>LPNX010255754.1:1249-118424 GCA_001517045.1 Pseudotsuga menziesii
ATCATCATTGTGGTCATCATCATCATCATAGTCATCATGGTCATCATTATCATCATCATCATCATCATGGTCATCATCATCGTGGTCATCATCATCATCATCATTCTTCATTATCATCGTGGTCATCATCATCATCATCATCATCATCATCATGGTCATCATCATCGTGGTCATCATCATCATCATCATTCTTCATTATCATCGTGGTCATCATCATCATCATCATCATCATAGTCATCATCATCATCATCATTGTCGTGGTCATTGTCATCATGCTTAACATCATCATCATCATCATCGCCATCATCATGGTCATCATCATCATCATATTCATCATGCTCAACATCATCATCATCATCATCATCATTGTTCATCATTATCATGGTCATCATCATCGTGGTCATCCTCATCATTCTTCATTATCATCATCATCATCATCATCATTATCATCATAGTCATCATGCTCAACATCATCATCATCATCATCATCCTCATCATCATTGTTCATCATGGTCATCATCATCATCATTATCATCATCATTATCATCATCATCATCATGGTCACCATCATCGTGGTCATCATCATCATCATCATCATCATCATTCTTCATTATCATCGTGGTCATCATCATCATCATCATCATCATCATTCTTCATTATCATCGTGGTCATCATCATCATCATCATCATCATAGTCATCATGCTCAATATCATCATCATCATCATCATCAATGTTCATCACCATCATCATCATCATCATCATCATTGTCGTGGTCATTGTCATCATGCTCAACATCTTCATCATCATCATCATCATCATTGTTCATCATTATCATCATCATCAAGGTCATCATCATCGTTCATGATGTTGATGATGTTGATGATGATGATGATGAGGATGATGAAGGTGATGATGATGATGAGGATGATGATGATGGTGATGATGATGATGAGGATGATGTTCATGATGTTGATGAGGATGATGATGATGATGTCGATGGTGTTGATGGTGATGATGATGATCATGTTGATGATGGTGATGATGATGATGATGATGAAGGTGATGATGAAGATGAGGATGAGAATGATGATGATGATTATGAGGATGATGATGATGAATGATGATGATGTTCATGATGATGATGATGATGATGATGATAATGATGATGATGTTGAAGGTGATGATGATGAGGATGATGAGGATGAGGATAATGAGGATGATGATGATGAGGATGATGAGGATGATGAGGATGATGTTGATGGCGATGAGGATGATGAGGATGTTCATGATGTTCATGATGATGATGATGAGGATGTTCATGATGTTGATGATGTTCACAATGTTGATGGTGATGATGAATGATGATGATGAGGATGATGATGATGATGTTTCTGATGTTGACGGTGATGATGATGATGATGATGATGAAGGTGATGATGATGATGAGGATGATGATGATGATGTTCATGATGAAGATGGTGATGATGATGATGAGGATGATGATGATGATGTTCATGATGAAGATGGTGATGATGATGATGAGGATGATGATGATGTTCATGATGTTAGTGATGAGGATGATGATGATGATGATGATGTTCACGATGTTGATGGCGATGATGATGATGATGATGGTGATGATGATGATGATGATGTTCGTGATGAGGATGATGATGATGATGATGATGTTGATGGTGATGATGATGATGAGGATGATGAATGATGAGGATGAGGATGAGGATGAGGATGATGATGATGATGTTCATGATGTTGATGGTGATGATGATCATGATGATCATGATGATGAAGGTGATGATGATAATGAGGATGATGATGATGATATTCATGATGATGATGGTGATGATGATAATGAGGATGTTCATGATGATGAAGGTGATGATGATGATGTTCATGAAATTGATGGTGTGGATGATGATGATGATGAGGATGATGAATGATGATGATGTTCATGATGTTGATAGTGAGGATGATGATGATGATGTTCATGATGTTGATGGTGATGACTGATGATGGTGATGGTGATGAGGATGTTGATGATGAAGGTGATGTTCATGGTGAGGATGATGATGATGTTCATGATGTTGATGGTGATGATGATGATGATGATGTTCATGACATTGATGGTGATGATGATGAGGATGATGATGATGATGATGTTCATGATGTTGATGTCGATGGTGATGGTGAGGATGATGATGATGATATTCATGATGTTGATGGTGATGATGATGATGTTGACGATGTTGATGGTGATGATGATGATCATGTTGATGATGATGATGATGGTGTTCAAGGTGATGATGATGATGAGGATGAGGACGACGATGAGGAAGGTGATGATGATGTTCATGATGTTGATGGTGATGGTGACGATGATGAGGATGACGACGATGATGATGGTGATGATGATGATGAGGATGGTGATGATGATGTTCATGATGATGATGGTGATGAGGATGATGAGGATGATGATGAAATTGATGGTGCGGATGATGATGATGATGAGGATGATGATGATGATGTTCACGATGTTGATGGTGATGATGAATGATGATGAATGTTGATGATGATGATGAAGGTGAAGATGATGATGATGATGATGAATTATGATGATGTTCATGATGTTGATGGTGATGATGATGAGGATGATGGTGATGATGATGATGACGATGTTCATGATGTTGATGGCGATGATGATGATGATGATGATGATGATGATGGCAATGATGGCAATGGTGATGATGATGATGATGATGATGGTAATGATGATGGTGATGATGATGATGATGTTCATGATGTTGATGGTGATGATTATGATAAGGATGATGAAGGTGATGATGATGGTGATGATGATGACAATGACGACAATGGTGATAATGTTGTTGTTGTTGATGATGATGATGGAAATGATGGCAATGGTGATGATGATGATGATGACGATGGTGATGATGAAGGTGATGATGGTGAAGATGATGATGATGAAGATGGACATGATGAAGATGATAATGATGATCATGGCGATGTTGATGATGATAATGATGGTGATGGTGATGTTGATGATGAGGAAGGTGATGATGATGACAAGGAGGATGATGATGATGATGACAACGATGGTGATGAGGACGATGTTCATGATGATGATGATGACGATGGTGATGATGATGTTCATGATGTTGATGGTGATGATGATGATCATGTTGATGATGTTGGTGATGGTGATGATGACGCTGATGATGACGATGAGGATGAGGATGATGATAATGATGATGAGGATAATGATGATGGCGATGGTGATGATGATGATGAGGAAGGTGATGATGATGATGATGAATTATTTCACTACAAGAGGGATTTATTATTTATGTATCATATAAAGCACCTGTGGGAGCATCAGATGTCGCCATTGAAGGAGCTAAGGTTGCCACTATTGGCATGATACTGGAGACATGATGCATTGGAAAATGTAGCAGGTCATTAGGGCTATGGAAGAGGTTGCAGTAGGTCACTAGTGGAAATCCCTAGGCATCGTTATGTACCTGATCCCTCTCTCCATCACCAATCAGTGTACAATTAGTAACTAGTTTAATACTAATACTTCTAGTAGTAATAGTATACACACATTCGATATCATTTGTGTGATACCAATTGATGTATTTTAGATTAATGAACCTACAAACCTTATGTTATATGTGGAGTGTACACCAACTTGAAGAATAGAAGCATTATGATCCCAAGCATTATGTCAAAATTATGTTGGCGCTATTTTTTGGTTTCACATATCGCGCACGCGATTTGTATGAATATAACGCGCTCACGTTTTATGTTTATATAATGCGCACGCGTTTTGTAGTGTTATATCGCGTGCACGTATTGTTAAATTCAAATTTTTATTCCCTCCAAATGATAAAGCCGAGCCTCCACCCATGCTTTCGTGGAATTCCTATTCCTATGTGTCTGCTTTGTACTTTGCTTTAGATTAACATGCCTGTGCCTTGGAGTATGATAAACCATGGCAAATTCAACATTATATCCATATTTTCAATATGCTCGTGTTTAACGGTTCGTCTGATTGTGCTGCACACCTCCATTTTTTATGAGATTTTAGAAACAGATATGGTTTTTTTTGCAGATTCTAAATATGTAAATTTTAACAAGAATACATAATTTTTTCTATTTTTTTCTTATTTATCTTTTGTCATCACTCCTCAACTCAAAAAACACACTGTTAGTGTTTCTCCTATAACTTTTTCAATTCTTGATCACTTCAAACAAAAATTGTATGGTGCACAAGTAGACACTAACCTCTACGTTCTATCAAAACCCCATTTCATGATTTTTGCATTAAGACCTTCAAAGGCTGCACCCACAAAACACGTACCATTTTCGAGGTTTTCTCACTTAGACAATTATAAAAATATTATAAAATTACTAATTTAATTTTCGAAAAACAACGCCGCACTAGTGCTATGGGTTCTCTACATGGATGTCAATTTTTTTAGCTTTATTCGATCATTTAGGCCCTCAAAGGCTGCACCCACAAAAACATATACCTTATAATTTCCCTGAAAAAAAAAGTGCCTGTTAGGAAAAATGAAATTTGACATAGCTATGCAAATTTTCGATACATAAAAGTTATATATTCGGAAAGGTGATTCAATTTCCTACATTTCATGTTTTTTACTCAATGCAAGATATTTTGCATAAGTATCTCAAAAAATCCAAGTAAGTTGAGGGATGCCTGATTTTTCAGGTTTCTATTGCATCTAACGTGCACAAAAAGGTCCCTCATCTTCTTGCACAGGCCCACAAGTGACACCATATTTCTTGTCTACCATTTGCGTGGGTCCTCTTATAATCTCATGTATTGAGGATCATTGAATGGCCAAATAAGGTCGACAGTCCTCTTATAATCTCATGTATTGAGGATCATTGAATGGCCAAATAAGGTCGACAGGTGAAGAAAATATTTTGTTTCAACTTTTTAATATCCCAAGTCAATCTTCTTATTGAATATCGATAGTATATAGTCAAGATTTCTATTAGTAGCTTATTGCTTAATTTTCATGAGCTAATAGATGCAGAAGCCAACTCCTTTTGCTCACATATTGTAGCTCAAAGGACACATGTTTTGATACACAACAATTTTATTAAATTTTTTTTTACCTTTTCTCTTCATACATAATTACATGACCAAAACATACACACATAAAGGATGGTTTCCCCTTTCTATTTGAAAAAGAAGGCAGCTAATTGACCCTCCCATCCAAACTCATATCTACTTGCCAAAATTTCCCTTGAATATAATTGCTCCAAGATGAATTTCTTTAACAAATCTACTTGAAACCTATAAATTTGTTAAAAATACATAGATGTAATTAGTTACTATGTTCATGGAGAATGAAGGATAATAAACCTTTCTCCATGAACATAGTAAATAATTACTATCCTTCATTCTCCTTTCACATATATAGTTTGTTTCTTATATATAAATTGTATTTTTTCAAATTATATAGTTTGTATAACGCTATTTTTTTTTAATGTGATCGTTGATCTG
Source organism: Pseudotsuga menziesii (assembly GCA_001517045.1). Lineage (NCBI taxonomy): Eukaryota > Viridiplantae > Streptophyta > Pinopsida > Pinales > Pinaceae > Pseudotsuga > Pseudotsuga menziesii. The sequence continues at coordinate 6,826 of LPNX010255754.1, forward strand.
GAGCTTTGGTAGCAATTACTTGACCATGTCTGATATCGGATCCTATCCTTCAATGATGCAGGATATTCAAAAGCACTTTGTAAATTATATGGTTAATGACAGCTTGGGTGTTATAGCGAATTCTCACATGGCATTTGTCGACCAATAGAAGGAAATGGCGAGGAATTCTAAATGTCTGCGATTAGCGGAGCTCCATTCCAAAGCAGTTGATTTCGCCAAGACTATAGTACCTGTGCAGGTTACTCTAGATTTATTTCCAATAAAATATCCATATTTCATGGAGAAGGAGGATAAATAATGTTATGAATCAAAGAATATTCTTGGTGTAGTTTACATGTCCGTTGCAAAAGCAGATCGTAACAGAATGTCGCAGAGTGCAGAGAAGAGCTATTATGATAAGGATTTGATAAATACTGTGAATAAGCCTTAACATACAAGAGTCAGTATGACTCTAGATTGACTACATTGATGGATCACTATGGGGTTAGGAATGAAGCAGATATCATAAGTGGTAACATTGCGAGTCTGTCAAACTTTGTGGGCGGCAATAAGAAGAAAGGAGATATCAGAGAAATAATTCTGGCATATGTGAAGGCTCTAAAAAATGAATCTACGGGGTTGTTCGAAGGCATTAGTGATACTAATCAGAATGAAGGATTATCCTTCATTCTCCATGCACATAGTAACTAATTACAGCTATGTATTTTCAACAAATTTATAGGTGAAAGATTGAACACCTGCGAGAGAGAGATGATGTCGAATGCGTTGAGGTAAGTCGGGTTGGGGGTGAAGAAGACCGACTCGACATCCTCGAGGAGGTCGACATCGACATCGACATCTTTGTTTACTTGCGGGTGCTTCAAGCCCCGCCGGAACCAGGGAACCTCCATGAGCCACGGGACGTTGATCCTCGTCGATCCAACAACCACATGACAAGGCTTCGGACTTCGGAGGAAAACAAGGGTGGACACTTGAAGTTTCCATTTTGAATCTTGTTATACATCACCATCAGATTTGCGTCTTGGAACGGTAGATAACCCGCCAAGAGCACGAACAATATCATGCCGTACGACCAGATGTCGGCCATGGCACCGTCGTAGGACTTCTTGGTAATGATTTTCGGTGCTATGTAGGCCGGAGTGCCGCATTGCATGTACAGAAGCCCGTCCTGCCTGGACTTCTCCAGCAGCGCGTTGAGGCTGAAGTTCGAGACCTTAATTTCCCCATTGTCGTATAATAAAACGTTTTCTGGATTCATGTCCCGGTGTTACACACTCTGGCTGTGGCAGAAATCCATGGCTGTTATCAGCTGTTGGAAATATTTTCTCGCTTCCTCTTCCTTCAGTTTCCCCTTGTCGACAACCCTGTCGAAGAGCTGGCCACCCTTAACGTACTCCATGACGATGTAAATGTTGGATTTGGTCGCCATGACTTCGTAGAGCCGAATGATGTTGGGTGTCGGACCAGACTCATAACAGAGATTTCGCGTTTAATATGCTCCATCATTTCGACAGTCGGGATCTTTTCTTTGTCCATGGCTTTAATGGTGACGATCTCACCGGTCTTGAGGCTTCTCACGTGGTAGACCTTGGCCAACGTCCCTTGTCCAGGAAGGCGCTCTACTTTGTCTCTCATTTATTGGGTCTGTACGGTTTGGCCACCATGACCATGGTCTCCAACATGCTCTGCATGGTGTTAACCCAGAGAGGAAGTGTGGACACGTAAAATTCAGAGTTTCTTTAATAAACAAATAAATGAACACATGAACACAGTAACTAAAAGCATTTAAGCCGTGGACAGACCACGAAAGCCGGAGGAGGCCATCCCCTAAATAATACCTTCTGTGTAATTAATCGAATAGAATTATATCCCATATACATCATATATATCATTAATTATAGAATTAGTAGACAAACAAAGTAGTAGAATATAAAAAGAAAAATAAAAAATCATAAAAGATGAGAAGCAAAAAATAATTTAACAAGAGCTTATTAGAAAGGACAGAGAAATTTCTTACCTAAGTGAAATTTCTTAAAACAAGAAGTCAAAGCATGCAAACATTGTAATCATAAATTAGAACAGGTGAATCAAGATCTAAAATATAAAGTATCGAAAAAAGATGAAGAGAGTTTTTGGTTAAGGGACCTCAATGAGAAGTTGCTTGAGAAAATAAAAAGGTTTAATGAGGAGACATAAAAAATTCTAGAACTTAAAAAAGACAAAAAATGAGGCTTTAACAATGGAAATTAAAAATCTTAAAATTTTTAAAGAAGACCTTTAGTATGTAGTACATATCCTACAATGCAAACTAGAAGAGCGAGTTAACAAGTCTAAAGAGCCCAAAAAACAACTACAAAAAACAACTACAAGTATGAGAGAAAAAAGAATTTTGATTTATAAGTAAAATAACAAGCATTGATTCATCAAGATGTTGCAATTCAATGCTATCAAAACTCACAAGGAAAGTAAGATAATAGGAAAAAAAATGGTAGGGTCTTATCATATAAACACAAATAAATTAATTGTTTGGAGAGTCATATTCAGATTTTGCTTACAGAAGTCAACAAATTAAAATGTAAAATTTTTTTAGAAGTTGAGAATGCAAATAAAGGGACCTCAACAAACTGATTAATACTACATATGAAAGTGGCATTACTGATGAATCCTTTCAATGAAAGAACATCCAAAAAATGAGTGCAAGAAACAATTGCTAACAACTCAACCTCTACAGATTCAATGATGATAGATATTCCATTAATAATAACGATGCCATCGATGCACCATTGAATATAAAAATATCAAATATCAACATGACAACTCAATTATACCATGAAACATCTAAACCAAATATTAAGAATAGACTTATGATGGTACCATATTGACACCTTAATTATAGAAAATGTAGCACTTAAGAAACAATATACCAATTTCAACATAGTTCTTACATATTGAAGCATCCATCAATACTTCTCGAAGTCAACAATAAAGAAGACTGAATACATGCTCTTATCATCATAGAGAATCATAAAGGATCCATTTAGGTTGGATTGATTCTCTTTTTTTGTGACAATGTGTTTCAAAGCTTCAATATGCATATCAACTAATGTCCTCAACCTTATTTAATGGGTGAAATTCACAAGTAAATGGATCATTGTATCTGAAGATTTTTTTTATATGTGCTTTGAGGACAAGGAATTTTAAAAAGGGGGAAAATTGTAACATACCTAGGGTATATTACTACTATGTACTAAATAAATATTATGAACTCTTATGTAATAATAGTCATTAGGTGATTATCATTAATGTAGTAATAATGCTAATGCATTTTCCAAAGGACAAGATTTATCACTCTCTCTACATGTATTTATATGCACATCAATTATACTCAAGTAATCATTATGGAACAATAAATAATATGTCATCATGAAAATATATGTATCCATCCCTATTATGACGGATGTTGAAGTGAAGTAACATATTAGGTTGGATTCACTCTCTCTCATCCCAACCCATTTGCTCTAATGCTTAGCCAATATCCTCACAACAAAGCATTATAGGAATCCTATTCAATTGCGATAGCCATCAGACTCTCTTCCACTCCCCACACAACTCAGGGAAGGCCTACCTTTTCTCTTCTCAAAAGTCCCTCAAAGTTGGCATCCCCTCATAGTTCTCTTCAATGTGTATCGAAAGAGGCCAACATGTCGTATGCTTCTAAGAATTACCTATAAAAATAATCCCTAGATTATCAAGCATCCAAAGAGAAACAAATGTTTAGTGGGATAAGATTTCCTAACTTGCCCAACCTCTAAGATCACCAACAAACATCATTCTTTACTCTAATGTCTATAGTTCCCTCTCCACAATGTTGATTCTGGTTAATTTTTGAGTCTGGTAATTGTTGGCAATGGAAAAAACATCATATTACGTAGACCATGAACTATTATATTCCTCTCTACATAAGCATATTGGACCATTATGTATTATCTTCCAGAATAAAAAATTATTGGCTTTAAGTCTTCATGACAAACCTAACACAAGGCCCATATATGGATATTTACATCACACATGCCTATACATTCTCTAGCTAGGCCTTGGCCTTGAGCTCTGCATTATGAATATTTACTAGCATGTTTACATTGTTCTACATAATCCAATCGAATACATTCCAAGGATCAAAGATGGAGCATCACACTAAGATGCAAGAATATCTAGAAGAGTCAATCAGTAATGAAGTAGTAAAGTGCTGTACGTTGATGTTGCAAAATAACTAATGAAACTAAACCCATCAAAGACAAAAAAAGTTGGCATGTGATGATAAGAATTCCAACTCTTATGTCACCCACTGATATGTCAAATAAAATTGCATGTTTAGTGTTGCAATGCAGAGATGGCCAACTAAAATGCATACAAGAACTTGATGATTTTTACCCCCAGGAAGAAAGGTCAACTCTAAGATCAATATATGTGGGGAACAAAGAAAACTCCCCTTTCCTTTTATAAAGGTGGTACTCATCTATTATGAAAATGACTAATAGTTTGTTTTTTCCTTTAAACTAATGGTATAGGAGAGTGCTATGCAATTAAACTCTTAAGTATCTAACACCAAACAAAAATAAATGTCTTTAACTAACCTAGATATTATTTTCAAGGAAAAGTCTACCCAAGAAAAGACCAAGCATATTTGTACCATAAAATAAAAGAAAAAGAAAGATTATAACTATAAAATTTGTTTACTCAACTTAGCAACTCATATTTCCACAAGACAAGTCAACAAAAGTTGCAATCAAGACAATGAATTAAGTGGAAAAACACAGAGATAAAATTCGCCTTTTCACAAAATTTTAAATGATTTTTCCATTAATATTAAAGGGATGCAAAGGAACACATGCTCAATATTTCTGCTCCATAATACAAAGTTTAAAACCATAAAAATTAAGTGCCCCTTGTTGGTTTATTGGTCAATACTAAGAGGGGGGGGGTGTGAATCAGTATTGTTATCTTTTTACTAATTTAACCACTTTTTAAATCTATTATTAAAGACACATAACAACAAGAATACACAAAACACAATTTTAACGTGGAAGCCCAATAGGGTAAACCATGAATACGTCCTATTACTGCAAAATTGTTATGTACAAATAGTTTTTCCTGCTACTACAGACAAGGATGGTATTACACCCTATTTACCAATACCAATTGGAAGGCGGCTACGACCATCTGGTTTATCAGCTATGACTGAAAGGATGCTACAACACCCTATTTACCAATGCCAATTGGAAGGAGGCTATGACTCCATGGTTTATCAGCTACAACTTAAAGGATGCTACAACACCCTGCAGGCCTGTTTTCTGCACTAGCGTCGCCCTTCCACCCTGATACATTTCTCACGATTTCTCTCCCACTTGTCTCTGAATCTGATCATGCAATTCAAAATGCAGAAACATCTTTCTTCTTACTCAAGCCACTGCTTAAATATTTCTCACCATCTAAGCTTCTTTCAATAGTTATGTCTCTTCAAACTGAACAAACATACCTTTCACTATTACGCCCTTTCAGATATGATTGTCACACCTTTTCAATAATACGTGACTAATGATTTTTAATTAAATAATTAATTAAAACCTTCTTGATCACTTCTGATCTGTGAGCTCCCTTGTTCTCTGATCGTAGGATTTGTCAAACCAATTCCTGTGGACTTCCTCTCCTCCATCAGCGGGAATACTCTATCTTCAGACCTTCGAGATTCTCTTTTTCTCATTCATGTGGGATTCTTTTCTTCCTCTGCGAGCTATCTTCATTACAGGCTCATATGTACATGTTTCTTTCACAAAACACGGTCTTCACCTTCCATCTATGAGTTTCATGTTGAACATTCTTCTTTACCATTTATGGACGCACCTCAGAGTTCATTTCCGCAGTTCAGCTTAACATTTTTTGATGCTTCTGCAATCTCCTTCTCTAGAATCAATCTAGGTCGTTTGATCTAATTTTGAATCTTTCTGGTCTGTCGATCTAGCACATAGATTTCCTCCTCCAAATCGTATTTCCACACCATGGTTTCTTCATCAACGATTTCCCACCATTGATCTTCGTCAGGCATTTTCTTGATCGTCGATCTCGAGATTGTGGGATGTGGGATGCGGGATGTCGACTGTCCTCTTTTTCCTTACCATAAACTCCTTTCCGCAAGCTTTTTTCCAGAATTTTCCTTCTGCATCGTCAATCTTGTTTTAGTGGAACTAACTTCATCCATCTGATCTTTCCAGATTATGGGATGTAGGATGCGAGGTGCAGAAACGTAACATTTAGACTTTACGCAAGCTCCTTTCCATAATTTTTCTTTCGCACCATCGATCTTTTGTGAGGTCTTTCTTGACCGTTGATATTGCAGATTGCGGGATGCGTGATGCGGAATCACACTTTCATATTTTGGACTTCCACAATTTCCTTCCGCAACTTTGTTTCCACATTGTGGATTGTAGGATGCAGGATGCAGAATCATACTTTCCTATTTCGGACTTCCACAACTTTGTTTCCGCATTTTCTTGGACCATTGATTTCCTTTCAAATTTACCCATGACTGTCCATCTTGATCTTTTGTGGAACTTTGGATTTTTCGCCTAACTTATGTAAACTTGATCTTCACTGTCAGATCTAGTGTGGGTCGATCCTTGGCTGTCCATTCTAGAACTAATGCAGATCTGCATTTTGTCTTTACAAATTATACAAAAACTGATCCTCATTCATCGGATCTCATGCAGATAACTATGTCGCCTCATCATCGTGCCATGTCATCACTACTTTAGTCTTTCATTAAGTATATCATCATGAGAAAACCATCATATTCCATGTCATGATATGTGTCATGCCACATTCTTAACTATGCCATGCCATCTCATGACTATGTTAGTCTTTCATTGAGTTTGTCCTGCCATTATATCCACTGGTTATTCCTTTGTCATTCGTGAACACCTTTGACATCAATGACAACTATAACCCAAATTTTCCTACAATCTCCCCCTTTGGCATTGATGGCACTGCCTCTAAACATTCTCCCCCTTTGACAACAATGACAAAGGATAACTTGCTATGCCAATGTTGTACCTATTTTGATATAGGATTTCCTGTCTTTTTGACAATTCCTCCTATCATCATATCTCCCCTTTTTTAACTGGGCTGTGTTATTTTATCTTAACACTTCCTTTCTTGCAACAGGTTCTTGGATGATAATCTTAAATGATAGATCCATGGACTCCCCTTCTCACTGTACTTCCTCTCTTTTGTGATTTTTTTTTGTTGTGACAGAGTTTGCACTCAATATTTTTTCACGCTCTTCCATTTTCTATTCTAGGATACATGTTTTTTTTTAATTATTCCTACTGCCAAATCTAATGGTCTATATTTCCTGTAAGTTAACTGGTTTCCGCTTTTACCATAATTCCTTAAGCATGTGCATTTAGATCTTCATATAAAAACCTAGCATATACTGCTAGATTCTTTTGGATTTTAGATCTATATTATCAACTGTCTAGAGACCCATAACTTTATATCCTCAACACGGAGATTACTTCAGTTTATTACATTGTTTCTCTGGTCTCACTATCTCAGACACAAAGACTCATAACCTCAACCTTTTCCTTTGTCAATTCTGAACCCATCCGGCTTCCTTATCAATAGGCTGAATTTTTTATTTTTTAGACTTGAGTTTTCTTCTACTATCAACAACTAAGTGAACATAATCATCTTTATCTTCTATTTGATTGCAGACATCATGGTCTTCATGACTCTCACATTTTGTTGTTCTCACGTTACTTCATACTTTCTCTTATGTCATCCATACACCAGCCTTGATCACTCATCATCTTTGATGAAGATAGCTTTCAATATACTTCAAAATTAGATACCAATTCAATTTTTTCTTAGATACCAATTGGAATTTTCTAACTTTAACTCCCCCTGAGTATGAGATCCCTTCTAATGTTATTTTCGGGATTTTCTTTAAACCACGAGAGACCTTTTTAGAAAAGGATCCCACAGTCATGACTACATCCTTCTTCATCTCTTTCATCCTTATCTACATTGGGGTATTCTTCTAAATCACTAAGTATCTTTCCCTCATGATGAGTGTCATTTTTATCTATGACCTCATTATTCTCAACGTCAACTATAGAGAATTCATTAATGACTAAAAGTTGTGTTTCTTCTGAAGCTTCTAATTCTTTCATCCACACCTTTTCAGGAGGTGTACTATTTACTTGTCCTTCACCATGCTCTACAATGGTGTACTGTTCCCTTTGCATCCTTTGATTTCCTCCCCTAAATCTGCAGTTGGCCACCTTGTGACCAAACTTATGACAGTAATGACAATAACCATGAATTTTTTCTTTATCCACAGGAGGTTTTTGGTCTCTCTGTTTCCTAACTGCCATTTTCTTCCACTATATCTGAACTTCTACTGGAGCATCACATTTCAATTGAACATTCCTAGCCAAGTGTCCAAAGTTATTACATTTGTAACACTCTATATCAAACCTTTGGAGAAGTCCAAACTGGTTATGATTCCTTACCTTCGGCTTTTTAATCGCATCCTTCTTGTACTCATGAACTTTTTCATAAGCCTTGCATTTCAGGGCATTATGACCGAAATTATTACAGGAATAACAATGACCCAGAAATATTTTATGATTTCTATTTATTACTTGTCTCTTGAGCTCCTCATGAGTTATGTCTTTGTCATGAAAAGATAAAGCATATTCTTTGCACTTTTCCCTTTTAACAGGACTCTTCAGTACTTCAACATAGCTCTTTGTGCTTCCTCTCTGATTAGTGAGTGGGAAACTCTCTCGCTTCTTCTCTTTAATGAACCCTAAACAAGACCTATCACTTGATGGTCTTTGGCTACTCAGAATGTCATCTAGAATCCTTGAGCTATTCTCAAACTTTGATTTAGTAGATTTTTCATCAATTCCTTCTCTAAGTCAAGCAATTTCTTTCTCAAGTTTTTCAGAATCTTGAATTCTCTTCCTGAGAAGAACTAATAGATCTTCCTCAATCTTCTTGGCCTCTTGAAGTTGGTTTCTCAAATCAGTAATAATCTGATTTGTCTCTTCTTGGTATTTAGACAGTTTCTCTTTCAAAACTTAGTTTCTTTTCCTACATCTTTTAATTTCATCTACAATAGCCATGTATTCAGCTTCTATGTCCACTTCTAATTCCTCATCTGAGTTTGTTGTTCCTAAAAACATTATTTCATTATCTTCACTCATCTCCTCATCTTCACTTTCTTCCTTAGAATATAAGTTCTTCCTTTTTTCTTTAAACTTCTTCTTACCCTTATCACAACAATATTCTTCATGGTCACTCTCCTCTTGTTTTGGGTAGGAGCACTTATGGGCAAAATGTCCAATCCCTCCACAGTTAAAACATTTCAAAGGAAGCTTACCTTTGTATTTCCCCGTGCCTTTATTAAGTTTTCTTAGAAAGAGAACTTCCTCATCATCTAGATTCTCTTATTGATTTTTGGAAGAGACTTTAAACGCTGCTTCTTTCTTTGAGGTTTCATTTAGTCCAGTTCTCATCTCATATGTAGTGGAATTCCACGTAGCTCATCGACTATCACTGTTTTAAGGTCATCGCGTTCCTCTAGGGTGGAAACCTTTGATTCATATCTCATTGGTAATGTTCTTAGTATCTTGCTTACCACTTCCCTTTCTTTCAATTTTCCTCCAAGACCTCTAAAAGTATTAACCACCTCATCCACATGAAGAAGGTATTCCCCAATATTCTCTTCTTCTCTCATTTTAAGGATTTCAAATTGACTTTTATATGTGTACAGTTTGGATTCTTTGGCCTGAGATGCTCCTTCATAAATAATCTTCAACTTATCCCACGCTTGTTTGGCAGAAGTGCATTGCATAACCTTAGTAAACACATTGTTTGTTAGTCCACTCAAGATTGCATTTAGGGATTTGAAATTACCTTCATATTCACCTAGTTCAACTGTGTCTGTAGGGTATTGGTTTCCTATTTTAAGGTACTTTTATGTTGCTGCCCAAACCTTCCATCCCAAGGACATTAGATGACAACTCATTCTTACACTCCAGTAAGCATAGTTTTCTCCTGTAAATAGTGGAGGTTTGTTAGTGGCCAAGCCTTCTTATTGATCCATAGTGTTTTTATAAAGGATTTACCTTCAAGTGGTTAAATTGTGCTAAAGGAACCCACTCTAATAACAATTGTTGGTTTATTGGTCAATACTGAGAGGGGGGGGGGGGGGAATCAGTATTGTTATCTTTTTACTAATTTAACCCCTTTTTAAATCTATTATTAAAGACACATAACAACAAGAATACATAGAACACAATTTTAACGTGGAATCCCAATAGGGTAAACCACCAATACGTCCTATTACTGCAAAATTGTTATTTACAAATAGCTTTTCCTGCTGCTATAGACAAGGATGGTATTACACCCTATTTACCAATACCAATTGGAAGGAGGCTACAACCCCCTGGTTTATCAGCTATGCCTGAAAGGATGTTACAACACCCTATTTACTAATGCCAATTGGAAGGAGGCTACAACCCCCTAGTTTATCAGCTACAACTAAAAGGATGCTACAACACCCTACGGGCCTATTGCCTGCCCTAGCGCCGCCTTGCCACCCTGATATGTTTCTCACGATTTCTCTTCCACTGAATTCTGTCACACCCACTGGTCTTTGAATCTAATCATGCAATTCAAACTGCAAAGACATCTTCCTTCTTACTCATGCCACTGCTTAAATACTTCTCACCATTTAAGCTTCTTTCAATAGTTGCATCTCTTCAAACTGAACAAACATACCTTTCACTGTTGCGGCCTTTTAGATCTGATTGTCACACCTTTTCAACAATCTGCGACTAATGATTTTTAATTAAATAATTAATTAAAAACTTCTTGATCACTTCTAATCTACGAGATCCATTCTTCTCTAATCGTAGGATTCATCAAACCAATGCTTGCGGAATTCCTCTCCTCCATCAGCGGGAATACTCTATCTTTAAACCTTTAGGATTCTTTTTTTTCTCACGCCTGTGGGCTTATTTTCTTCCTCTGTAATCTATCTTCATCGCAAGCTCATGTGCACATGTTTCTCTCACAAAACACGGTCTTCACCTTCCATCTATGAGTTTCATGTTAAACATTCTTCTTTACCATTTATGGGCGCACCTCAGAATTCATTTCCGCAGCTCAGCTGAACGTTTTTTGATGCTTCTGCAATCTCCTTCTCCAGAATCAATCCAGGATGTTTGATCTAATTTTGAATCTTTTCGATCCATCGATCTAGCACATAGATTTCCTCGTTGAAATCATATTTCTGCACCATGGTTTCTTCATCAACAATTTCCCACCGTTGATCTTCATCAAGCATTTTCCTGACCGTCGATCTCCATATTGTGGGATACAGGATGCAGGATGTCGACTGTCCTCTTTTTCCTTACCGTAAACTACTTTCCGTAAGCTTCTTTCCACAAGCTTCTTTCTGCAATTTTCCTTCTGCAACATTGATCTTGTTTTAGCGAAACTAACTTCAGTCATCCGATCATTCCAAATTGTAGGATGTGGGAAACGGGAAGCGGAAATGTAACATTTCAACTTTTCACAAGCTCCTTTCCGCAATTTTTCTTCCACACCGGCGAGCTTTGGCGGAGTCTTTCCTGACTGTTGATCTTACGGATTACGGGATGCGGAATCACACTTTCCTATTTTGGACTTTCGTAACTTTGTTTCCGCATTGCGGATTGCGGGATGCGAGATGCGGAATCATACTTTCCTATTTTGCACTTCCGCAACTTTTTTTCCGCATTTCCTTGGACTATTGATTTCCTTGCAGATTTACCCCTGACCGTCCATCTTGATCTTTTGCAGAACTTTGGCTTTTCCGCCTAACTTATGTAAACTTGATCTTCACCATCAAATCTAGTGTGGGTCACTCCTTGACCGTCCAATCTAGAACTAATGCGGATCTGCATTCTATCTTTGCGAATTATACAAAAACTAATCCTCATTCATCGGATCTCATGCAGATAACTATGTCGCCTCATCATTGTTCCATGTCATCACTAACTTAGTCCTTCACTGAGTATATCATCATGAGGACACCATCATATTCCATGTCATGATATGTGTCATGCCACATCCTTAACTATTCCATGACATCTCATCACTACCTTAGTCTTTCACTGAGTTTGTCCTGCCATCATATCCACTAGTTATTCCTTTGTCATTCATGAACACCTTTGACATCAATGACAACTATAACCCAAATTTTCCAACACCCCTTGGTATCTTTTTGTGGATCTTACTTTAAAAAAAATATCAAGTTAAGTTAAAGGTATTCAACATTACATAATTCCTTGACTTAAATCAACATAAATAAATAAAATCTGTTCACCTTTTACAAGCTAGGGTGGCTATCCTATGGACCAAAACTATGAGAGCCTTAGAAGAAATAAATCAACTCAATCTTGAATCAACCTCAATGACACAATTTTGTGAAATAAAAAGGCTAGATGACTAAATGACCAAGAAATAAAAAAATAAATAGGGAGAACTAGTAAGTATGTACTCACAAAACACAAAGGCGAGATGCTAAAATTCTAAGCCCTTTCTTCTCCAAATGACTTTGTTTTTATAATATTTATGTGCATGTTGATGGGAAAATGTCCAAGAAAAACAACTAGGTTATCTTTGGAAGAAAGGCCCAATTACAATCTCTCCTATTTGGTGTAGGAAACCCCATCTAGATTTCGGCATGATATTCATTAATGATTTTGGGGTTTTGTTGGTTGCGACATGGTCCAATGGTTTGGTTTCTCTAAATGCAATGAATTAAAATGAAACTAAAATAAAAGTTTAAAAAATGAGAAAAATATATGAAACTCACATAAATATATGCAAGTGGCAACATAAATTAATTCACAAAATTAATATTTTATATATTCCAATTCTAATAGCCTACTAAGAAATAGTATGTAACTAGATATGAAAGCTAAAACCTCATATTCAAATAGTCTACCCTAACCAAAACAAGAAAAGCATGAAATCGATTGAAACATATATAAGATAATATCCTAGAAACAATTCTCAAATATATTCTTACATACACCCCAAATTACAATCAACAAGTTAATGATAGCCTATAAGCGTAACTAAAAGTAGCCATTCCAAACTCCAACCATCCAAAATTTTAAAGCAATATAAAGTAGAAATAAATACCAAATTGTAAGCGTAATCTATAGTAAAAACATATAATTTCCATGGTTTTCTATTAGACCAAAGAACAAGAAGAAGAATCTAAACCAAGTCCACAGCATAACAAAAATCTCTAGCAACAACCTTGGCCAATAAATGGCTTCTCCCTTCATAAATAAAAGATTAATTACATCAGAAGTAATATCCAACCATGGTCTCCTCTCATACTAGGATAGTATATATCGAATTAAGCCTCTTCTTCTTCTCCTTCATTACATTTATAGCATGTTTGTCCATAACTACATTTTTTTAATTCCTTTACTATGTGGAAACATAGGGTTCTAATCAAGATATTGTTTTTCTTTTTATACCTTCTAAACAATAGTTTTGACTTTAATTAATTTATACACAGTTTCAAAAGTTTTACATAAGTTTTATAAAATTCATATATTAAATTAATATTTAAAAAATAAAATTATATTTTCTTTATTTTTTAATTTTACTTTTTCATTTTAATGATTTGACTAATTTGTTCTAGTGTGCAAATGAAATCGTTAGATATAAAAATATATTTAAAAATATAAAAAATTAAAAATATATAACAATGCCAAGTGTTTTGTTTATTAAAAGAGTCATAATGACTAGTCTTAATAGATGTGACAACCACTTCATAATGATTGACTATACCTATATCACTAAATACAACTTTTATTTATATACAATAAACTTTTTTTTAATATATATATATATATATATATATAAACATTAATATATTATAATATTTTTTTATATAAAAATTTAGAAATAAAATCTAATAATGTCAAGTGTCATGTTTGTTAAAATAGTCATAATGACTATCTTGATGCATATGACAATCACATCACAATAATTAAATATAGCTATATTACTATATAAAACTTTTATTTAGATATAATATTTTTTTAATATATATGTGAACATATTATAATATCTTTTTATATAAATTTATTTAATAAAATTTATAAACTAAAATTTTCAAATTTTATTTTGGTATACAGTTAAGTTTTTTTTCATATTTGATATACCAACATATTAATGAAACTAAAGATTGATTTTTTTTAATATTAAAAAAAAAAATACTGGTTTATTTAAAACACATATGATGGTTAATATTTTAATTAGTTAAATAATAGTTAAATATGATGATTAATATTTTATTTATTAGTTTATTTAAACAAATATGACATTATATTATGACTTACCAAAGTTTAATTAATTTATTTAGCATTTTTATTATTAATAGCAAGAAAAAGGTAAAATTTTGTTATTAAAGAAATGCAAATTTTATAAAATCCCTATAAATTATTATACAATTAATATCTTCAACATTAAGTATTTAATATAATTTTGATTTTTCTAAATGACACTCACATTTTTTTATGACGTATTATTTATTATCCAATTATATTTATGTCAAATTTTAACTTTAACTTTGGTCTATATATAACTATGAAATCAAAACATTTCTAAATTATGAGATTAAATTTGAGTTATAAATAACTATTAAATTAAACCCAGGTATATAAAACTATTGAATTAAAACATTTTAAATTATTAAATTAAACAATTTTTTAAGGGATGTATCTTTGCTGTTAATTTCACTTGTCAATCAAAATATAGTTTTCCTATTTAAAGTTCTCTTAAATAATTAAGAATATTCCCAAAATCTTTTTGAAATACAATTTAAATTATATAATGAAAGAAACATATTTCATTCATAATTTTCAAAAAATGGACAAGGAATCAAATTCAATTTTTGTCCTGCGAGTACTTTTTTTTTCCAGAAGGACAAAAGCTTGACCTTGTTATTCAATTAGTGAATCAAAGGGCATCTGACATGCTTCCCCTATCAATAGGGTTACAATCAATCAAAAACATGTAAGAAGTATGTTACAGCTAGTGACCTAGAACAAGTCTCAAAGCACTCTTGAGTGGGCAATGGGGGGGGATCCAGACCATACATCAGAAATTCAAAAGAAGCCGTGGCATCATGAAGACATACAATTGTAACCTTTCCCTATCAGTCATACAAATCGAGGACACAGAAGTGCAAATCTTCTATCAAAAGAGCCCGCTCCTTATACATCAAAACACAAAGGGGTGCATAAAAAAAGAGAGCAAAGCTCCTGCACCGAGCTCAAAAGAGATGGAAAGAATCAGATAAGACCAAATGGCCCTCAAGAACCTCAGAGAAATAACCATATCCAGGAGCCAAAGACAGGGCATATTTTGATAGTCTGTCTGCAACTTGATTGTGTTCTCGATATGTATGACTGAAGGACAAGTGAAGGAAATAAGAGATAAGTCTTCTTGTATCCATACACCAGTGACTTAGATTCAAAGGATCCAAGGAGGCTTGGAAGTTTGCCCAATTTATGATAATTGTTGAGTCTCCAAATATATTCAGACATGGGATCCCCATCAACTTTGCCAAAGACAGCAAAGCCCATATTGCCATCAATTCAGCTTTTGTTTTTGTACAAAATCCCGCCCCCATTGCAAACTCAAAAGAGTGAGACTCATTCAAGACCAAGATAAAACCCACTCCACCCTTATAATCAGTAGTTGCCCCATCAAAGAAGCCATAAGGGAAGACTAAAGATGGGCCCGGTCCACAAATCCTGGGATTTTTTATCTTTATACTTGAAGCCGGATACAACTGGAGATAATAATCAATCTGATGGAGCATGCCCAAGATCGATGGATTTTTTCCTTTGAAGATACAGTGGTTACATCCTTTCCAAATACACCAAATGACAAAAAAGGAAGGTAGCAACACTCAGAGTGTTTGGAATACAGTGACATCCAAGTACCCAAAAAAGTGCTAAGACTATTGCTCTTGGAGAGAGGCTGTAAGTGAAACCAAGCACTTAGGATTTCATAAACTAAATTCGAGACAGAACATGAAGTAAACAGATGTTGAACATTGTCCTCACCCAATCTACATAGAGCACAAATGCCAAGCCTGATCCAACCTCTTTTCTGGAGATTGTCCCATGTGAGAATTTTGTTTACCAATGCTAGCCAGATAAAACAATGAATTTTCATGGGTATACTACACGACCAGAGGAAAGCATGTAGTTTACTACAAGTCGGAGGGGAAGATGAGAGGACAATCAGGTTATACACCAGCTCCGACATAACATTACCATTTTGTTTATTATGGGTCCATACTAAGGAATCATCAAGTGGATTGAGATGTATCCTACCTTGTTCGAGACACCCAGTGTAATTATCCCATGCTAATTTCCAGTTTCCTGCAATATTCAAGTCTTCCGCTGTATACCAATATTTATGCGAACCCGGGAGGATGTTATGTGCATGATTAAGAGAGATAATGCCAAAATCCTCAAGATATTCTCTGAGACCTAGGGGAATATCTGAGAGGGAATGAGTTCCAATAATTGAGTCAACACCCACAAGTATATTTTGGCCATTTCCAACATGCCATGCCGGGAATTTTCCCAGCCACGAGAGAGTGTGCAAGAAACCATTCCAGATCACGGAGACACCACAAACCGTGCATTTTTTTTTATCTCTGAGCCAAGACACAATAGATTTATTATTCATGTATTTGTTGGTTAAAACCTGATGCCACAGACTATTTCCTTGAAGAACCATCTAATTTTTTTTTAATCTCAAGGTAGTGCTAAACCATGGAAGGTTTTTAATACCCCATCCACCTACCTCTTTTGGCCAAGAAAGGTGCATCCAATTTGTCAAGTGACACTTGTGATTTTCCCCTGTGGAGCCCCAGAGAAAAGCAAAGGTTAACCTTCTGAGTTTATCTAAGACAGATGCTGGAATTGGAGCAAGGGCCAGCCAGTAGACAGGTAGGCTAGATAACACTGCTTGAACAAGTACCAATCTACCACCAAGGGATAGATATTTATGAGACCAATGATAAATCCTTTTTTCATATTTCTAGATCAGCCATAGCCAGTCATTAACCTTATACCCCAGTGGTTTAAGGAAGTAGCCGAGATACTTGAAGCCTATAGAAATAGTTTCCATTTTATATGGTAGAACCCTAAAAATACTGAGAAGGGTTTCTTCATCATTGTTATTATAGAGAAAACCCAATTCTTCCAAACAGATGCTCATCCCAGAAGCCTTACAGAAGGTACTGAGAATGACTTCAACGACCATCCATTCATGCAGGGTACCAGTTCCCAAAAGAATAACATCATCCACGAATAAGAGGTCGGTAAGAGAAAGGGACAATGAGATTTTAATACCTTTGATAAGACCATTTTCTCTAGCATATTTAATCAGGAGACTAAGAACTTCGATGACAAGTATGAATAGCAGGGGAGACAAGGGACAACCTTGTCTAATGCCTCTGGATGCACTAAAAAACTTTAATCGAGTACCATTGACCAGCACAACAAAGTTTGCTGATAATAATCATCCCATAATCCAATTGACTCCCATCAAAGGCACCCCTATCTGGATCAAAATGAGTCTAATATATGACCAATTTACTCTGTTAAAGGATTTTACCAAGTCCAGCTTAAGTACGAGAGCACAAGTATTTTTTGTTCTGACAGTATGAAGAATCTCTTGAGTAATACCAATGGGCTCGACAATTTGACAATTTTTGAGAAACCCAAATTGCTCCTGGGAAATGTGAGAGTCCAAATGCGGTTTTAATCTGACAACAATAATTTTTGAAATGAGATTATATATCAAATTACACAGAGAAATGGGCCTAAAGTCAGCAAAGGTAGTAGGCTTGTCCTTCTTAGGAATCAGGGCAAGGAAAGTGGAGTTTAGAGAGGGAGTGATCCTTCTAGACATCCTAGAACATTCCACCGCTTTAAGTAAATTCCTACCCAATAGGTCAAAAAAGTGAAGAAAGATTTCGACCGGCCAGCCATCCGGGTCTGGACTCTTATCCTTTTTGAAGGATCTTAAAGCACCCTCAATATTTGACATAGAACATTTTCAATGAAACAACAAGCTTCCTCAGTAGAGAGCATAGAAGGGTAAAGCATGACAACTTTGAGCTGAGCTAAAATACAGGTTTGCTTATCATCTTTGAAGATGTGGGTGAAATGTCTCAGTCCCAGTTCCTTAAGACCTACCTCCTCCTCCACACAATGTCCTTCCTCATCCTCTAAGGCCCAAATGGCATTCTGATTCCTGTGTCCTGAAGCCAAGGCATGAGAGTATTTAGTATTTGTGTCACCAAGCACTGCCCATTTAGCTCTGCTCTTGAGATGCCAGGTGAGCAAGTAGTGCTCCAAAATTTCCTTTTTTTTAGATCTGAGCACATTCAAAGTCATATGATCCTCATGGGAGTGAATACCCGAAGAATAATATGTAAGAAGGGCACCAATTTCATCATCCAAGCTAAGCGATTCCTTCTCCATATCAGCTCCTTTTTGGTTGATCCAAGACTTGACTTCCCTTTTGAGCAATATGAGCTTATGAGAAAGTAAATCCATATCATCATCCACGGTAGAGGGCATCAAAACAGGCCATGTTCTTTTAACCATTTGAGTGAAATCTGGATATGATAACCAAGATCTGTTGAATTTGAAGGGATAGTTATGGGATCCCTCCCTAGTGTTCCATTCAAGGCAGATCGAAAAATGGTAAAAGATATCAGAAGGGTGAGCCCACACACGGTGCATGTTAAGTTCAGGGACTAAAGATGAGGAGAACAGAAAACGGTCCTGCGAGTACTTAGTAAGACATGTAATCATTTAATGGTAAAAATTTATTTTATGATGGTATAACTATGACCGAAAGTGAATTCATATGAATAACTCAAAAAAATATAAAAAAAGGCATTACAAACATCATCATTAAGTTTAAGTGACTAAACAAAGCTAAAGTATTTTTTGAAAAATCATTTGGCATAGGAAATTAAATATAATTGAATATAGTATTTCTGTAAAAATGGAACTTTAATGAAATCCAATAAAATTACAACAACTTTTAAAGATGTGTAAATTGGTTCTTAAGGAAAACCCTAATTTCATTAAACATAGACTAATCTCAGTCTAAGCGAATATGGATTTACTATGAATATTGGTTTCAATAATTGAAATTATGGTTTCTAATATTTGATATATCAATTTCCTATACTTGATATATTGGTTTCTAATAGTTGTTGTTTAGTTTCCAATACTATGGATGACAGTGTCCAATATATAAGTGGTCAGTTTCCAAAAACTAATATATCGGGTTCCAATAGGGTTGTGGCCCTTAATTTAAGGGGGGCAAGAGAAGGAGTCACTATCCTTTCTTTATTCTGAAGAGGAGGAATTGCGATCCACTGATCTATGGTCCATTGGTACACTAGGATGCATGAGTTGGGTGGGAATAATAGGAATTGAACGATCCAAAGGAGAGTTTTAACCATATCTAGCACCACTATGACGACAACCATCATGATAATCGTTCTTCTTTTGAGCCCCTTTCCACCACCCATGCTTCTAAAGAGAAGGATCTACTACCCTTTCTCATGCCTGAATTGTCATCTCATCCTCGAGACGGAGAGGACCACCAACCCCGGAAACTAAGACCGGAAAGCATGTTTATCAAACTTATTTTGAAATCTATATTTTTTAATTTTATTAATATGTATGTAAATCATGTATATGTTGTAGCAAGTGGACGTAGAATTTAAGCAGGAATGTTGGAGAGTAATTTATCTCACCAAGTTGTGTATGTATTCATATTAATATGCATTTCAGATACTATTAGAAAATTACACATGTGAGTAAATTTCAGATCTGTGCAACTCTAGGAATTCAGAGGAAGTACACTTAACATATTGTCTCAAGAGTACTTTGAAACATGAATAAAACACTATCAATTCAATAATCAATGGAAGTCTCACCTTGGTCCTAGTTTCCCAAACAACAACATTTCATACATTCAAAATAAACACATTTTTAATCCAAAAAACCTAGTGGAAATCTCACCTCGATCCTGGGTATTCTCAAAGCACAACATTCCCATTCCATTTATACAATAGTAAATACAAGGGGGGGTTAATTCATCTCTATCCTAATCCTATTTCCTTTTAGATCAACCAGTCTTTTAGAGATCCTAATCTATAAAGAATGATGAAAGAAAGAGGAGAGGAGAACATGATAATGTGACAGATATGGGAAACCTCTCTCAGCTCCAAAACTTATAAAAAATGATGAACCTCCATTTTATCTTCTTCAAATGAGTTTTGGTATTCCTTTTTATGCTAATTGTTCCCTCTAAAGACAGGCATGCCACCTTGCCACATTTCTAGAATCCACATCTTTTTTTGTATGCTTTTGTAACTGAATTTGGGGACATCTCAACCCCAGTATGCATCACCCACCAACTTCAAATTCTTGTGCACATCTTGCTAGAAGGACATTGAAGAAACAAAACTGATTATGGTACTGAACAACATTAGTGTACCCTCTCTTATGTTGAACAACATCTGTGAGTAAATGTTTCTAGTGTGATGCTGGTGAAAATTATTCGATGCTATGTTGGGTAAGGATGGCTGAAAGAAGGGATAAACACTACATTGTGGTGACACCATATGTAGAGGACTCGAAAAAATCCGCATGATCCTGAACACATTCATCCAATATCGCAAATCATGACTCTCTCAAGCATCCCTAAAATGTAATAAATCCATAATGAAGGATGAGAGAGTCATGTGTTTAATCGATTATATAAATAATAAAAATTCTCTCCACAGTGGAAGCTTGATAATATAAAACTCAAATAATATTAAACAATAAGAAAAAAGGACTAAACAACCAATCCAAATGCTTAAAAATCAATCCCAATGGATTATTTCTGTTATCCCGACTCTAAAGTTATTTTTCGACCTTTACAATGTTGGGATCGACAACTTGAAAGAGTCTTGTATTTATTTTTTGGGAGGTTCCCTCTTTTGATTTTTGATGTCGGGATTGGTAATTTGAAAGGGATGGTCTGTATCCACTTTGAAAAGTGGCACAATCTGTGCTTCACTTCCTACTAGTTGTATTTCTCCTCGTGTCTTAACTTGTGTCCTTACGTCATCAATCCTCGTGGCTTGCTTCTAGGATGACCATGTGATCTGATCCTAACCTTTGATGATAAAACCTCTCATTTGATCTCATCGTATTCCATTACACCTTGGATGATCTACATGTTTTGAAGAAATGTGATATCTGATCAAAACTGTTGATGGAAAGACTCTCCTCCCAACTCTGTTGCCTATCTTTGATACATTGAAGGTTGTGATTCGCTTTGGTGAGATGTGATATTTTATACTGGACTATGGAGGGGGAGATATTCGTTATTGATTTAACGAATGGTCATCTACCTTTAAATGGTATAGATCTATTCTAACGATATGTGAGGCTTCATTCCCTCCGTTGGTGGGGAGGATCCTTGCTAAACTTTGTTGCTTTTTTTAGTACCTCCAATGGTCATGATTAATCCTGGGGAGATGCATCGTTGTATCTAAGCCATAAGCGGAAAATCGTGTTCTTTACCTCTATAGAATATCTCAATACCTCCAACAGTCTAGATATGATATAGCAATCTATGCGGCTCACTCAGGACCATTGACGAGAAGCTCCAACCTTTATATCTACTTCATATTCATGGACCTATGATGGTTTAGAACTGTATTGAGAAGATGTGAGATTTAATCATTACCATCAGTGGCTTAATATCATCTTTTTACTTCTCTTTTTAATTATAGAATTTATCTACCTTTCCAGCACTTCTCTTCATTGGATAAATGCAACATTGGGTGAAATGGTGGGTACATATATGCTGTTCATTGGATAAATGCAACATTGGGGGATGGTGGCTACAACTCTACTCTTCATTGGATAAATGAAACATTGTGGGAGATGGTGGGTACATAGCAAGATACAACAGGCCCTTCATTGAAACATATCCCTTGGTAGGCCCAGTAAATAAAAACACAACAGTAAAATTTTGAAAGATCATATTCAAAGTTCTATGCATGATCCAAATTTTTTTATTGAGGGTTGAGAATTACCATTGATTTGTTCATTTAAGAAATTCCTCATTAAACACCATCCATATGAGAGATTATAAACCAAAATTGGTTTCATATACTCCATCTCTAATTACAAAAAATAAGTATCAAATATAAATAAAATATTGTATTACATAACCAGAACATGGACAATGAAATCATTTTCCAAGTCTCTAAAATGAATAACTAGGGACATTTTCTGTAAGCATTTTTCAAGTATCTCTTCATGTATGTTTGGTGGATGGCTTAAAAAAATTACAAATATTGGACCATATAAGTCCATCTTTTTCCAAAGAACCATCATATTCCGAATTGGGAGGGATTTTAAGACAATTTTCCTCTTTATGATGCCCACTATGATACCTAGCTTCATCTATAAACAAGATGTTCGATTTATCATATCTTCCCTCATAAATGTCAAACACCTTAGATATTTTCTTCTGGTAGATAGGTAACAAATTTTCAGCCCGACTTCTCTTGCAATTGTTCATTTCACATTGAGATGTACCCCAAACAAATACAAATTTGAGGGACTTCGTCCAATCGAACTTCTGAAGAAAAAAAACACATTTTTTCCAAGTAAGTAAACCATAAAGCAATGCCAAAATTTTCTTTTGCAACTTCTAATAACTGATCACTAAAATTGTGTTTATTGTAATTGCAAGGAGCATATTTGAAAATAGGAGGCTTTGAGTGTTGCGGTTTTGCACGACAAACTTGGGTACTCCGAAAAGTAATACTTTTACCCCCAATACCAAGAGTTTCTTTTGAACTAAAATCAATTATATGAAAATTGATTTAGAATTTGTGAGTGGAGCAACTATTCAAGTAACAAGATACTTTATTATATAAAGTATTAAAATAGATTATGACAAGAAAAAATGATAGTGCATTCATAACAATAAAATTTAAGTAATAAGATACATTATTATTTAAAACATTGAATGAGAATTATGACAAGAAACAAGGTAATACATTCATTATTGGAATTACTCATATTAATTTTATATGGGAAACGATATATACCCTTATATACTAGTATTATTGGTTAATGGGTTACAAAATGCTAATTGAAATACTATTGGTTAAGGGGTACACCATGGTAATTTAAATACTGCAGTCATATGCATAATCTAATGATATACCACAAAAAATAAGTTAGTTAAAAGTGGAATGCATATGGAAATAAGAGAAGCCAAGTATGCAAATCCAAATATGTAAGAATGCAAGAAAACTCAATATCAACAGTTTATTTTTAACGTGTATCAACAAACCATGTTAAAATAAAACTTCCTAACAAAACGCAGAAAATATAATCATGAATTAATAAATTGGATTGAAGATGCCATTTCTTGTTGTAAAAATTTATCTTATTAGAGACTTCAAAACATCTACAACATTAACATCATTACTATCTTCTTGGACCACAACATAAATTCTCTACCAAAATTACATAAGACAATTGTCCTTTGAACAAATTGTTGTAGCTGTTATACAATTATCTCTAGGTTTTGCATCAACATCTTTACAAACAAGTATTGTATTTGTCTCATTATAGTTTTTGTTATACCATCTCCAGAACACCTCAAGTGTCCTGGTTAACTGGTCCATGCAATCCTTTTTGAATTCTTCTTTACCAAAACAAAAGAAACCACTCCATTGAAGTCAATTTTTTTATTACTTGCGTAGCTAATCGTGTTACTTCTTTCTTCTTCTTGTTAGCCCAAAATACAGCCTCAAATACACTTGTGACCAATACCATAAATTCAGATAGTTTGGTCTAATGCTCGTATTTTTTTGTGATCTATTTTAGATCCACTTTGAACTTTTCTATGGATTCATAGTACAAGAAATCTTCTAGTTCTAAAATCAATAAAAACTTTTTTCTTCCCATTGCAAAAAATAATTCTCAGTGTATATAAATATAATATACTATATATTAAAAAAAACACATATACTATATATTAAATAATGAAAAATTATTAGTGCTCTAATGTGATTACCTAAAGAAACTGAGCATTGCACATTTGTTACAGTGGCCTTTGTCATTTCAATGATTCTCTCTTCTACTCAATAAGAAAATTAACTTAAATAACAAAAAATTCAAGTTTGTTCTTTTCATTGTCTTAATAATGTACATTATTAATGGAAATGAACCCACAATAACCAAACATGGGTCATCATTTTCTACATGAGGAACAACACTTATAATTGATTCCGAGTATTTGGTAATCCTTGTAGCAAATTATGGCATGAGTAGAGTATAGACAAAACCTTCGTCAAATTACTATGTTTCCTTGAACGCTTCCACGTTTGATTCTTCTGTCCAAGAAAGGGAAGTAATTGAGATGTCAAGGAGACTTTGTGCCACTCCACGTCATGGGAATGGAGGCCATCGATGCTTAGGTCACTCTAGTAGCATAGGTTCAAATGATAATGGTTATGACAGCTCAATCCCCAGGAATTTGAGAAATATTCTGGATGATTGGAAAGAGGATATGGTGGTGCAACAATTGGTTGGACAAAGAGCCTAAACCTGACTCCAACATTAATTGAAAGTCAAGAACAAGCTAACCCAAGTCCTTCTACACTCTTACGAGAATTTGCAAGAGCATGTTTCTTCCCCTTATATATCCCCAAATCCATCTCTTCATCCTTATCCTTCGCCAAGTTATCTATAGGATTCTCAATCACTGGAACATCAAGTTGAGCAGAAAAACAAGGGTCCCCTTTCAACTCATGACAAAGCAGAAGTTGAGACCTCCAACGGCCACAAGCGGAAGCATGTGGAATGCAAGGATTTAGTAGACCCTTTTTCTTTCCATAAATTCTCCTATTTTCCCATCAAAGATGGGAATGACAGGTATACCATCTCTGGATATTACCATTGTCCGATCCTAGAGAAAAAAAATGAAGACACGGATTTCCAAGTAATCTTATGATTTTAGTTTTTTGCAAATAGCTTGTTAGATACTATTTCTGCAAGAATTTTGTCTATAGTGATGGGATGGAAGATGTTTTTTGGTGTTAGCATGGGATACTATAGGATTGGCTTCCATTTAGGGGTAATCTCCATAGGTCTAGGGA
The DNA here is from genome assembly GCA_001517045.1 of Pseudotsuga menziesii. Lineage (NCBI taxonomy): Eukaryota > Viridiplantae > Streptophyta > Pinopsida > Pinales > Pinaceae > Pseudotsuga > Pseudotsuga menziesii. Next base: position 32,201 of record LPNX010255754.1, read on the forward strand.
TTGTTTATCTCTGTAGGCCAGTTTTTTTATAGATTAGTTTCCCTTGCATGGGTTTACCACTTGTGGATTACTATTTAAAGTTCTATTTTTGTATGGGGCCTTCTGAGGTGTCCAAGACATTATAATACTCTTGTGATACTCTCTTGCTTGTATTTTATTTTGTACAGTAATATAATTTATCTATGGAACTTAAGGAAAACATGTAGGAGTATGTCCATTCATGTTTATAAACCACATTGCAGCTAAATGTAGCTTGAAACCTTGATCCATTCTATGAATGCACTGAAACGATTATTTGGTTGCAATCATTCTATAAAAATGGTACAAATATATCTATTGTGATGGTTATGCAATAACACAATATTCTATAGACCGATGCATCTACTAGAAGATTACTTATTTAGGATATTAATATGATTATTTGAAGTTGGAAATATTGTGGAAAATTATAATATAGAATATAGAATATACTTATGTGTGATCAAACTACTATACTGGAATCTTCTTTTGTTGAGAGTGTTGTTTGAGATGTGTTTGACTCTGATTTCGTACCAGATAATAAATTAATTGTTGTAATTTAGGATAATATGAATATGTGAATTCCTTGTAAAAAATTATCACATGATTCGAATATAGAATCTACCTAGTATGGGTGATCGATCCACTATATCACCTACTTCTGGTGGTTGAGATGTGTTTGACCCTGAATTCATGCTAAAAAATAAATCAATTAGTGTAGTTTGGTTTATAACAAACATTGTATTTGTATATTCGTATATATATCTTCCCCATCAGAATATGAAATTACCAATTGATATAATTGTATTGTTACGTGCATCAACCTTCTTTACAATACCTTCATTGATAAGTTGAGGAAGTTCTTTAACATGCATAACTGATCCTATTCAAACGTTGAGAATCTTTGTGATAAAGGAAAACATCATAAAATTACCATTTGTAATTTGAATTATCAGCAAACCATAACAATGGAAAACACAACGTAGTAAATACTATATAGTTTTATAAACATCACAAACTTTACCAACCTAGACTGTTGATAACTCTCCGATAATCCCTCTTAAAATAGTATTCCTGGTATACATTCTCCACAACATAGTCCAATCTGCACTTTCGTTCTCGCAATATAAATTGAATAAATATGTTCCACCATAAATGGAGAGAATCGTTTCACCTTCCTCTAAAAAAAAATTAATAACATTTTCCCAAAACAAAATATTTCTTTCATTTTTGAATGGATGTTTAATGCTCCTCCGAATACCAACTTCCTCAAATGAAGGAAAGGGATATATTTTCTCATCATCTTCATTTTGGTTATAACACATATCCATTAATTGAATTATTTTGATTTCATCACCCTCTCATTGTTGATATAGCCCATGCAACAAATAATGATATATGATATGTCATATGTGTTGTTATTCTTGAACTATTTGAAATCAACCATTTTAAGAAAATAATATTCCATTGTATTTTTTAAATACATCTTGACCTCGACATAAACCAAATGGCATTTCAATGGATCAACCAAAAAGACAGAAGCACATCTACCCTGGATTCTACCCATTATGTTGAAAAACTCTATTAAATCATTTTCTGTCCAATCAGTGACCACATTGCATAAATCTACCACCAATAAATCCATTTCCAATTTCATCAAATATGATAACAAGATTTCTAGTACATGCTTGAGTGAACTTGGATAATATGAAACACATGAAAAATGATTGGTTTTTGAAAGGGATCCTTTTACAACACAATTCATTTGCACGATATACATATCCAATATGTCCTTAGCTGATTCCGAAACACTTTGATAATCATCGGTAGCCTTTTTTTAGTTGATTTTTTAGCTTCATCGTCATCACCTATTTCTTGGATTCCACCAAGGATATCGCTAAGTTGTATGATTTAATGCCCTTTCATGTTGTACTGTTCTAGTACATTGCATGCGTGCACTTTTAAATATCTATGATTGTCCACATCATTATGTTTCATTATCTTGATACAACTATTAAAAACATGTCTATGTTCCTTGATCATGTTGAAATATCCACGTAATCCCTATGTTTCCGCCCCTATTATAAAGGTATTTCTTAGCCATACATTTCCTTCTTTTATTGCAACGTTTAAGTTATCTAGCTCTTTATCCGCCATCCCCCTTGTACACCTAAAAAAACTTCTTGTGTATTTAGATGTACTATTGGGAGTGAAATCTTCTTGTGATGCCTTCTTAGGTGAACATGCTAGACCACCATTTGTATAAAGGTGAAAAAATGTTTACACATTTATTCCATATTTTTCGAGGGAGACACACGAAGGTCAACTTATCCTTGAGAATTTTTTCCTTCTCTCTTTCGAAGATGCTTTTACATTTTTTTCTCAAACACCTGCAAGAAAAAAAAATGTGGGAAACATAATTTTTTTTTCATAAATATATAATTAATGGAATTCAAGTACACAAACTTACTTTCCATTCAGAAGAAGGTTTGTTACCCCTCCCAAAATGTTTTGGCTCACTTAAATTCTCCCAATGGTACCTAGCTTTCAAAATATGTGTAATGTACTATGTTTGAACCCATGTTTTGTTAGTCTTATTTTGTTGCTTGCAAATATTTAGGATGGTAGTGACAAATGTGGCAGGGTCTACAATTAAATCCATCTTCTCTCTGAAATTATCATGAAGACTACTATATACTTTATTTTTCAATAATTCCTTACAAGTATCTATTGTGTGTTTCCCATCAAGAATAAAAAATGTACATATTCCATTGAAACATCTTCCTTTGTGACCAATTTTGTAAAATTGAATGATGTCTGTGTACCCCCTTTTATAAAAGAAATTAATATTCCATCTCTTTGAAAGGTGTTTGGATTTGCTATGGCATCGATTGCACCAATTTAGGCACCCAATTCTAATTTAGTGATCTATATTAGTACTCTTTAGGTTCCACGTGACATAGATCGATACCGATTTTGAATATTTTCCATCTAATAAGAAAGTGGAAGCACTTATTTTGTTTTCACCTCCTATTTTTTGAAACATTTTTGGTATAGTCTCCATTTTGGCCTCAACTAGAGTCAGTTGCAACGATTTGAAAAGGGAGTATAAAAACAAGAAATGTCAAATAAAATTTGTTTCATGGGAAAAGGTTAATAATAATTCCAACATACATAAAGGTAAAGACATGCATACATTCAGGTTTGAAAAATAACATACTAGTAATAGTGACAGAAGGAACAAGTTTTCTTGTGTTATCATATGATCATGTACAAAAAGAAACATTACATATTCAATCTAAACAACCTAATATATATTGTTTATATTCAATTAAATTGTTATAAGTTCATAATTTGTTGATGTATTTGTAACTTCAGAATGTATTCACTTGTATATTTCTTATTGTATTTCAATTGTACCCCGATAGAGATGTTTGTTCCTTGGATCAGGAGAGTCTTTAATATAATAAAGTCATGTAAAGTAATTGAGGTTTAACACTTCATTGTAAGTCAGACCCCACAATTGAGTTATATTAGGGTTATTAGATTCTCCTAGGTAAGTCGGAACTATAGAGTAATTGTCAAGTGGAAATCAAGTATAAATAGAGAATGAGAATCTCTATTTGAAACACACACACACACACAACAATAGCGCATGAGTGTGAGAGAGAAGTAGCTCACATAAGTGAGAGAGAGAACAACTGTCAGAGATCATTTTGTATCTTTGGGTTTTACTTTTTCTATTGGTGCTCATTCTATCTCTGCGGAAGTTGTGGGGTTTTCTCCTTTATGGTTTCCCCGAGAAAAATTCTTTATCTCTCTTATCTCTTGTGATTATTACTGTGCATGTTATTCTCTCAGATAAGATCCTAGATCATATTGATTAAACAATAAAATTCTAACATGGTATCAGAGCTAACCCGAGAAGAAGACACTGTGCAGCTACATAATCTAGGGCTTCTTAATTTTTGGGTCTCTCTCCATAGATCATCAGCAAAAGGAGGTTAGGATAACTCTCCATTGAAGGGCACATCTTTCTGTCGAAGCAGAATCTAATTCTGAGCATTTTCAGTTTTTGATCTGTCACTACTACAGGAAATTAGGGATTTTCACAGAAGTGGAATTTTTTAGTGAGCCTAGCATAGGATTTCTCTCCTACTCAAAATCAAAATTTAGAGACCAAGGTCGAAATTTTTGATTGGGTAGAACTTCGAGAAAGTCAAACCCTAATTTGACCCTCGACCAAAAAATCAACACTGCAAAAGATCATCTCCAGATCTAGTTTGGGCATCTCAAATTGGTAAGATCTAAATCTCTTGTATTTACATTTGAGGTTCTCTTTAAAGATGTCTCATCACACCAATATTGATGAAAAGCTTGAAGGAGTTGTTAACTTCTGAGCATGGAAATATAGGATTTCACTTGTTCTTGAAGAAAATGAATTCGACACCTACATAAGTGGAGAGGTTCCAGTTTCAGAGGGAGATGAGGCTAAAGCCTTACACAAGAAGAACTTGGTTAAGGCCAAGAGTATTATTGTTGATTCTATCAAGGATCACCTTATACCACATGTGTCTTCCCTAAAGACACCTAAAGAGATGTTTGATTCTTTGACCAAGCTATTTGAAGGGAAGAATATAAATCGGAAGATGACTTCGAGAAATCAGTTGAAGAATGTAAATATCTAGAATGCAGAGACCATACAGTCATACTTTACCAGGGTCTTTCAAATCAAAGAACAACTTGAATATGTGGAATAAGAAGTAGAGAATGGAGAAATTGTGATGACCACCTTGAATGGTCTCCCTAGATCATGGGTTTGCTTCATTCAAGGGATTTGTGCTAGAATAAAGTTAATCACTTTCAGTAGGCTATGGGAGGAATGCTCACAAGAGGAAGCTCAGATAGTGGCTCGAGAAGAAAACATGGGAAGTGAAGATCGAGCTCTCATAGCACACACCAAGAAATTCATAAAGGACCACCATCATCCCAAAGGCAAGCATTCTCACCAGAAAGATATCCCTAGAATATATAGCAAAGATCTATCTAAAATCAGATTCTATACCTGTAATGAGAAAGGACACTTTGCCAAAGATTATCCCATAAATAGAGGTAGCTCCCACAAGAAGAAGAACATCAAAAGAGAACATCATGCTCACACTATAGAGGATGGTGAACCTTCGAGGAAGAGAGTCAAAAAAGAAAGTGAAGATTCTTCAAGTGATGAAGAGTATGTTTTGATTTCTTCCCTCACGGGGACTGTTACACATGGAAGAAATGATTAGCTCATAGATAGTGGGGCTTCCAAACATATGACGAGATTCAAAGAATCCATTTTGTAAAACTATCTGAACATGAGTCACCCCACAAAGTAAAACTTGGGGATGACTACCAGTATCCCATAAAAGGAAGTGGTGAATCCTCCTATAAGCTAGAATCTGGAAAATCTACGAAGATGAAGGATGTCTTGTTTGTACCAGGACTAAAGAATAATCTTCTCTCCATATCTGCGTTGGATGCAAAAGGTATGAGGGTTGCATTTGTAGATGGCCAAGCCCTTATGTGGCCAAAGGGAAAGACTATAGATGATGCAGTAGTGATTGGAGAGAAAGAGGGAGGCTTATACAAATTAAAGGGCCAAACAGAACAAGCCTTGGTCCATGACTCAGTAGAGCCAAGTGAACTTTGGCATAGAAGGCTTGTACATGTGCACGATAGGGCACTAGCACTTGCAAGAAAAGCTGTTGAAGTTATTCTAGAAATCTAGGAAAAGCATGAAGGCATTTTCAAAGGATGTGCAAAGGGAAAGAACACAAATAAAACATTTCCAAGTAGCAAGAGCAAGGCAAAAGGAATCTTGGAAATTATCCACTCTGATGTATGCGGTCCGATGTCATCCAGTTCATTGAGTGGGTGTGTATATTATGTTTCTTTCATTGATGATTTTTCTAGGAAGACATGGATATACTTCTTGAAAATCAAGGATGAAGTATTTAGTAAATTCAAGTAATTCAAAGCCTTGATCGAGAACCACATAGAGAAGAACATCAAGGCCTTTCGATCAGAAAATGGCAGAGAATTCACATCAGATGAATTCAAATAATTATGCAAAGACTCAGGGATTAATAGGGAGTTGACCACTCCATATAATCCACAACAGAATAGGATTGCAGAAAGAGAGAATAGAATGATTATGGAAGCAGCAAGGGCAATGCTTCATGACCAAGATCTTCCTATGAATCTATGGGCAGAAGTTGCTAGGACAACTGTGTATGTACATAACTGTACTCCGCATATATTTCATGAGAACAAAACAACAGAAGAAGTCTTCTCTGGTAAGAAACTAGATCTCATCCATCTCTGAATATTTGGTTGTCCAGTGTACATACACATTCCAAAAGAAAAGAGGATGAAGTTAGATCCTTCAGGAAAGAAGGGTATATTTGTGGGATATAGTGAAAGCTCGAAAGTTAACAGAATATATTTCCTAGGATTCAAGAAGATCGACATCAGCGGGGACGTGACTTTTGACGAAGACTCAGCTTACAACAAATCCAAAAAGAGACCCATTAAATACATTAAAGAAACAAAAGTACATAGGATCCGAGATACAACTATGAACAATGCAACTCCAGAAGAAGATTGAGAAATGGAAGAACCTCAGGAACCTGTAGATCCACCCTAGGAGAAGAATCCTTACAAGAGGAAACCTGCATGGGTACGAGAGGCTATCCAAGGTGCATAGAGATATGGGGATTTAGAAGAAAAGCACAGAGAAAGGAAAAGAACTAGGTCCTACTCTAGTTATGTATCACTACTATGTGACACCATTGATAAAGAACCTTCCAACTATGAATAAGCAGCGGAAAAGAAAGAATGGAAGGATGCTATGATCGAGGAGTATCAATCGATCATGAAGAATGATGTCTGGGATGTGGTCTCGAGACCAGAATGGAAGTGTGTTGTAACTTCAAAATGGATCTGCAAGATCAAGCATGCTATAGGTGGTAGCATAGAGAAATATAAAGAAAGATTTGTGGCACATGGCTTCTCCCAAAAAGAAGGGATAGATTCTGAGGAGAATTTTGTACCTGTAGCCAGATACACTTCCATCAGGTTAGTACTTGCTCTAGCTACAGTAATGGAATGGAAGATACACCAAATGGATGTCAAGACAATGTCCTTGAATGGTGTAGTAGAAGAGGAAGTGTATGTGGAGAAGCCACTCAGTTTTGAGACACGTGACAGGGAGACTCATGTGTGCAAATTGAAGAAGGCCCTGTATGGTTCGAAACAGGAACCTAGGACATGGTATGACAGAATTGACAGCTTCTTGACTGGCTTGGGATTTACCAAGAGTAAAGCGGATTCCAACCTTTACTATAATATTGAGGAAGGGAACCCAATGATACTCCTACGTATGTGAATGACCTGTTTGTGACAGGTGAGGATGGGTTGATTGCTGACATGAAGAGGAAGCTAGATGCTGAGTTCAAGATGAAAGACTTGGGTATGATGCACTACTTTCTAGGAATTGAGGTGTGGCAGAATGCAGATGGAATCTCCCTGGGACAAGGGACGTATGCAATAGAGATCTTGAAGAGGTTCAGAATGATGGACTGCAAGGCCATGACCACACCTATGGCATCAAAACTGAATCTATTGAGTGATGCTTCATCAAAGTCGGTTGATGCTATTATGTATCATCAGATGATTGGGTCATTGATGTACTTGATGAACATGAGACTAGATATTTGCTTTGCTGTGAACACATTGAGCCAGTTCCTCATGGATCTGAGACATGTTCACTTGATTGCTACAAAGCATAGTCTGAGGTACTTGAAGGGTATAGGTGACTATGGGCTCAAATATGAAGCGAATCAAAAGATTAACCTGGAGGGTTATGTGGATTCGGATTGGGCAGGCAATGCCATTGATAGGAAGAGCACTTCGGGGTGATGCTTCAGTATGGTATCAGGTGTGATATCTTGGTTTAGAAGGAAGTAGTCCTATGTGGCACTGAGTACAGCCGAAGCAGAGTATGTCACAACTTGTTCGGCTAGTTGTGAGGCAGTGTGGCTAAGGAAGCTACTATTTTATTTGTTTGATCTCCAGTTGGATGCTACTTGTATATATTGCAACAACCAGAGTTGTGTAAAGTTGTCAGAGAACTCGGTGTTCCATGACAAGTCAAAGTACATCGAGAACAAATATCACTATATCATGGATATGGTGCAGAGAGGAGCAGTGAAGCTCCAGTATGTTGCGACGGACGAGCAGATAGATGATGTGTTGACCAAGAGGTTAGACAGAGTGAAGTTGGAGTACTTCAGAGAGAATCTTGGTGTTCATCAGATCTAGGTTCCTTCCAAGGGGAAGTGATGAGTCCAGAATCATTTCTGACATCGTGGCAGGATTGGTTCCTCCCATGTTTAAATGTAGGTGTTGTTCCTTTCTGACATGGTGGTAGGATTGGTTCCTCCCATGGTCAGATGTAAGTGTTGTGCCTTTCTGACATGGTGGTAGGATTGGTTCCTCACCTAGTCAAATGTAAGTGTTCTGCCTTTCTGAAATGGTGGTAGGATTGGTTCCTCCCATGGTCAGATGTAAGTGTTGTGCCTTTTTGACATGGTGGCATGATTGGTTCCTCCCATGGTCAGATGTAAGTATTGTGCCTTTCTGACATGGTGGCAGGATTGGTTCCTCCCATAGTCAGATGTAAGTGCTATTCCTTTCTGACATGGTGGTAGGATTGGTTTTTCCCATGGTCATATATAAGTGTTGAATATGTGAAGACCTACGTGTAGGCTAGGCCTACATCCAACAAGGTTGGCTCTGTAGAACTTCCTATGACGAGTATAATTGAGAGATAGCACCATTTGCTCGAGATAGTGGAAGCAGTGATGATGATGATCTAGCTTTGATGGTGATCCAATAATGAAGACTTGTGCTGATGAACGGTGTCAAGAGAATACATTCCTAGTTAAGAGGGAGTGTTTATGTATTTGTAACTTCAGAATGTATTCACTTGTATATTTTATATTGTATTTCATTGTACCTCGACATAGATGTTTGTTCCTCCAATCGGGAGAGTCATTAATATAATAAATTCATGTAAATTCATTGAGTTTAACCCTCCATTGTAATTCGGGGCAATAGTCCCCACAGTTCAGGGGTATTATAGTTTTTAGACTCTCCTAGGGAAGTCGGCCCTGTAGAGAAAATGTAGAGTGAGACTCTCTATTTGAAAGACACACTCACTCAACTGTAGTACATGAGTGAGAGAAGAGGATCTCGCACAAGTGAGTGAGAGAATAGCTGTGGGAGATCATCTTTGTGTTTTTGGGTTTTACTTTTGCTATTGGTGCTCATTCTATCTCTTAGGAAGTTGCGGGGTTTTATCTTTTATGGTTTCCCCGAGGAAAAATCTTTGTGTCTCTTGTCTCTTGTGATTATTATTGTGCATGCTATTCTCTCAGATAAGTTCCTACATCATATTGATTAAATGATAAAAATCTAACAGGGAGTTAGATACAAGGAGCACTAGATCTTTCCTAGAATTGTTACATTTGAATGAGTAGCATGGGAATTCAAATAAAATATCTATGTTGCAGTGTGGGGATCATATTTTGGCTATATAAAAGGAAATTCATTATCCTAATTCTATGAAAAGGATACACGTTTGAGTAAATTTATGTGGAATTTTTATGCAACACAACCTATAACATACCGCATGGATATGATTGCAATATGATTGGGAAAATTATTCACGGTGATATTATATGATTTTATTTTTCACTACTAAGCGCTCAGAAGTTCACAGAGTGTTGTGTTGTTTTCATTTTGTTGTTTAAAATGGTTTTCCAATCGCGGCCCTACAACCTAATGACCGTGCAAGTTCCCTACATTGAGGTAAACTCTAATGAGACTGAGGATGTTGTAGGGACAACACTACCATTGTTCCATTGAATAAGTAGAGAATAGGAACAACCTTATACTAGTGGGAGGAGAAGTGACAACATTGGACCTTTCTCATCCTATTCTAGTATTTACACTAGCAATTTCTCCCACTTCTGAAATCTAAGTAAGGAGGAGAAGGAGCACTCACCCTTTGTCAGACTTTTATAGTTAAAGTGATTAGGAGGGTGTGGAGTGGCCTTATCTTACAAGGAGAAAGTAATTTTATGATAGAGGAGGATAAGGAGAAAGGGATCAGTAAGTAATTTGATGATAGAGGAGGAGAAGGAGTAAAGGATCAGTAAGTAATTTTGTTTGACCATGCCAACTTCTAACTTCCTACGTGCTAAATTAGGGATATATAAGTTGAAAGTGGCCTTTAGTTTTTCTTGTCGGGTCCCGACGTCAAAGCAGAAATATCGAGAGCATTTTGTTCTGATTGATTTAGCATTATCCACTTTTGATGTTGATGTCACCAATGTCGAAATAACTTGACAATGTCGATATTGATAGGTGAATGTTGGGATAGTGGAATAAACCGTTGGGTCTATTAATTATTGTCAGACTATTTAATTAAAATTAACCTATAATAAAGCACTATAATATTATTCTTATGCAGTAGTGAGGTGTTACTAGTGGTCACATTGTTAAATTATTTTAATGATTCCAATTTTATGTTTCGGTATTTAATATTAGTTGTACAGTTTTTGTAGTGCTCTAAGTTTGTAGAGAGCACTAGTCATTTCCCAACATCATTCCATTAGAATGAGTAGCATGTGTATTTGAATGAAAGGTATGTGTCATGGTTTCAAGGTTGTAATCTGGAAAATATAAACGGAAGTGATTATCCTAACTCTGCTCCCAAAAGGCTATGCGATGTGGGGAATTTATGTGGTGTTTTTTATGCGACATAGAATTTAACAGGTCGCTCTAATATGGCCACGGTGTATTTCAGGGCATTTTCCACACTAATATTATATGATTTTATTTTTCAGTACAATTCTCTTAGGTTGTGCAATGCTTCGCGATGTTTTCTTGTGCTAATTTAAAATGGTTCTCCATTTGTGACCCCGCAAGCAAATTCCCATGGCATGGTGCAAGTAGTGCAACATTGTCCCTTTGTCATTGTATTCCATTGTTTATAGTGGCCATTTATCCCACTTCTAAAGTTCAAGAAAGGAGGAAAATGAGAACTCACCCTTCCTCACCCATTTATGGTTAGAATAATGAGGAAGAGGTGGAGTGACCTCATTTCTCAACACATGTTTAATTTTATGATAGAGGAGGAGAAGCATGGGCCTTTTTAAAACTCTTGTAATTTATTTGAGTGATCACTGGCCCTTTCTCTCGCTATAGTAATTCTTAGGTGGAAGAGTCAAGTAGCACTATCCCTTATGCCCACTTGTTCTGTACAAATGAATATCATGGATACAGTTTCCATCAGTCTTTCTGGAGGAGTGCAGTCGAACCTTTCTCAAACTCTTGTAAATTGAGTGAGAAATTGGCACTTTGCATTGCTTTATAAACAAAGGAGAAGGATCATTAAACCTTTCCCAAACTCTTGGCCCTTTCCCACATGTTGACATGTCAGAATGACCACATCAACAATGGGGAGAACACCCACTTGCAGGTTACAAGTTATCCCGGTTTCATTTGGAGTAGTTCCTCCAACTAGTTAAGGGCCCGCTGGCCACTTGAGTTTATAAGTTTTATTTGGTTATTTTATTTCTATTTTTAATTTTTAATTTAGATTTCGAAAAGTATCTTCATGATGGAAGAAAACATAAAATAACAGAATGTGTAGAGAAACTATGGGAGAAGGATTCGAAACTAACATAATGCACAGGGAAAACCTGTCCCAATGATGGGAGCAAGCTTATAAACTAATTCAATGTGTATGGAAAATATTTTTCTTCATGTTGATTTCAGAATCCATGGCAATGAAAAGTTCTTAAATTCCAATGGAAATTTAACACATTAATATAGTGAAATATACTAAAGCAAAAGTAATTTTACCGCCACGTAATTTGTTGATATAGGCTACACATTTAAATAAATGAAAAGGAAGTTTGCAAATTAGTGGAAGAGTCACTTTCATAATGAGATAGAAAGAAATAATTTGTGATGCACACATTATAAAACACATAATCATAACATGATCAAGAATTATGAATAAAATTCAACAACATTTCATCAATCAAAATGTGTTTCCAGAATACTCTGATTGGATGCTATGTGCTCAGAAAAGGATAGAGAGAAATCCATGGAGGAAGAATGTTGTAGGGACCTAGAAGAAGAAGGTCAAATTGTATATATTTGTAAAATTTTAGAAAGGCATACAAAATGTGATTCTAGAATACTCCACATAATCAATACAAAAGTGTACAAAAATTCAATGTACTGAATTAACTGTCCAAAATTGAAATAAGTTGTTGTCTCTTTTTATTGGCAACTTAGAAAAGAGAAATATTAATTAAGATAACAAAAATAAAAATAAAAAGTATTTTAATTCGGATCATTTCAGAAATTTCTCCCACTATGTATGCCAATCCTTGATCTCCTTAGAGAGACTATCTCACAGATGTTCGAATTGAACTTCAAGATTCATAACTTCAAGCTCAATTTTCCTATATAACTCTAACCTGTTCAGGATTTCAAAAGCATTTTTCCATGCTGCTAATTATGTTGGTTGATAAATGAAGCTGTTGAGAACGTCTATGATTAACATTTCTCAATTTGTTTATTTCTTGTTTGATTTCCTTCCTTTCAAATTGAATAGAAGATATATTTGAATCGACTGGCTCTAGCACCTTTAACGCATTGAGGTACAGAACATCGAACCTATCCATTTCTTTATTTGTGGAGCTCCAAACTTCATGACATATTTGTTCCAACTTCAAAATAACCTTGTTTGCTTCTACTTGAATGGAATCTCAGGAATTTTTCCAGACTCTTAGTTTTTCCAAATCCTTCCAAATTATGGTAAGATTCATGGTAATTTACTCATATTATTGTTACCATTTATAAATGTCCTCTACCTACTATTGAGTTACCCTTAATTCATCTTATATCAATTTGACTTCATCTGCAAGTTTTCTCAATCTCACGTAGCATTGTTGCAATTCCTCGAGCTTAATAATAAAATTCTTCTGAAAGTCCATAAGATCTGAATTAAATCCAACACATTTTATTTTTTGAAAATATGGAATTGAAACTCATTGTAGTCTCTAGCCATCTCCAATTCCCTCCTCCGCTCCTCATGTTCTGCTTTCAATAGATCTAGATCATTCTCATGCACTTATTTCGGTTTCTATTATTCCATTAAGGATTCATGTTGGACTTCATCAAAATGGTGCTTGATCTCTTCATACAGCTGCTTATATTGCTATGTTTCTTCCTTATATTGTTCCACCTGACTGATGAGGTCTCTCTTTGAAGAGACATTCACATTTTCCAATACCCCAACCAAGGAGGAAACATCATATACAATTTCACCTGGTTACTTTCCTTCCACGTCAAAAATCGTGATGTTGTTGGTATTTCCTTCTATCTTATGTCTCTTAGATGACCTTTTTGTAATACTATTACTTACTGAATCAACCAAATAAACTCCCAAGGTGACAACTATGGTATCTACCTCCATAGGTTCAAGGTACCCTCTAGATCTAATATCTAGTGGTGTCCCTATATTGATTGAGTACGTTTGCAAAGAAACATGCTTGTCCTTTTTCTATTATTCATTATTTTGCAATTTTTCTTCCTCTCTTTTTCTTTCCTCTTCAGCCTTACAATTTTCCTCCTCCTTTTGTTGTTTCTCCTTGATGACTCAAAGCCTTGATGCTTCGTTGTCAGCCTCTTCTTTATGTTTCTTCTCTTCCTCCACGACTTGGTGGAACTCTTCTTTTCTTTGTCATTGTTCTTCTTCCATGTCTCTGCTACGTTCTTCCTCCGCAACTCTGTTTCATTCTTCCTTCATTGCTTTGCGGCATTCTTCATCCACTACTTTCTTTTCTTTATCCACTTGTCATGTTGCTTTGATGTCAAATTGTTTCTTCCTTTCTAGTATCTTATGTTCTTCTTCTTTTGTGGACCTATGACCTTCTTCTTCTAGGTCCCTACAATATTATTTCTCCATGTATTTCTCTCTAGATTGTTTTGAGCTGAGAGAATTCTATTGAGCTTTTTTCTTAGCTTCATTTTTTAAAATTCTCTCCCATGGATAATATTTGTGTTTGAAGTCATCGCAACCTTATCTATTCATCGAAAAAATATTTTACCATTTCTTCTCTCTTTCTTGTAAATTGGTCCTTCTTCTTTATTTCTTGTTCTGCCTCAATTATGATGGTATCTTGAAGGGATAACTAATGTTAGTGTAGTATCCCTTGCTCCATTTCTCATAATGTTTCAAGAACTTCATCAAAGTAAGTATCCCTTTGAAACAAAGTTTATGGAGGGTATTCCTCATGTATGTAGGTGGGATGTAACGATAATGATATGAAATGTCTTTCAATCACTTTCCTAGGGTCATTCCTTTTCTGCTTTACAAATCCATGTTTCATCTCTTCCATTACATTGGATTCATTACATGCATGCTTAAGAGTTAGCAAAGGTGAAGGAGCCAACGCAAATGGGGAAACTATGCCAAGATCTCTTAATCTTCTGGATCAATTGTGCTCTGATTCCTTTTACGACGGTTTGGTAAGAAATTTCACGGGAGAGCAATCAGTTAGTAACATAGATAGGTATAAAATGGGAGCATCTAGTCATGTTGAAAATTCGAATGTAGGTAAATAACTAGAGGGAATGACAGTCACCATTTTTTTACAGGGATGCCATGGCTTGATCAGTTAGCCTTGGTATAGGTTTTTCTAAAAATAAAAAAATACACGAAGGTGGAAAAATGGGTGCTAATATCGAATAAAGGGGGTTTATAATAGAACAGTCACATCTCTTTGTAGTAAACATGAACGTGAAAGCAATATTCCTTCCAATTCCATTTCATGAATGGAAATGCATTGTCAAAAAAATAGCATCAAATAGAAAAGAAATCATATGAAATTTTCCACTACCAGGTACCTGTTTTGCACATTTCATGTATTTGAAGAGGTTGTGGGACAACATGTTCGCCCAGTTCAAATATTCTCCAGTTTATGTCACATGATACACCAGGGGTGCCAATTCCAAAAGGAAGTATGTAGGATTTTAAAGGCCATATAAGAAGCATAACATTGCCATGAGTAGCCTATATGGCCTCCAAAAATACCATGTCGTATAGTTCTTATTGGCCTTCTCTGTGAAGGGACGGTCCTCAACCCACAAATTCTTGATGAGTTTGACAGAATTTGGGTGTTTATTGGAAAACTTTGCCTTGAAAATGTGGTCAATTAATACCTCAGAGTCCTTTAGCTTATACATCTACTTGAATGAGTCGTTCCTAAGAGAGGTGATAACCTGTCCTTCTGTGTCCATGATTGCTCCATTTTACGAATCAACATGGTCAAATAACCACTTGGATATATCATTTAAATGATATGGTATCAAGCTTGGCCTTACTACAATGGAATACACATAGCTCTTTTGTATTTTTTGATACATGTCCTCATCATCATCACCCTAGGGAAAACCGGGCCCTTGGAGAATAACTAATAGATGCATTCCTAGTGTGGGTCACCTGCAAATCTCGTCATTGCAGTGGTGTCTAATATTAATGGCAATACCTCTACCGAGGCTTACGTAGGTATTTACTCTACATCCTTATGGGGAGGACCTATGCATGAGTGTTCCTTTGACATTATGTAAAAACACAAAATAAACAAGGTGCCTCAAAGGTTCTTTAGAAATTGAGCTATCAATAGTGAATACAAGGAAAAAATACCATATAAATAAATCCTTGTCCAAATTCCAAAATTAATCACTAAAGGAAATGAATATGAACCTTGCAGGGCAGCATTTAATGATCCAACATGGTGCATATACATCGTTGGATATGATGCACCATCCAACAATGTGTATGCACCTTATTGGCGCATTAAATGTCACCCTATGGGGTGAAAATTACCATAAGTAAATGAGAAGTACTTATTCGACTCTCATTTCAAGGACTTTAAAGGGAATGGTGATTGAATGGTGTGTAATAATCACCCTGCACTACAATAATAAATGTTGCAACAGCTGGAATATCCATAGATACACCATTTATTGCTCCACTTGCAAGGTTCTTATTATGTGCTTGATTGAATTGTTTGATGGAAATTGTGATAGTATATTGGATTCATTGCCATATGCGATATCACAACAGTATATTAAGGAGTTTACTAACCATCCTCGTCCCATGCACCATCCTCAAAACACTTGTCATCAACTGACAGGGAAGAGAAGGGGTTTCGTCAGTAGTTAAGAGGGGTTGTTTACAACTCCCTGGATATCCAACACGATGGTGCATGGTTCATGCGGATGGGAATGGGGTGGGGATGGTAAAATGACATCTAGGTACTGCCTAGCAGGGGCCTTAAAGACTTTTCCAAAGGATGCTTATTGATCGTTGTATATTAAATAAATGTGTGATCATGAATAATCTTTGGGATGTATTTACATTAATTTTATTGTATGTATGCGTTAATTGTATTGTCCTCTACTTGAAATCCATGCTTATCAGTTGATGATAGGTGTTTAGAGGATAGGAAAATTTTAAAGGCCTACTTTTATATTCTAAGAAAATTTAAATTATGTTTTCATGATTCCAATTAAGAAGGACATAATTTATATCAATATTTCAAAGGAAAGGAAAAATTTTCAAATCACTTGTCAATACGAATTTATTTTTTATATAATTTACAAAATTCATTATGTTTCTAATAAAAACATCCCTTCTCCTTAAAATCATCCCCACTCATTACTTTAGAGAAACTTCATTCACCCAAAAATCTAGGACAATGATTTGGCATACAATTGTCTGGTGTTCCAACTGTCTAAGTGCCACAATAATACTTATTTATCTAAAACTCAATGACCTCATGTAGAACATCGAAGTCGATACAATATTTTTTTTTCATTTTCTTTAAAGTGTTTACTAGACGTTAGCTAAAAGGATCTTGACCAATAGTGATGACTTCATATTTTATCCCTAGCTAGGATGTGTTCAAATTTTGACTCATATAATTTTTTTACCAAAAATATGTATCGGTACAAAATATTTTTAATTTTTAAACATGATACCTTTAATGTTTAAATATGTAATTCAAATAATAAATTGCTTGAACTATAGATTGTTAATAATAATGTCCCAAGTATTTGTGTATGGATAGTACATAGACTTATTTTGGATAAATTCAAAGGTGTCAGAAGGTACTAAAGTCTACCCAAGTGGGAAGGAGGTACATTGTAACAAATTCAGATCCGACTACTTTGTTTGCAACTTTGTAAGTGTTATAAATTGAGAGGTTCCATTGGCCTGTCCTAACAAATAAGTAAATACATTGGAAGACACTTATTGTAAAATATCCTTTCTTTCTTGGGCAAGTGTGAAAATGTTTAAGCCGGGTGAATGCTTGGAACCTCAAATAGATCACAGTTTGATGGGTGATTAATGGCTAATTATTCAAAGAATGATCGTGATGGAAATCATAAAAATCCTTCAAATGATGAAACAACTTGAGGAAAATTTATGCGTCAACCTTGGGTTTTATCTCAAATGTGCTCGAGGACAACAGTATTTAGGGAAAGATTCTGGGATTTTGTAATTTAAATTTGGTGTGATGGTGGAAAGAGTTATATCACGTTCCAACAAGTGCTCCCTCAAGGACCCCTATAGATCATGTTCGTGTGTCAGCTACAAAACTTTGTACAGATGCTTTCTCCTTTCTACAAATCATAATGAGGTTTTCTTCTAAAAATTTTCACTTTAATGACAAGAAATTTGAATAATTCCAGTCGGCTTGCATGGATAGAGGTGTAAAGATACCTTTTGGCACTCTAGGCGATAACGGCTCCACCCAAAAGTGGTTTCACATATCCTTTGGGAGTCATTTTCAATTTGAATTCACCGCCTTCCCTGAAGGTTTCTTGTGTTTCCTTTTTTCAAACAAAATTGACCATATTCATCATGCCTTTAAAACTCAATTAAAAATAATTGATCAAAAACAAATTTTGGGAGGAGATCAGGTTTTCCCTAGAACTTATATAGTGGTTTATATGTACAAATATCTTTTTAAAATTACTCGCCCTTCCTTATAAGGAAATTTCAATTAATAAATAGAATAGAAATGGGAAATTGGTAGAAAAATGATTAATCCATATTCAACACACGTAATTATCCAATGATAGCAAAATATAATGCATGCCCATCAATGGAAAATTATAACACCTCATCAAGGATAAGGATGAAAACCCATAAGGATCTTGAACTTTGTGGTTGTCTAGAAAGTCAAGGGTTAACATTTTCCACCTCAATTATAAGTCCAAATGGTTATACCAGGAAGACAACATGATCTACTATATAAACTAGTATTATTCCAGTCTTTAATTTGAAACTTGAATATTCACCTAAAAAATACCAATTTTGGATGTTGAATGGTTCATGTGAAAGAAAGTAGCAATTCTAAAAGTGAACAATTGTCGTGTTTGAACATTTGATTTTGATTAATTTAGGTTAAATATGATGGAACCTTTTTATAATTGGTGAGCAAATAGGATCTCCATTTTTATTTGAATAGAGTCTATTGTGGTTTTTGTTGACCACTAACCATTAATAATGATACACTTGTAATCCATCAATGTACTTCCCCTAGAGGTGTAGAAAGTGTCATCTTTGACTCAGGCTTAAATTTAAAATTCATGTAGAATTGGTCCCAATCATGCCCAAAATATTCATTTTGAACAAATGTTTGAAATATTTCTTCTTCATTTTTATTTTTTCATACAAGTTTGTATTTACTTGTGTTTGAAATCAATGGAACATCTTGGATTTTACCAAGGAGTTATCTAACCATAATGAAATTTTTTACTTTTATCTTTCTTTTGTTGAACCTTGGTGTTTTAATTTGTGTCAAAGAGTAAAACCAAAAAGTTTGATGTCAAAGAATAAATCAACAAGATTGATTTGAAACATATGAGATGGATAACTTCAACCCAATTTGAAGAAATATATAAAAGTGTATGAATACATTACACAATGGCTCTCTATGTAAGCAAATACAGTTTGAAGAAGTACATAGATAAGGAAGTGTGAATATTTAGAAATTAAGCATATCCCACCAAGACATGGGATGCATGTGCACAGAAACCACTAAGTCAACGGATGTAAGTGCACAAAACCCCACAAGATTGAATCATCAAAGGATGCACGTCAACGTAATATGAAATAAGGTGGTTAGCTTGGACAAGAAGTAATTTGGGACATCACTAAGTAAAAGGATTCCAAACTTGTGGACAGATCCCTTGAACAAGAAAGATTATAAATAAGCAAGAGATGGAAGTAATGATGTAAGCTTGAAGTTGAGATGAAGAATATATTATGACTTGGCTGGATTCTAATTTATGGGGTATCAATGTCTCGTTGATCAAAGAATAGGTTTATACAACAAATATAGATTGTGCAAAGATGATGAAGATGAATAATATATAGTGCACAATTTAGAAGGATATAATGTATCAGGATGTGCGAAGAAAATACACAGTGAATGACACAAATAACATAAGTATTGATGTAGAAGTCGCAGATCTCAGAAGTGACAAATTGAAAACTACAAAACACAGATATCAAAAGATTGCAGATCACAAAATTGCTACAGTAGATATTGTCATAAATTGCAGACTGTTGTAACACAAATTACATAAGGATAAGAGGCAGATCAGAAGAATGGCAAATTGCATAAAAGATAAACGCAGATTTTACAGATTTTGTATGCAAATGTGTCCATTATATTTTTTGGCATAATTTTTTTTAAAGTATAATTTATTAAGTACAAAATATTACAATCTACGCTATATAATGATTTTACCCCCCCCCCCCCCCCCCATCTTAGTATATACAAGAATTCTAACATCTTCTACTTTCAACATTTATCAGAAATTTTATTTGTCTTCCTATAATGGACAAAAGGAAGGTGATAAAAAATATTTGTCTTCATATGGCCAACTCTATGACAATGTTGGTATTTATTAGAAATTTGCTCAATATTTTTATCATCAAAAGTACCATCAATATTCTTAACTTGTTCATTCACTTCTAGAGCCTTCAAATTTCCATCAAGAAATATTCAACTCACAAACTAAACTAGTGTGATTAATCTAGAGTATGAGAACTACTTCCTTTTATCCTAATCCATGTTGATTCTTGTTGAATTGTAAATATTACCAAGTTCTAGAAATCATACTAGAAATATCATTTTGTACTTTTGATGTTCTTCATAAAACAATTCTTGTGTTACTTCAATTTCACATATACTCATGTTGTTATCACTCTATGCTTCTTGTTGTGACTTATCTTTTTTTTTCTATGAATAAAAAACATACTTTATATTCAATGAAAAGAAAATGAATTCTTAAAGTGTTATAAGCACATATCAAAACTAATATTTCCAACTTCTCATAAGTCCTATGAAAGATTATTTTTTATCTGAAAATTAGCTACTATAGACTAGTTTAGTTGTCAACTTAACCATACTTCATTCTTCATTGATCATGAACTATATATAGGACATAAATTTGGGACTTAAAATGAATTTTTTTTGGAGGATCTTAGACACCCCCTTTTCGTTTCCTTTATATAGCATGACCCCAATTTAATTTCCAGTGCTTATTTATAAATATGATAAGCAATTGTATTGTTCTCTCTATATACATGCTCAAATGAAATCCATTGAAAGGTTCCACTAATCTCGTCAATATGACTATCCATTTTTATTAGATCAATATTCACAATATGAGCCAACCCTCTCATCTGATTAATGACGAATATTGAATATCCAAACACTTTGAGCTCCCTCGGACCCAAATCTACAGCTGTTCTAAACATATGAAATAATGCAGAAGGTTCATCCCAGTTATTCATTTCTTGTCCCAAAGCTTCTTTTCCAATAAAATAATATTCCTTCCATAATATATGGAAAATCCAAAACCACAGAGCTAATTATATCCTTGACAAGCCCCATCAAAAAATATAAAGGCTTCCCCTTGTGAATATGCATAGTTGATATGATTCTTTCCTTTGTCTTGTACCCAAACTTCCTATAATATTGAAACAGAGACATCGCCTAAAAAAAAAAAAATATGGAAAGTAGGTGGAAATCTTCCTTTAAAAATTGTTTGGTTATAGACTAGACAAATGGACCAATTTACTAAAATATAAGGAAGAACCTTGAATGGTTTTAAGTCCTTATGAGCATAAAATTATACCAAGCAATCCTCTACAAACACATGAGACCAAAGATACAGAATCCTTACCTAAGACTTGATCCCTTTCCACAACTGAGTGAATCGACAATTTGCAATTACATTAACATTTAACTCCTTTCCTTATGTGCACAACATACATATTCTGGGACAATGTATATTACGCCCCTGCAAATAGTCCCAACTTAGAACTTTGTTCTTCAAAATAAGCCACAAAAAAGTGTACATTTAGGGGTGTCTACCACCTTACACAATTTTCTCTACCACCATTGTGGCTCTTGTACGTCATATTCTACCAATGCTAAATAGCCCAACCCGGTCATGTAGGAACCCCCTACCAAATTTTAATTCCACACCAATTGATCTACTTCATGTTTGATTCAAATATGATCATGTTGAAGAATATATACATACCAACTATTATAGAAAAACAATGTGAAAATAAAGTATGATTTCATGAAAAATATTTTAGTCTTGATAAATTTTGGTAATTGGTGGGAGAGCTTGTTAGAGATAACTTATCATCAATTAAAAATGACATTTATGTGCAAGTGTAATACATATAGTGTGTATATAGGAACTTGTGATTTTGTTTCCTATCCAATTACCTAGGTAAAAAGCATGGCCAATTCTGTTAAGGCTTAGTCAGGTGTTGGTTGAAATATTTCACCTCCTGTGGATAGCAAGGTGTTCCACTAGTCTGAATGGTTTAGATCCAGAACAAATAGAGGACATAGGTTGAAGACTCTCCCTAGACGTTGTAGATATATGGAATACAAGGCTTTGATAGTCCACCTGTGTACCTGTAATCAAGCTCAACACGAAATAGATCAAAGCAACCAGAATATGATCTACTAATCTATGCTAGTGACTAAGGAATCTAGCAACATATGTGTGAAATCACAACAACAACAACATATGTGGGACAGAAATCAACTTGCATTAATGAAATATGAAGAAGTTTACAACCAAGCCTTAGTGTTGACATGCATCTCCATGAAACCAGATTCTCATCCCCAAAATCTCCGACTTTAGTTCTCTATGCTCTCACCAAATGATCTTGGGCCAAGGATCAATCCAACAACATAACAATACCTTCAATGTTCTCTCCCTCAACCATGGCCATAAGCTTGTAATTATAAGGCTATATGCATAGGGTAGGTTGAGAGATTTGTGGGTGAGGTGGCCTCCAAGGTCCTAGGATAGGGGATCTCCAGCTCAATTGACCCACTACAGTAGGGATAAGGGATATCTCGAGGCTTATCATCTAGAAGCCTCGAGAAGCTTCTCTTTTTCCCTTTTTACCCAGGGTACTGCGTTTCTCCTTCTATGACAGAGCGGTTCTAGTAATAACTGCTTATGGACCAAGGGAAACAAGCGGTGGCACCACTTATGGTAAACATATGATGGGTGGTGCGATCAAGGGTACCGCTCCTGGATAAAGGGGCATGCATGGTGCTGGGAATTTTCATGTAAGATTGATGAAAAACCATTTAGTTTCCACTCTAGAATCTGGGATTCAAGGCAAGTAGGTATGTCAAATGTATTATCACATGATGGTGACAGGATTTTGGTATAACAGGATGCCCCCCCAAAGCATGAGTCTTAGAGGGATATGATAAACGAGAGCTTTGAGAACAAGTTGTCGCCAGGAGATGAAAATGTTGGCTCGATCGCAGCATGTCGTTAAGTAGGCATCTGTAGTACATCAGTATGTTGACTCATAGACACAAGTAACCAAACTCATGGCTGTAGACCAATACAAGGCAGATCCATGAGAGGAATAAATAAGCATGGCTACTAGAATATAGCGTAGATCCATGTGATAGAGGACTCAAACTTGGACATAGATAACAGACATACAACATATATCTATGTCATACAGATGCAAATTTGAGCATAGCCACAACCATACAAATGTGGATCCATGCTAGATATACAAAACTCCATCGCAGCCTGGGGAAAAATCAATGAGCACTTTTAACGAATACCCAAGGTCTTCGTCTCGTCTTCCACAAAATACGATTCTATCCATGTGATTACAATGATCTGAAGTCGAACATGGTAGAAACCACTTGATTACTGGCCAATGATGTGAACCGTTAATAAGTGCGAGGGAGATCACCATTAATGTCAATGATTCCCAAGGTACTATAGTACAATATACTGAGTTCGAATAGATGTCCTGACGTCGAACACCCAGTTGATTCTATCGATCAAAGGTCAATGATGTGAACCTATGTCGAGAGCGAGAGAATCTGTCATTAAGGCATACAGATCTCAAGGTACTAAACATTGTTTCTAAGACTATTTCCCAGATGATGAGCTGATGTCGACGGGAATAGTCTCGTCGAAGGAGGGCCATGATGAGTCCCACATCAATGACATGAAACTTGAAACATAGTTATGGAATCATGTAAATGTAGTAACCATATTATTGACTCAAACATACTGACACAAATACTGTGTAGACTGTAGAGGTAAGACTTCTTCAAATCCCCTTTGAACATCGGGTGACACGACAAAAATACTTAGTAGCATGACTAAACAAGACAGATACACAATGCGACAGTGGACAATGCATTCTTTTGAAAGACTCAAAGGATTTACATGGCTCATGAAAGTGGATCATCATGGAGATCAGCTGAATACCCAATTGACTGACATGATTGTGCAGACAAGTGCCATGTTCAAAGGTAACGACAAACAACTGCCATTATTTGCAAAATGATTCCCTTCCCATTTCCCCCATCATGATTGATGAGTGCCTCTTTTCAGTTTTATGAGTTCAAAGAGGGTAACAAACACTCGATATAGCTTATCAAAAGACAAGTCCAGACTCATATGTTTTATGAACCTGAGAGAGGAGGGGTTCGATCCCAAAGCGGGTCTCTCAATGTTTACTTTAACAAGTCCACTGAAAGAAAACTTGGTATCATTCATGTTTAGAGAGTCTGAACAAATACGGAAGAAGAATCCAAAGGGTCCTTTTTTATATGATTTAGTCTCTAAGTCCCGAAAAAGTATAAAATCATACCTTAGAGAACTCTTCTAGTCGTGATTGGCTGGAGTGTTCCTTTTTCGTAAATAGTCCTATCCGAACCGAAAAAGAGATAACCTACCATCGGACAGACGACTCTTCAAATAATTTAATGAGCATGAAGAAGACAAGATTGATCGACAATGTTTTCGTATTTAGGGAGCCTGAAAAGGGTTTAAAGAGAACTCCACGAGATTTCTTTACACAATGTCACTTTTTACGAGCCTAGAAAGATTCAGAAACGGACTCGACTTGTCTTTTCATGTTTAAGGAGTCTGAAAAAGAGGTGAAAAGAGGACTCCATGATGCTTCTTTACACAACGTTGTATTTTACGAGCCTAGAAAGAAACTTGAAATGGACTCGAAACTTTGATACTATATTTTAACGAGCGTGACAAAGTGTCATAATAAATGCTTGATGACCTTTTTCGTTTTGCAAAAGTATGAAAAAGCCATAAACAAACTTCCCAAAGCTTTTTACTAGACTTCCCTTATCCTATATACGACTCGGAAACAAGTGTTAAATGCATTCAAAACCAACATTAAGGGATTACAACAAATAGACTTTGACTAAAACATGATTTTATATCAAAAATATAGTAATTCAGGCCCAAAAAATGTCTATATAAGTCAAGTAAATAGTGAAAAATCAAAACATTTTACTATTTACCTCTAGCAGAGAGCACTTGGAGCATTTTCTAGCCAGATCTTCCATAGCTAATACCGTGAGTTTCCACCATCTATTTTCAACCTCTTCAGTTTCAGGTAACAGCTAAGACCCTTATCTTTCATTTCATAGCTTCTATTTTGAGATTTGGTGGGGTTTTGGGCCTATCTAAAAAGACCTAAAACTCATAATGCGGGCACCACGTATACCCCTTGTGGGACACACGGTTCCACCCTAGAACCGCGCCAATAACATGGTGGACAGATGGTGCCACCACCTGTCTCCAATGAGGCACAAGCGGTGCTGACCGTGGAGAACTTAAACAAATGATATGGGCAAAGAATACTCATTCTTTCGATTTGCAATGACTCAAGGATGATCCTAATGCATACCATTGTTGTTTTTGGCAGGTCTAGGTGACTCAAAACATGGTGATATGGAAGGAAAGAACACATGATAATGAGGATGTTGCTGCTGAAAGAAATGCAGGGTGCATTGCTGCACTCCGGGACTATGGGCTCCTGAAGTTCTTCCGGACCCCAAGCATGGTGTCCCATGAGAGATTACTAGAACACATACTGCAGATGTGGAATCCATAACAATAGTATTTTGAGGTGGGGGCACATATACTTACAGTGGAGGTAGAGGATATCTACTTCCTAACTGGCCTATCAAGACGGGGTGCCCCCATCTCACTGACAGGTTCTCGTGGTTGGGATATTACTACCAGAGAACTTATAGATCGGCACTGTGTACCAGGAACAGGTACATCAAGGAAGAAAATCCCCATCAAGGCAGTGACAGATAGGGCTCTACGAATCGTTCTGTTCACCATGCAGAGGGTGGCATGCAGTTAGGGTGTGCACCAGGCTTCCAGGGCACACATGCTATACGCCTTAGAGGCCATGGCACCTATGGTGTTCAACTGGGCGGAAGCTATGCTTCCAATCTTCAAGGATCAGCTGACTAAATGTCGGCAGGGAGAGCTGAAGCAGTTTGGCTTTGGTTCCATCTTAGCCTGCTTCTTCTTCAAGCGGGTTTCACAGATGAGGCCCCAGGTGATTTTCCAGAGTCTGAGAGCACAAGACCTTCGTATGCTGAGGTGGGTCTAGGTCATGGCTCGCACAGGAGCGGGTAGGGGCAAAGTGAAGTTCGGTGATCTGTTCTTCAGATGGCTGTGGGATCAGATGCTCATGGTCGAGGACTATGCTTATGCAAGCACAGACTTCATAGGAGATCCCGACCTACCACTCCCACCTGGAGGGCATTGGAGTGACATCAGTAAGAAGAAAGAAACCCTAAAATGGACAATGTTTTCGTGTTTTTTATGTTTTATATTTTTTATGATAAGTGACAAGACCTATTTGTCCTCATGCATATTTTGGAGCAGCGAGGCTTAGAGGAGCATCTCCATTGGATAGGTGAGCAAGAGCTCGCTTCATACCACGGGGTGATGATATCACCGGGGAGCTGGAGGAGAACCTAGAGAGGTTGACCCTAGACATCCTAGATGCTGACATAGATGACCTCTCGACTAGATATCAAAGATCTACAGTAGGAGTACCGGGCTAATTTAGCAGGATACTACATAGGGTGGCTCAAAATTTCAAACCCAAATAATGCAAGTCAGAAAGTAGATCTGACTGAAGAGAGTTGAAGAAAATGGAGCCTAGATTCGAACAAGAGTTGCAGACTGAAAAGGATATAAACAAATGATATGCCAATCCCTAGTATGGTCGCCATATTTGTTAGCTGGAATATTTCACCTCCTGCGAACAGCAAGGTGTTCCACTGGTCTGAATGGTTTATATCCATAACAAATAGAGGATAGAGGTTGAAGACTCTCCCTAGACGTTGTAGATATCTGGAATACAAGGCTTTGATAGTCCACCTATGTACCTGTAACCAAGCTCAACACGAAATAGATCAAAGCAACCAGAATATGATCTACTAATCTATGCTAGTGACTAAGTAATCTAGCAACATATATGCAAAATCACAACAACAACAACATATGTGAGATAGAAATCAACTTGCATTAATGAAATATGAATAAGTTTACAACCAAACCTTAGTGTTGACATGCATCTCCATGAAACTAAATTCTCATCCCCAAAATCTCCAACTTTAGCTCTCTATGCTCTCACCAAATGATATTGGGCCAAGGATCAATACAACAGCATAACAATACCTTCAATGTTCTCTCCCTC
The DNA here is from genome assembly GCA_001517045.1 of Pseudotsuga menziesii. Lineage (NCBI taxonomy): Eukaryota > Viridiplantae > Streptophyta > Pinopsida > Pinales > Pinaceae > Pseudotsuga > Pseudotsuga menziesii. Next base: position 59,484 of record LPNX010255754.1, read on the forward strand.
AACCATGGCCATAAACTTGTATTTATAAGTCTAGATGCATAGGGTAGGTTGAGAGATTTGTGGGTGAGGTGGCCTCCAAGATCCTAGGATGGGGGATCTCGAGCTCAACTGACCCACTATAGTAGGGATAAGGGATATCTCGAGGCTTATCATCTAGAAGCATCAAGAAGCTTCTATTTTTCCCTTTTTACACAGGGTACCGCATTTCTCCTTCTATGACAGAGTGGTTATGGTAATAATCACTTATGGACCAAGGGAAACAAGCGGTGGCAATGCTTATGGGCAACATATGATGGGCAGTGCGATCAAGGATACCACTCCTGGATAAAGGGGCATACGCAGTGTTGGGAATTTTCATGTAAGATTGATGAAAAACCATTTAGTTTCCACTCCAGAAGCTGGTATTCAGGGCAAGTAGGTATTTCAAATGTCTTATCACATGATGGTGATAGGATTTTGGTATAACATCAAGTCACATACGTCAATCTAACAAGTCACATAAATGACTTCCATGGGATGTACAAGATATTATATACTAATACATTCTTCCTATGAATACATAAAAACATTAAGTTCAAAAACCATAAAGGTTCGTGTTGGTTTGGGGAGTTGGATAATTCTATTAAGTATCAAGGGAGTGAGGCGCATTAGTTTCTTACTTTGTTCTTTAATGTTTATAACTTTTTCTTTGAATAAAACGTCTTGGTGCACCACGACATTGATTCTCTGAAATTAAAATATTCTAGCATGCAACTAGCCTAAACCAACCCAAAAGTTTATAGTTTATTCTTGTTCCTTTTGTCTTCCTCTAGCATAGGATATATTTTATATGTTATAGTCCAATGGAGTTGGAGGGAAAAATGAGCTAGCGTAGTGAGTAGAGGGTTTTATATGTAGATAAGGGTATGCAAATAAGGGTGACTCGGCTATCTAATATTAGTAATGAGATGGAAAGGGGGGAGAAGAGAAGTGTGATGAGGGATATGATGTTGGGTTGCGCTCTATGAGGAAGATATACATGGAAATATGGAATATTGATGTGAGGGGTTTGATCCATGGTTCCATCTGAAATCCACAACTGATGTTCATACAAAAAGGAGAAACAAGTAAAGAAAGGTTGAGAGGGAGAAAGGAGGGAGGGCAACGAATTGGAAAAAGGGGATTGGGACAGCATGGATGATAGGACCATGTGGGGTTTGACACCCCCCTCCATAGCTACGTTTTTCACAATAAAGTTGAAATATAACAACACATAAACATTGAAATAATCAATAAAAGCACTAAACTTATAATAATATAAATCGTAAATTATTCAAGCCAACCTCAATAATTATAAATAACAAAGGTATTTGGTAGAATAAACCACATACCACTAACAAAGCTGAACTAATATAACTCCAATTGATGTAGATAAACTTATTGGAGATCATTCATGGATAATAGTCAAAGGTCCTAGGAGGTGATTAGAAAGCATGTGAGGATAAGATGGAAAGTTTTTCTCTTTCCTGAATTGGATCTTGCATGGAATCCATGTGCATCCCCTCCTGGTCCTTTTGGAATTTCTCAAAATCCATGTGAATTTTAGACCTCATGAGAGAGTTCAATGGATTGTGTTGGATTAAGGACAAGTGAATAGACATTTTTAATCACATTAAGACTCAAACCTTCAACATTTTCCCCTTTGTCTTATTGGCTAATGGCATAATTTAAATAATTTTCAAGTATGAGGTCACAACTTCAAGCCCTGGCACATCCATTTTTTTGTTGAAATTTTGTGCATTTGGGAAATTAATGCAAAAATTGAATTTCACCTTCTTCCTAGAAATTTTCTTGGATCTTAACCCTCAAATTTTCAAGCTTAAGAATGGTATAAATTAAAGTATAAAATAGAACCAACAATATCACAATAATTCACTTTAATTAACCCCATGATAATTCAAGGAGGAAAGATACCAAACAATGAGATAAGTTCCATAGCCTTCTAGGAAAACTTATCAACCAACAACCAGATCTAAAAATTTGCTTTTACAATAGTAAACTCATCCACTTATCTTCTTCATTAGATGTTAATACACTTAACAATTTACCCTTTTACTTATGGCAATTCAACAAGACATAAAAAATTGAAATAACAATGCATAAAGAACACACACAGACACATATGAAACTCAACTACAGAAAGATAGAAAGTTCAAATATAATATCAAGATAAAGCACAATTACATACCATAGTCTTCTCTCAAGACTAGTACAAAAACTCCAACTATCCAAAAACCCTTGTCTAGGGTAAACCATCAAACCCTAGCTAAACCAAGAAGATCCAATGTGCAAGAACATCTCCAACATATTTTTCAAGGAAATACAACATCTTCTCTTATTCTTCTCCACAAATACACCATAGGATTTGTCACCAAATCCTAATATTCTTTCCTTCTTAGGATGAAACCCCTAACCTAAGGTACGAATCAACATGGAGATTACCAACCACTATAACGAAAACCCTAGAACTACAATGGTATGCAATGACCTCCGGTATTCTTTATTTAGTGATATTTTCATCGCTCGATGCTCTGATTGCTTTGATTTCTAGGACACATTTCAATCCCTTTGGAAATCATCACTACAAGCATTGGGAGAGGGAGAAATTTACATGTATTGTTTCCTCTACCTTGATTCACTTTCACACTTATGGATTCTCTCTTTTTGTAAGGACTCTCTTATATACCTCTCTATATTTTCATGTGCGAGATTTAGATCCCATGTTCTCTCTAACACACCAATATCCAAAAGGCGATAAGGATTCCTCACATTCTTCAACAACTCCTCTTTGAGGGATGACAACTCCAAGAGGGCTCCTTACTTCAGTAATACAACATTATTAAATATGCAACCATATCTCTAGTGTCAAGCCTACATGGTGAAGTGGGAGGTTTCAATGTTCCATCCTCCTCCCAACCATGCTCTTTTAAAAACGTTGTGTAGTTAGAGCATTTAATTCCGTTAGTGCCCAATATTGATGCAGTAGTCCTTGGATCAAAGGCACTTTCTGGATCAACATTTATGGTAGAACAATCTAAAGACACTCTACATGCATAGGTATAAGAGGATCTCATCTATATCTTTGCAACAGCCCACAAATGAAATTCTCTCATATGTCGATTCAATGGTCTTTGGACTTTTTCAACAATGCAACGCAACAGGAATGGGTGAACCAATATTGCACTACGAGTCATGAGTTTTTATTATGCTCTAAGGGTTACTTCATAGTCCATTCTGATCATGAAAAGAACTATTAGAGATTCCTTGATAAAGAAACTTGGTTTTTAATATGCTCCAACATATCCATTCATAAATGGTTCCCAACATTCAACCCTCTATCCATCATGGCTATGGCTACACTTGTCTAGGTAAGACGTCCAAATCTTCCCTTGTAATTTTGGACTCTTGGTTTTTGGGATTCTATTGGTAACTCCATGGGATGTTTTTTCAAGATTGATATGGAAAGGATATCAAAATTTTTATTCACCTTTGCTCATTTTTGTGTCGATCTTGATTTTAATTGTGCATTTCCTAAAAAGATCCTCATCGAATGGATTGAGGATGAACCATATTCGCATCTTGTTGACTAAGAAATATATCATTTTGTTGCAGATCCTATATACAAACAAGGAACCTTTGGGAATATTTTCCTTATTTCTAGGCTCATAAGTCGATCCTTGGTGCAAGGAAAAGAGAAAAATGATGACCAGAATCAAAAGGTGCAAGAGCAGTTCAACCCCTCAGTATGAATGCAAGTATCCTAAATAGTATTCTCCATCCAAATCACCGTATTTGGTCCCATTGCATCCTCCTTCATCTCCAATACATCTTCCCTCAACTCCAACACAACCTACTTCAGCTTCATATCAACCTTTGAATGCTACAGGAAAATATTTTTCTAAGATAGACGCAATAAAGATATCTAATAAACCGTAAGGATATCCAATAAACCCTAATGCTCTAAGACAAGATACCAAGTAAATAATAATATCCAAGAGGGAGATAAGAGTGATCATCACCAACATATTATTCACAAGAGTTAACCCTAGACATAAGAGGAAATTCCAAATGAATATGTCCCCTTTAGACTTCATACCTAGGCTTCATGAGGTAACCCTAATGACTTCCTCTAAGAAGATAAGTACAAAGAAAAGAGTATAAATTATTATATGATGATTGTGTAAAAAACGACTCTCACCTTATTCTATTTATATGAGAGGTAAGGGAGGAAACAATACAATGTGGGCCTAATTCCTTACAAGAAACCTACATCTTTCCTTATACTTCACACAAATAAGGTTTTTACTCAATCGCACAATTATCATGATCAAATGACAATGTCATGCACAATAATGAATCCTAGGTGATGTGGTTATGCAAGGCCTCACCACTCTATCACAAGCCTCTATGAATTTTGTCTATCATCCAAAGAAAAGTACTGCACTAATTTAGTTACACCTTGTCATAACAATGTTGAATCCCTATGCATCCCCATTCCATATTCAATCCTCTGAACAAGATACCAAGTTATTACATGCCAACTAGGGATTAAATCCCTTCTCCATGATGAAAAATGTTCCACGTCCCTTGAAGGGAACTCCCCAAGTAAGAGGCTCCTCCACGAGGCTTCAATGAAGGGTATCGACCAAAATACAAGAACATATCCAACACCTAAGGGAAGAAATACAATCCAATATCATCCTAAGGTCAATCATCCACTGAGCAAGTTATCTCAACTTTGCGTATCCTTCATGGACCATTTCTTATGATACAATCCACCTCAAACCATCCAAATATTAGTCATACACCATGTACCCGATATCTCATAGAGAAACCCCAAACATGGTGTAAACACTTTCAAAGTAACCCAAAATTATAACACTCCCTCTTTACAAGTGTATACACTTACACCTATCAACTCCCTCTACAACTCTACCATTTTTTCTATTTACAAATTAGTAGTGTTTGTAGTACCATAATATGAAACCATTTTCATTTGAGTAATGTACATGTGGAGTATAATATGGGGTACCTAGGGAGATACCCAAGGGGATAATGAAGGTAATGTTAATAGGCCCACTTGGTGGTTTATGGGTAGTAAATATACCCACTAGGTGGTCAGAAAAAATAATATAATAGTAAGGGGTAGTTTTCATTCAAATACTCATGGAAAGGTATAAATACATGAGTATCATTGTATTAAGTAATTTGAAATTTGGATATGAATATTTTATTATAACAAGCATGGCTTGTAGAGTGAATACTTCCATAAGTAATAATTGATAGCTTTTCCCTACCTGAAGAATGTTCTCTACATTATTGTTGTTATCACTTTGAATTTATCCTTTGGTTCTGGAAGGATAGATCCAAGGTAACCTTTCAAACCAACCTTTAGGAGGAAATTTGGCTTCTTTGCTATCAGAGAGGGATCTCCCAACAAATAGATACAATGGACAGAGATAGTTTTATACAAACTGAACAATAATAAAAATGGATGAAACAAGAGGATACCATTGGGCATGGAGTCAAAATCATGTATTTTTAAATATAAACAAGGCTTTTGCAAGAAGTTTTCTTCACAAATGCGGGATAGCTATTATTTCATAGACAAGTTCTTGATTTTCTAGTGGTAAAGAGGAAATACGAACCGTCGATTAATATGGGCACCAAATAAAGATGAATCCAATATTAACTATAGAGGAAATTTGATTGTGAATACTTGAATCCTATGAACCAGAGCATATGAGTATGAATTCGGATCCAATACAAAGTTATTCAAGCATGAAAAGATAACATAGTGGAAAAAGATTACGGGAAAAACGTTCACAAGAGAAAGGGAAATACAAACTATAAAACAACAACACAAGAATCTCTGTTATGAAAAATCCTTGCTTGGCTCTGCAAAAAAATTTAACTTGAAAATGCTCAGTTACAAAATGAGTCTCACTCTCGCTGGTTCCAACCCCATATTACATTACAAATCATAAACTATATAGACCACTACCTTAACAAATTGTTCCTCTCTTCTAGGATACAAATCCAATCTACATAGTTGCAAGAAATCTAGAAAAGGATGCCAAGTATCTCAAGTTGTTGGAGCTACTGGAATCAAGTTTATTGGACTTGGAATGATCATTTAACAGATGCCCTCTATTGTTTTCCTATAAATATGGAAACAATATTTAATCTTTGCTACTAGGTATCCAAATCTAGAAATATTACCTTGAATCAAATATGATTTTCTATATCCACCTCATAGATATTTGGGAACAAAATATTTCCCAAATCAATTTCCAAATTTTTCCATATCCATTTTTGAAAAATCTATTTTCAAATATTTGGGAGTAAAAAATATCCAGTAAAATCAATTATGGCCTTGATTTTTGAAAACCACAACTTCCATTAAAAAACATGTCTTGTAATATTTCTCCATTCACTTTTCATTATTTATGAATTTCATAAATAAAATTCAAAAATAATTTCTCAAAACCATTCACTGTTTCTGAAAACCATGTAATGTTTTTCCAAGATCTTGTATTTTGAATTTAATTATTTATGAATTTCATAAAATGAAATTCAAAAACAATCTCCCGAAATAAATGAAATTCCATAAACAATTTTCATTTCCTTGTGAAAACCACCCACTAGTTCTGAATACCATGTCTTGTTTTGGATTTGGATCATGTACATTTAGGAGGGATCAAGTTTATAACATAAGGTTTTAAACATTAGGCAAAATATTATATTATTTAATGTTTTGGTATTTCAAAACTTGTTGAGAGTGGTTTCGAAACTTGAAAGGAGTAGTTTATTTTTGGTAACATAATGCATGAGGAATTTACATGTGGGAAGTGGTTAAATTTCCGCTACCAGTTCAAAAAATTACCCCTCGAGCTAGTTGAGTCAACAGAATAAATGGTGGCCCCTCATCCAAACTTTAGTCCCTTCCAAAATTTAATATGATGTTTTTCGATATTTGTGCCAAGACTACATCATAATGTGAATTAATTTTTGGTTTTAAATATTAATATAAATAGTTTAATATAAAACAATTATATTAATAACTATAAACCTTTTTTAATTTTTGACAAAGGAATTGGGCATATTTTGGAGTTCCAACCATTATTTTGTCCTTTTTCCAAATGTAGAAGCTCTACCAATTCACTGATATGCTCAGCTAAATATAAAAAAAATCCACTAGCTTTTGGTCACAACCTTAGGTCTACCATTTTTTCTCTCTTTCAACACAGCCCCGGTCCTATGGGAAGTTTACTCTCCTTTTAAGCGCCTTATCTGTTAACTTCTTGGTCATACCAAAATGAAATTCGAACTAGTCCCTATATTTTTTCCCTTAAACGTCTTCCAATCCATTTAGAACAAAATTTGTGCTAACAAATGGCTCTAAATGGGGATGCTATATACTCCCTATGAGGTAGTAAAGAACCTGTAGACCAAGTTCCTGATCCATTGAATTGCTCCAAAACCTTAATCTATAACCCGTTCCAAACTCCAAAAACTTTGCAACCGTACTGAAACCCAAATTGCAAACTGAAATTCGTACTGAAAATCAACTGCTAAAAACCAAACCAAAACTATTGCATCCTTTGTACAAGCTAGAAATTCAAAATAAAACCAAACTACTCACTACTAAAATCAAACTAAAATTGCAAACCAAACTGAAAAGGATGCTTGATATTCAATCTTATTACACACACTCCTACTCTATCATGTTGAAACAAAAGCAAAATCATGTTACAACAGATATCCAATGTAGCCAATCAAGCAAAGGCCACTTCACTGATTTCTGCTTTTACTTTCCTCATGCATAATGAAAAATATGAAAGATATCAACTCAACGCAACATCTAAAAATATATCCATGTTTTATGAACACCATCAAATCCATTTCAACTGATGATTCCAATAGATTTGCAAAAGGATCCTCGAGAACACGAACATTTACTTATTGGTGAGCAAAAAGAAAAATACAAGTTTCATCCTTTATTGTTGTTTGTTCTTGTTTTATACCTTAAATTTCAAGATCAATTTCAAAATAAATGACCGCAATTTGTTTTTCTTATCATTCACATCATCTACATCATAAAAAGAATTTGTATGTTCTTGAACAACAACATCTAACTCATGTGCGTGATGAATATCCATATATCTTTCTCCATGCAATTCAATAGGAACGCCATTTTGATCTTCACAAGTTTTTTCTTTAAACAAAAACTCAAAAATGAACAATATGAAGAAACATATGAATAATATCTGCATACTCTTTATCACATAAATATTGGAAATGTTGTTGCAAATTTTCATTAAAGTCAGCTGATGGAACATGATTGCCATTAATTAGCTCACTGCTTTCATAAATAGCACCTTAATATTCATAAGGATTCAACACCATAATCTGATTTTCAAAGTTTCCCTCAAACTCTAATTCATAAGTGTCACTTGCAAAGGCTAAAACTTCTTTCAAAGTGAATTCACTGTTTTGAGTTTACATACATGCAATTTCATAACTTTGAATTTGATAAGATTCTTCTTGGAATAAATACCCAGGGAATGAAATGGTTGAGGAAAATTTTGACTAACTATCCCAATATTTCTCTGGTTTGTTGAAATTTCTAAAGATTGTTGAATTAACACATTAATTTAAGAGGAAGGAATGGGAATCTGATCACTAAGGTGTTGATTTTCTTCATTTACAATGAAGGGAGAGACTATAAGCCTGCTGAAAATTTTCTTGAATATTATGGCTGCTACCCTCTAACATTTCTTCCCAATGCTGAAAATAATGTTTATAAAACTCTTTAATTTCTTCACCCTTTAATTCTTCATCACCATAATATTTTTCCATGTGTTAAATGAAATTTTCAAAATTTACTTCACAACAGTTTTCAAACACTGATAAAGATGGGTAACTTTCCTTACAATTTTCATAGAATGCTGAATGAAAATCTTCCAGGGGATACAAACTAGCAACAGGTAACTTTTCATACCATCATCTTGTCTTTCCTTCCAAAGTATCCATGAATATCTTCCTCAAGCAATCTTCATTCCATTCAACCTTTAGTTTATGTTAATGCATATGAAACTTAATCAAATTTAAAGCAACATCATCACCTTCTTCATCTTTAAATTTTGGCAAATATGTTTTCCAATCTATACAGGGAATTCGATTTGGAAAACATGGAATATGTGAACGATTCATAGGATCATACCTTGCTAATTGAAAATCCATTTCGAGGTAACAAAGTCGCCAGTGAAACTTTGTTTTCTGAATCTTGTTGACAATAGAGTCTCCAAGGTGAATAATGAACAACCACTATGAGTCTGACCTTTGTTCACCTTTAGAAATCAAATCTAGTCTTTTTCATTCTTTCCGAGGGAATATTTGAACTTTCGTTTCTCAGCAATGACGCCAAGATGTTATCACTTAGAATTTTTCCTTTGGTTGTGGAAGGATAGTTCCAAGGTAACATTTCAAACCAACCCTTAGGAGCAAAGATGACTTCTTTCCTACCAGAGAGGGATCTCTCAATAAATTAATACAATGGGAAGAGATGTTTTTATACAAACTGAATCAATAATAAAAATGGTTGAAACAAGAGGATACCATTGGGCATGGAGTCAAAATCATTAACTTTTAAATATAAGCAACGATTTTTTAACAAGATTTCTTCACAGAGACAGGATAGTTATTCTTTCACAAGCAAGTTCTTGATTTTATGATGGTAAAGTGGAAAGATGAACAATCCTCTAATATGAGCACCAAATAAAGATGAATCCAATATTAACTTTAGAGTAAATTTGCTTGTGAATACTTGAATCCTATGAACTAGAGCATATGAGTATGAATTATGATCCAATACAAAATTATTCAGGCATGAAAAGATAACACAATGGGAAAAAAATTATAGGAAAAACGTTCACAAGAGAAAGGGAAATACAAACAGTAAAACAACAACATGAGAATCTATGTTATGAAAAATCTTTGCTTGGCTCTGCAAAATTTTATTAACTTGAAAATGCTCAGTTACAAATTGAGTCTCACTCTCACTGGTTCCAACCGTAAATTACATTACAAATCATAAACTATATAGAGCACTACCTTCACAAATTGTTCATATCTTATAGGATACAAGTCCAATATACATACTAAAAACAGAACTGGGTTGCAAGAAATCTAGAAAAGGTTGTCAAGTATCTCAAGTTGTTGGAGCTGCTGGAATCAAATTCATTGGATTTGGAAAGATCATTTGACAGATGTCCTCTATTGTTTTCCTATAAATATGGAAACAATATGGAAAAAATCATTAAACTCTACTGCTAGGTATCGAAATAGGGAAATATTACCTTGAATCATATATGATTTTCTATATCCACCTCATAAATATTTGGGAACAAAATATTTCCCAAACCAATTTCCAAATTTTCCCATATCCATTTTTGAAAAATCCATTTTCAAATATTTGGGAATCAAAAATGTCCATTAAAATCAATTTGCCTTGGTTTTTGAAAACCATGTCTTGTAATATTTCTCCATTTACTTTGAATTTATTTATGAAATTCAAAAATAATTTCCCAAAACCATTCACTGTTTTCGAAAACCATGTATCGTTTTTCCCATATCTTGTATTTTGAATTTAATTGTTTGTGAATTTCATAAAATGAAATTCAAAAACAATTTCCCAAAATAAATGAAAATTCATAATTAGTTTTCATTTCCTTCTGAAAACCACCCACTAGTTCTGAATACCATGTCTTGTTTTGGATTTGGAGCAAGTGCATTCGGGAGGGACCAAGTTTATAGCTTAAGGTTTTAAAAATTAGATAAAAGATAATATTATTTCATGTTTTGGTATCTCAAACTTGCAAAGAGTGGTTTTGGAACTTGAAAGGAGTGGTTTATTTTTACCGCTTTTTTGTAATGAAATGCATGAGGAATTTACACGTGGTAAGTGGTTAAAATTATGCTACCACTTCAAAAAATTACCCCTTGAGCTAGTCTATTAAACGAAATAAATGGCAGTAGCTCATCCAAACTTTAGTCCCTTCCAAAATTTAATATGATGTTTTTCAAGATTTGTGCCAAGACTGCATCATAATGTGAATTAATTTTGGGTTTTTAATAATAATATAATATTTTAATATAAAACATTTATATTAATAACTATAAACCTTTTTTAATTTTTGAAAAAGGACTTGGGAATATTTTTGGAGGTCCCCCCATTATTTTGTCCTTTGGCCAAATTTACAAGTGCCTCTACCAATTCACTGATATGCTCAGCTAAATATAGAAATTTTCTACACTAGCTCTTGGTCACAGCCTTAGGTCTACCGATTTTTCTCTCTTTCAACACAACCCACGGTCCTATGGGAAGTTTACTCTCTGTTTAAGTGCTTTATATGTTAACTTCTTAGTCATCTCAAAACAAAATTTGAACTAGACCCTATCTTTTTTCCCTTAAATCTCTTCCAATCCATTTAGAACAAAATATGTGCTAGTAATTGTGTTCATTCTCTTATTGTGTGTATCTTTCATGTTATCCTCAAGTTAATTTTTATATTATATTTTTATATTTATTAAGGTACACAACATTTGGTAGCAATTCCCTTTCTTGGGCCAAAAAGTTGTTTTACTTGTTTGTATATTATTCAAGAAGAAGAAGAAGAAAGAGAATGTTTGCATTCTAAACAATTCCTAAATAATTTTATGAAAAGATTGAAGAAACCATCTATATATTTGGGTTCCTCTAAAAACCAACCATTTTAAAATTAAAAAAACTGTCAAAATTGAAGTCTAGGCAGTGGAGTTATTATTGATTTAAAATAAGTTGTTTAAAGGTTTTTCCAGTGATAGACATGTGGATTGAATATCATATATACTTTGATAGATCATCAATATTTCCATCAAATTAAATCCAGTATGTCCAAGAGGATCATGGCAATTCATAATTATGGTCATAATAACCATTATGATCAATTGTGAGGGATTTCTGATCATTTCAATTTTGTCACCTCAAAAACCTCATTGTAGAAAGGAGCCACATGAAAAGTAAGTTATTTATTTAAAACCCTAATTTTTTTTGTGTATTTTATTCCATGAAAATGTGTTTCACAAAAACACCGATGGTTCTAGTATTCAAGAATACATAAAATAATATAAGCAAAATGAGTTCTATTAGAAAATCACACTATATGATAATCTAACAAATAAAGTAGTCATATGGGGACAAGAATTTTTATTTGAGGATATATTAATACTTTTGGATAAAGTATATGAGCATAAGTAGGTGGTCTCGTGATATGAAAATGTATCAATAAAGCATTACGGGTTTATTTTCATGCACAGCTTTCCACTATAGTTTTATGGATGTATTTGTTGGCTACTTTTCTAACTCGCGAGACCCAAGTTCTACGCAACCCGTCAACCCAACAAACACCCGAGATATCGGCTCAATAGAGCAAGCCCCATTGGCAATGCCCACAGAGCAGGAATAGTCTCACCCGAGATATCTCTTCGATGGGTAACCACCGGAACCATGTTTCTGTGATTGTCGAGGGATTATACTCCCTTGGAGCACAGCCAAGGAGCTCGACCAAGTAGTGAGGATGGAGTCATTTCCATCTAACCGTAGTGCACACCACGCATATCTTTCATTAACTACTAATGGCGCAATGTGGATTTGGCCTTAGTACTTGAAACATAACTGAATATAAAGGCAAGCTAACAGATGGGCACGATATAATAGATGCACAACAACGATTACACCATAAACATAAACTAATATTCAAATGTTGTGCATAATAATCTATTCATCATTCAGACTTCTATTAATAGTGCGGTGTTGAGGCCTGGAAATTCGCAGGCAACAACAGCAAGGGATTCTCCCCAGTCAATGTTCCCAACTAGCTCGTGACTGTTTGGTATACGGAATCCGTCCGGTTTGCGGTCCGTCTACCGTAGGTCAAGTAACAAAAACAAAGGTTTTACTGGTTGCGGCCCGGTCCACCGTGTATATTTTTGTATTTTTGACTTAAAGTATGATATGCATGTGCATAATTAACAATGCAAGGTGATAAGGATGCAAAGAGTAGTCACAATGTGATGCGCAGGTTCTTAAATCTCATCTTAGAACTCACAAGCATCTAAATCATGCAAACGGTAATAAAGAAAACAAACAAAAATATCTCTAGAGAGATGGATACCAATTCATGAGTAATGCACTACTGTCCATGTGTTATGGAAAATCACAGATAGTTGTTCTTATAACCAAACAGATAAACATGAATAAAAGTACACATGATAAGATAGCTCATCAACAGTTAAAACTGCCATTACTCATAGTGGAAAGCATCGTAAAGAATAATAAAGAACATTTAGACAAGAACGTAGGTTCAGGAAGTTAGAACGCTCTCACAGTTAATGAAACACAGTTGAAAATGAAATAGTTCCGATTCAACATCGCTCATTTAATCAAATTGATACATTCCACACAACACTTTCTCCAACATGTAGAATTTGTAATTTCTGGTTGTAAAACGAAATAGTTCCTCTTACAAGCAAATGGTTTACAAGTTTTTCCAGGGGAAAAAGCCCCTGTCAATTCTAACTTTCAAATATTTAAACCAACAGTTGACTGCTTGGGCTGCTCCCCAAACGCGTGACCTTTCGGTCTCCTAAAATGTTTCGGATCCCTACTTTTTATCTTTTCTGTGTGCACTCATGATCAGTTTGGTAACTGACATCTTTCAGGTCTGTGCCTTTGTCACTATTGATCTTTGCCTTCTGCTTTGCTTGTCCTCCTTGCAATCCTACCGGTTTCAATTCGATCTTTGTCAAAACTGCCCAGCTGTGCCTTTGCACCGTGATAATTTCAGAATCTCTTGGGTCCACCTGTAGTTAATCAATGTGCATCAGTTATTGGGATTGCATTCTAAAACAAAATGTCAAATTATATCAACCAAAACGGTTACTCAACAGGAAAGATCATGTGCATGACTGTTACAAGAACTTTCACAAACGCCGACGCCACCACCTCGTCCACCTACAGGTTCGAAAGAAATCACCGACGAAGTAAAATTAAGAGCTCATCAGCGGCTTAAGATTCTAACCTTGGTAGGGTAAACTCATTCACAGCCGCATAAGCGGGTCTTAACAGGAGATGGGTACCGCGGAAACACGTAGGCCTATCAGAGTCGGAAGAGTTATAATCTAAGTTGTGGGTGGGAAAGCCTCAAATTGGAAATTGAAAAGACATCGACATTGGAAGCCAAGTGCTTTGCATAGCCGCAACGGCGGAAGAGAAAAAGGTTATATACATGCGACTAGAGGACTGACACGCATCGGCGGGCGGAGTACTTATACATCGGGTGCTTAGCTGGTTTGGGAGCCGCAAAGGCGGAAGAGAAAAAGACAATAGCCACTGACCAAACATAATTTGACACCCAATCAATAAAATATTAAGTGTTCGAAACATCTTTAACATTCAGCAATGGTAAAAAAAAACTTGTTTCACCCCGAAAAAGCAGCAACAATTGACCCGATTCATTTTCGACTAGCAAAACCAAACTCAAAATCTGCGAACCACTACAATTTCCAACAAAAGCAATTTTTGAACACAAAACAAGAGTTCATTTTCAAAAATCATCCAAAATTGAAGCATGACCAAAAATTCATGGATCCAATTGATTCAACGCAACATTAAAATCATAAAGGGGGTCCAAAATTTGAAAAAATTTGGTGAGAACAATTGCAGCTGCAACATGCGGCAATCATTCAATCACAACATGACCCACATCGCAACATAAGCATGAACATAAAGATAAACAACATACACAGGAAATCATCAACACACAGAAGAATTCACGTGGAAACCCATCCGGGAAAAACCACAAGGCACTCTTCATCTAGCATGATAAATATATGGCACCTTTAGCCTGCATTCAACTGCAGGTTGTCTCAGATATAGCTTTCTTCTCATACTCTCTCTTTCTCTCATGATCTCTATCTTCTTTCTCCTAATCTACTGCAACCATCTATTGATTCGCACATAGCCTGGATCAACCTCTATAGCATCTACACCTCTCTAGTAGAGATTCTCTTCTACTGCACTACCTCTTACTGCATCTTGCAGACTTTCGACTAATCTACCACTCAGATCTCACAGCTTCCCTCGGCTCTCTTAGAGATATTTCCTCTATTAACCCACTTAAAGAAACTAATAGTGATTGACTAGACATCACTGAGTAAACTAACAGCAACTACCAATCTAAAAAGAAACCCTATAGCTATGGAAAAACCAACAACAAGCAACCTTCTAACTACTGAATCCCTCCTATTTATACTATTTTACATGACCACGCAGGGTCGACTGCATACAGGCAGTCTGTAAACTATCACCATCAGTCGTCTCTCAATCTACAGTTGTGGCGATCATGACCTAACACGAGGCACTAATGGCCTTACTTACAACATGCCTTCACTCATGTGGCATCTGCAGACTTAAGCCGACTTCAACCCCCATGATCGTCTTGTTGCTTTCGGCCATTATTCTGCACTTGTGCCACTGCTTCACCCTGCAGTTCCTTCCTTCCATGTAGTTCCATTTTTCCATGCAAGTGACCTATTTTGCACCCATTCCTTCTTCTGCACAACTTTCCTCGTCCATTGTTTCCTTTGTCCATGCATATTCCATTAGTCCGCGCAAATTTTCTTTCTTGTGCTTGCACTGCGGACTGATTCTTTCGCGTTTCTTCACTTGCGCTTATTTCCTCCATGCTTTCCCCAGGCCCAGCAGGCCCCCAACACTCACATGTGGCTCATTTCAAGCCACAAAGTAATGGATGTAGTATGTTGCAAAACATGCGCATCCGTTTCTTTGAAATTTTTTTCTTCCACGCGCACCTTTCTCCTACTCTTCTTTTGCGCGTTTTGTCACTTGTGTTTTTTCTTTTTTTTTTTTTTTTTTTATGGTGTTTTCCTATACCACAATCTCATCCCTTGGAAAAAATGAAGTTACACAACTTCTTGGTCAGCATCATTTGAAGAATATATGTCCATAGGTTTTTCTTCTTCTTGGTGCAGCTAGTCTTTTTGTTGTTCTTCTCGATCCTCTTCATCCTCCTTTTCCTCTTCATCTTGTGTTTATGCTTCTTGTCATAGTCTTGTTGCTTGTTCTTAGGCCACATCAGCTAGATAGGGAGTTGTTGGGGCGTCGACCTTAATGGATTTGCATTACCATCTTTCTCTATCTTTGTTAGAAGTACCCAACTGGGGATTGCATGTGCATAGTTGTTTTTTACCATCGTCTTTTCCATAGATCTGAACTTTGAAGAATGAAGCATTGTCCCTATTGAAAGCCAGAAAATCCCCGAATTAAAGGGGGTGATTAGGGACTAATGATTCACAACCTTTAACCAAATTCATCTCGGCATCACAGTCTACAAGCCCCATCAAAGTGGGCCTGCTCGCCAGCCCTACAGACTTAGTCAAGTGGGGTAAGAACTTGGATCCCCACTGGATTCCTTCTGGGTGCTGTGGCCAGGGATGCTAACCAAATGAAAAAGAAATAGCCAAGGATGAATTTTCCAGAGATTTCTATCTTGGTCTAAATAACTTTTAGACTGATAACATCCCCATTATTCCCATATTCGAGGATAATCCACACACTGAAGGTTGTAGCAATTGCTTTATCTGGCAGAGCTACTTGCCATGGCGCACCCCAACCCATCTGTAAATGGTGCTCAAGCAGCACAACCAAGTGATGTTGGCTCTAGGGGCGCCCTTATTTTATAAAAGGAGCATAGGTTTGCATGCCATCCTATCTTATCCAGGTTCATCATTAGGACAATACCCTCCTCTGGCATACCGAATTTGCCTTTCAAATTTGCTAGGATTAATCATGTCGTTGTTTTCTTAGACTGACAATGGTAATTGAATATTGATGAGATGGTTGGTCACTGTCAGAGATCTTTGCATACATGATGAACTAGTCGTTCTGTCAAGGCGATGTCCTATCATGAGTGCCACTTCTTTGTTGAATGCTTGTGTATTTGACAGTCCGTCGGTGTCTACCAGCTGTCTTCCACTTTTATTTTCTTTTTATATTCATTGTGCACCTCTTCCTCATGGGACCACGCTAAGTCATCATGGTATGGTTTTAATCAGTTTCCATTGATCATACTCGCAACCGGTCTCCCATACAGCTTATGTATTTTTACTGCGTCTGCTTCAGTAATGTGTGCAACCACATATGGGCCTAGCCAGTGTGTTTTGAGTTTACATGGGTGCTTGAGGAACTTGTTGTCATACATCAGAACAAGTCCACCAACCTTGAACTATTCTTTTCTGATGTGGCGGTCATGCCACGCATCCTGCTGATGTTTTTCCACATTTTGATGGAAGCTCGCAATGAAGCGTTCTTCCTCCATTTAAATCGGTTGCGCAAATATTTATTCTACGACGTTGGTGTTTATCATTTCTATTAGCGCAACAATTCGTAGACATGGCACAATGTACTCCATGGGAACGACTGCTTCTTGTCCATATACTAACCAAAAGGAAGTGTATCCAATTAGTCATTTGCATGTTGTTCTGTAATCCCATAGTACCGCTGATACTTTCTGGTCCCAGTCATCTCTACACACATTACAGACCTTCGTCAAGGAATTCTCCATTATCTTGTCGAAGGCCTCAACAGTTCCATTTGCTTGAGGATGGTAGAGAGTTGTCTTTTTGTGTTGGATTTGGAATTTTGCAGTTAGCTCAACAATTAGTTTGTTTACAAAATGTGTACCTTGGTCGTTGATAAGGATTTTCTGACAACCAAACCTTCTCACCACATTTTCAAAAGAAACTTTGCCACAGTTGTGGCGATGAAATATTTCACAAGTGTTGCTTCCATCCATCTTGTCAAGTAATCTGTAGCAGTTATATTGTATCACGTACTAGTCCGTTTCCCTAGTGGACTAATAGGCCGACAAAATCCATTGCCCATTTATCAAAGGCTTGCAGTGTAATTTGTGGCGCCAATGGAATTTCATCATGCCATGATGGTTTCCCTGTTCTTTGACACTTATCACAGTCACGGCAGTATTTCCTTGTATCCATATGTACTGTTGGCCACGATATTCTAGCTTGCAAAATATTGTGCACCATTGCTTTCCCGGCGTAGTGTCCTCTTGAGATACCCGCATGCACTTCAACCATTACCCATTTCCTTTCATGATCAAAGATGCATCGGTGCAATATTTCATCTGGTCCTAACTTATACAGTAGTCCTATGATTAGCGTGTAGTCTATGGCCTTGACAACTAGTTTTTTCTTTTGCCATGTCGTATAACCTTCAGGCGCATAGCCTGTATTCAATAAGTGTACATTAGCATCAAATTATTTGTCGACAACATTGATAGCAAACAGTTGTGTGTCAAGAAGATTATCCTCTAAGTTGTTTGGTTCCTCACCACTTTCAATGCGTGACAAGTGGTCTAGCCCAACATTCAGTCGGCATGGATTTCACATGGCTTTACAATGACTTCAAAGTCAAATTCTTGAAATAGGAGGAGCCACCGGTAGATATTCCCCCCTAACACTGGCTTATTGACCAGGTACTTTAGCGTATAATGATCGATGAACATTTTGAAGTGTCCACACAATAGATAATGTCTGAAATTTTGAAACGCATACACCATTGCAAGCCCTTCTCTTTTAATTGTGGTATAGTTTGTCTCTGCTATGGACAGTTTCCTGCTTGCAAATGCAATTGGGTGGTCAATTGCACCCTCTCTCTGTTGGGTTAATAGTATACCAAGTGAAATTGATGATGCATCAACGTGTACATGGAATTCCTCCTTCTAGTTAGGGAATATTAATATCGGCGCAGTGGCCATCTTGTTCTTCAGCTTATCCAGACTCCCTTGACAGTCTTCGTTCCACTCAAATTTGGCATCCTTCTTCAGCAGCTTCTCCATTGGGGCAGTTATCTATGCGTACCCTCTAATAAATTTTTGATAATATCCAGTATGTCCCAATGCGAATCTGAGTTGCGTGACTGACATGGGTAGTGGCAATAATTTCCACCTTCGCAGGATCAACCAGGATCCTGTCGCAGCATACTACATGGCCTAGCAGTACACCAAATGGTGCACAAAATATACATTTTCTTAGATTTAGCGTAATTTGATACTGGTGACACCTTTCCAGCATCATGCGCAAATTCTCAATATGGTCTCTTAACAGACCAAAGATCGTCCAATCATCAAAGTATACTTCAAGAAACTTATGAATGAAATATTTAAAAGTGGAAACTACTATTCTAGAGAAAATAACAGGGGAGTTTTTAAGGCCAAAGGGCATTACCATGTATTGGTAGCATCCCCATTCTGTTACAAAGGTTTTCTTGTGGTAGTCCCCTTGTGCAATTTTAACTTGATGGTATCCCAAGAATCCATCTATGAATGAGTACATTTCTTGTCCACCAACGCTTTCCAAGACTTCGTCTATAAATGGTGTTGGGAATGGATCATGTAAGTAGGAATCATTTAATTTTCTAAGGTCAACACAGATCCTGACCTTTCCTGTCGCCTTCTTGTCCTGAACCACTATAGGGATTATCCACTCTGACTCTTCAACAGGTTCAATGATTCCTACTTCCAGCATTTGGTCTAGTTCAGCTTTCACTTTTTCTTTATAGCGTGGATTTAGTCTGTACGGGCATTGTTTTACTGGTCTTGTGTCAAGTTTGAGTGGAATTTTCATTTCAACCAAATCTCCTACTATCCCCTTCATTTCCCTCAAATTCGTTGGGAATAGGTCCTAGAATTCATGTAATAGATCAGTGATTTGTGGCTACTGTCTCTTCATCCCAATAGTCTCCAATGTTAGCAAACTTTTTATTGTCCTCTGATCGATGTTAACTTTCTTGATATTTAGTGGTTTGATGAACTGTTCACTGGAAATGTCACTTCCTTCTACTACATGTGATCCCTCCAACTCTAGAATATTAATGTTAGTCGGATCATCCTCTGGTTCTCTAGAGAGGTTATAGCAGGTCATCCAATGTTGAATTGTCTCACAGCATGGGTGGGCCTACACATTGCAAGGTTGAGAATATGCAACCTCTAGTGGGATCTCAGCAAATATCTTCTCCTTAATAGTCTTCAGTGTAATATCAACTGTTGGGTACTCATCTGCGAACTGGATCGTGCAAATGAAATTTTGTGCAACCTTTTCCCATTCCCTTGTTTCTTGGCGTAGCTCCATAAATGCATACCAGCCTCTAGGTGCCATTTCTAGAGTATGGATGAAGTGGTGAACCCACTCCTGATGTGGGTAGTTCGAGAGCACTGCAGAACATTGCTCCAAGTGTTCAACAGGGTCTGATAACCCTATATACCTTTATGTCACGATTGTGACCTCTTCTCCAAACCTTACTTCCAGTATCCGTATGCACTGCGGCCATTCAATTATAGAGCTTTTGTGCGTACCCCACCATTGCACAGGTGTAGCTTTTAGTGCAAATTCCAACGTAGATAGTTGTTGCGGCTCTATTACTAATTCTTCAAAATTAGTCAAGAATGTTGCCAAGTTAGGTAGTCCTTCATATGTGGGTAGTGGTCGCAACTAAGTTCCTACTCATCGTACAGACTTAGTTATCCTAGAACATATCCTCATAGAGAATTCATGTAATCGATCTTACCAGTTCTCAAGGGCCTCACCTAAGTTCGATGTACATGAACTCGCGTGTTTCCAGCTCAGGTTACCATCCTCAGTAGGATGAATGTAATCCTCCTTAAGGGTGGTGACATTATAGATGTTATCAAGGTGATCAGCTTGACCTTTGTTGAACATAGGTTCAGCGTATCTCTGTCCTTCCAGTGGGTCTAGGGGTGCAACTACATTCATCTCGTCATATTCAAACAATAGGATCATTCTTTTGAAGTTTATAATGGTTTGATTTCCTATCACCCAATCGATCCCCAGCAGTGCTGGAAATGGGTTAGTATCATTTACTATGTTGATGACTTTGAAGTCCGCAAAAGTGTGCAACCCTTCGATATGCACTTGGACCTGACTCATTCTACCAATGGGAAGGACCTTTGCCTGATTAGAAAGCCTTAATTGAATTGGGGACCATTCTAGGGGTGGCTTTCCCATTATTTCCCATGTCTGGTGTGTTAAAATGTTAACATCGGATCCTAGGTCGAGGATGATATAGTCCATGTCATAATCACCAATTTGCATAGACATCCTCAGTTTGCGTCCTATTTTGAAATTTGTCTGGACACTATTAACCTTCTTTGCAGGTGGGTCTTCTTCTGAAAGCATTTTGATAAACGATTCCAACTCTGCAAGTGTATCCTTGTCCTGGATTAGCGCTAAACAACTTGACAGGAATGGTTTGAGCTTACTAACCTTATCTGCACTTTTGCTTGCAGTCTATTGCTCGAATATATTTTGGAATCTCTCAAGCATATGTTTCACTTGGCTTGAGGTGGATGGCTGCTCTGTGCTAATGAAATCTAGGCGTACATCCATAAATATGTGCTTCTTCTCTTGAACATCCAATGGTGCTTTATTTTGCGTAGAGGGCCACACCTGCGGTTGTGCTTGCACCACAGGCTCTATCTGGGTAGCTTAATCTGCACCCGCCACAGCACCTCCCCTTGTTATCATAGCTACAATTGGTTCTCTTGGTTTTGAAACTATCATCTATATTTTGGCATTAGCATTCGAGTTGGGATCATTTGGCACAATATTTGGTGCTGGGTTAGCTGCTCCAACCATCCGTGCTTTCCATCTAGAAATAAGTTGCGAACATTGCTCCACATTGTGTTCTTGTCTACAATATGAGCAAGTCTTCATAGAAGGGTATCTCTAGCATAGTGGCCATGCGCTCAATAATTGTAGCATACCACTAGTCCTCTCCCTCGGCCAAATCCTCCTCTTCCTCGGCCCCTGTAATTGCCACCCCCCCTCAACTAAGGTTGAGGCGGTTGCGAAAGGTATTGCGATTGCACATACTGTTGTTGATATGGGTTATATGGGCCTGCATTCTGAAACTGTGGCACCATCTAAAACTGATGTGCATGATGAAACTGAGGTGCGACCTAAAACTGCTACATAGGATGGAACTATGGCGCAACCTGGAACTGAGGGGCATCCTAAAACTGATCTTGAGCATGTTCAATCTTTATTTTCTCCTCAGTCTTCATTAGATATGTATCTACCATTTTCTCTCTCATAATCTGGTAGGCCCTACAATCTTTTTCATCGCGGCCTACAAATCTACAAAATTTACAATACAGACTAGCTGGGGTACATATCGTCTTCTGCAGGAACATGCAATCTACGTCACGGTGTCCTCTAGTCTGGCTTATGTTGCACCAGGGTAGCGCCTGGGTGCTCAATGGGTTTGGTGCACCAGCTGAGATGTAGTTCATGTAAGCTGGACAATCATCTTTGGTATGTCCATTGGTCCAGCATCGCATACACCAAAGGTCTTCCTACACCTCTTTTCCCATTTTGTTTTTGAGCTAAATAGTTAGATTAGCCAATTGTGAATGAATTTGTATCATTCCTACAGCGCCATATCCAATGGGTGAAGCATCTAGCTTCATTTCCAACTCCAGTGCCTCCATCTACGTCGTAATCTTTTGCTACCTGAGTGGTCCTCTAATGTGTGGCAGTATCGCAACAATAAACCACTCTTTATGCTGCACGTCTGACATCTGGAAGCTTACTTTGGCCATCAGCATCTTGAACCACTGATCAAAGTCCCATATTGTCTCTGTCGGAGCATGTTTAATCTCCTTGATCTCGGTTATACATTGGGACTCAGATTGTGGCTTTCTGAATTTCAAGAGCATTGCGTGTCGAATTTACTCAAGAGCCCTCTTTGGATGCCCGAATGGTACTACACAGTACTTCATGTACCAATCCATCGTGCAGCCCTGTAGAGTCATAATCATTTGTGCTTTCTAGATGTCATCATTGTTAACAAGGCGGGATGTCCATACCGCCTCACAGAGGAACCAATGCTGCTCTAGATCCTTTGTTCCACTCCCATTGAATGTGGGTAGTCTAACGTCTATCCCCACCATTAGGGAGGCGCTGTATTTTTTCACTGAGTTCCCGGGATTTACTGGATTTACTGGGATCATTGATGGGATTCCTTGTGCACTATTCCCAACACTAGGAATATTGGTGTTCACACACGGTTGAGGTGAGGAAATTCTAGGTCTCACTTTATGGGATCTCCTTGGAATGTCGTAGTCACGTCCTGTCCTTGGCGTCGCTACAGACTCTTCTAATTATGCTCTCTTAGAAATCGAACTGTACTCCTCCTCTTCGTCGTAGGACCCTTCATCTAGGTGTGACTCACATCCATATTCACCTTCCCTGGGTAGGCTATAATCTCTCCTACCTCATGTTACCTTCCTCCTCTTTCCTAACCAAAACCTCCTTCTACTTCTTAAGAATCTAGTGTCCAACTTGTCTTCTAAGCTCTCTAGGAACATTTCTTCTTACTACCTTCCATATTACTCCTAAAATTTACACAGCATATCCCCTTCACGGATTGCGCGACTCAATCTCTAAGTTGTAAAATACCCTTTTCATAAAGGAGCATTTTAATCCATAGGCTTATAGTCATAAGGTACCTTCCCCGAGGTCCTTGGAAAAAATGTCTCTCTACCTCGCTATACAAGGTTATCGCTTCCACGGCGAACTCAGTAACATATCCTTCTAATATGCTATCAATCCAAAATTCAACAGCTCTGGAAATAGGGTTACTTGCTTGTGCTACTTCTTGTGTCAACAGGTCAGTCCATTCAACTACTCCTCTTCACTGGAATTTAGTCTATCGGGTCGCTAACTCCAACAACCACTCTTGCAATACAACAGGGAATTCTGCAAAAAACTATTCATGGATATCCAAATATAGATATCGCTGCAACCAATTTTTAGGACTCAGCCATGAACCCTCGCTTTCCTTCTGCACGAATATCAATGTCTTTGACCCCAACCACTCCTCGACTTCACTCTTAGTCGGGTGCCACAACATTTCCCTTGTTTTGATCATTAGGGTCCCGACAATAGAACCATTTGTTGGCTACTTTTTCTAACTAGCACAACCCAAGTTCTGCATAGCCCATCAACCCAACAAACACCTGAGATACCAGCTCGACAGACCAAGCCCCATTGGCAATGCCCGCAGAGCAGACACAGTCTCACTCAAGATATCTCTTCGATGGGTAACCATCGGAACCATATTTCCACGATTATCGAGGTATTATAGTCCCTTGCACTACAACAAATACTGGTATTAGCATCCCTTTTTAGTGTAATTTTTTTTTACATTGAGTGATCAAACTAGACACTAAATGGGATGCATCGTGGACACAACTTAAAGCGTCTCAAAAACATATTTTTTTTCTTCCTAGGCAGCATCCTTTATGATGTCCAAAATAGCGTCTCTTTTTTTGCTTCCAGAATAGCGTCCAACTTTGCTTCCTAAACAACATCAAGGTTTGCTTCCATAATAGCGTCCAACTTTTCTTCCTAAACAACGTCGAGGTTTGCTTCCCAAATAACGTCCTATTTTGCTTCCTAGCGAGTGTCCAGTTTTGCTTCTTAAATGACACCCCTGTTAGCGCCATATTTGCATCCTTAATAGCACCATTTTAGCATCCAAATTAACATCCAAAATTGCATCCATTTTTGCTACCACTTTAGCATCCCATTTTGCACCATATTTTACTTTCAAATATGTGCCAATTTTCGCTTCCAAATTTGGACCAGTTTTTGCTTCCTTTTTTGCATTGAGTTTTGCTACCAAATGACGCCAAATATTTCTTCTATTGTTGCACCATATTTTTCTTCCTATGTAGTTCCATGTTTTGCATCGAAAGTAACGTCTTATTTTGCTACCATATCAACGCCATGTTTGGCTTCATCATTAGCGCCACGTGTTGCATCCTTTTTAATTCCTAGTATCATGTCTCTCATGTTTTGATGACTAATTTAGTTGTTTTTAGTAATTTTATATACGAGTTTTCGTCATTTTGTTTGGTCACCTATCTCTTATTTTTTGCATACTAATTTATTTGTTTTTAACCGATATTATAATATCATTAGGGCATGGAGGAATCGAACCACCAACCTCCTGCTTGTAAGGCAGGCGCTCTTCCATTGAGCTAGAACCCTTTAAGAATTTGGGAACCTAACTTACAAAGTCCTCTATAATGGTAAAAATGATCAATACACAACTTTGAGTATCTAATGGTCGACAAAGGATGATAGATTGTATTATCCTCAACATGGGATTGATTATGTTCCTTGGTTCTTTGTATATCATTTTCCTATGATTGTAAAGTTTCTATCATTACAGTACCAACATCTGCAGCTTATGAGGCAGTAGCATCACCTTTTTCCTGTGATCTGGTGGTATCCTGGGATTAATCTGATCGAGTGTCATCAACTAGTTGAGCCCTCTATAACTGAGAAACAAAATTGTCCTCAATTCCTAATTCTATTGTAGTGCCACTCATTCCTCTAAGTTGCTGACTATCATCAACCCAGCTACTCAAATGATTTATTGGTCACCCACTTTGAAGTGTGCAGTAAATAGAGTCCAAATCAGACGGAGCTGAAGTACTTTCAATATTACTCTATGCTACAACACTATCATTCTTTGCAATCATAAACACATTACATTATATATGTCCTTAAATTATGAACTCTAAAGTATGAATCCATAAATAACATGGTAATACTCAATCCATTCAAAACCTTGTGTGCTTTTTGAAGAATTTTTTGAACTAGATAACATAGGGGATATTCTCCTTGGAAGGCGATTGAAATTTGAGATAGAGAGACCTAATAAGAATTTTGGAGTCCCATAATATTGTAGCTTTGTGAATGCTCTACTCTCACAATAATGATAGGCCTTAGAGTAAAGCTAATGCTTCTTCCATATTATTAGAATTGATGCCAATTCCCCATGCAAACTCAATGACTTGTTTTCCTTTGGGGTCAAAGACAAACCCCCTTCCCACCAAAACACTTGACACCCCTGGTAAATCGACTTAGTTGCAAGCCCACAAAGTAGCAACTTCAGTAAGTAACATGCCCACCTAATTACAATTCTACTATGTAGTGAACCATCAGCTCAACTGATGGCAATTGTCAATGAGTTAAATGACAAATTATTGCACTTTTAATATAGGAACAAAATGCAACCAAATTGTAGCTGGTTAGTATTTAAGAATCTGGAATTGTACTTGGATTGATAGAAAAGGTTGTCCTGTAAATGCATGGATAGAAATAGAGGTTTAAAAATTAAGACCAAGTGTTGTACAGTGACTGCCTAATGCTCTGTCAAACAATCAGTTTTTTATGAACACATATTATTATGCATATTATGTATCATTTATGAACAGGAATTATGTTGCTAAAGAACCTAAGATCTGACATATATTACATGTTCCTTCAATTTGGAGTTCCAGGTGACTTCAACAAGGTTGATGCTAATACCGTATGTAACCACCAAAGTGGCAAGGTCTCTCACATGACTTGAAGTCAATAGGAACTTAAAACTCTCCATCATTCCCATCTTTGGTTTGTCCTGTAAAAAGTATGAGAGTTTGAGTTAAATAACCTAAAATAACTTATGTTCTTAACATAACACATTTGAAAAACTGCAAGAAATTAGAATATAGATATACCTTCTTCTTACGAGCTTCTCCCTTGGGAATTGTAGGATAATCCACTACAAATTTATTTACCCACTTGTAGATTCCACATAATGTAAGCCCTAGCAGCACCAAAATGTGCATCATTCCCTTCAAGGAGACTGCCCAACCATCCACACCAAGCCCAAGATTCTTATGCATATGGAAGAAATACTTAAGAGTTCTCCCCGAAAAAATCAAGGCTACATTGGCTCCTAGGCCAAACATAGGCTAGAATTGCTTTGCTTCGTCCACTGTTGTAATCTGCATATAACCCCAAATATCTCATCCCTTATATTGGTACAACTTGTATTCATTTTCATTTTCAATATAGACTTGTTTTAGATATAAATCCAAAAACCAGCATAAACCATCCATAGAATGAGTTGCAATTACTAAAATTCAACTCAAACTACATGCCATAATAATCTTTCGAAATCTCTTTCTACTTTAAACAACTCTGACAAACTTAAGCCATCTTCTACAATAAATCCATCCACAAAACAACTCATTCTATTTTTTTGGGAATATTTTTCAATTTTTCGAATAGAAGCCTATTAGTAGTTTCATTGGAATACTAGTGCCTTACAAAAATTGTACAATAATCCTAATGCAAACTACTCTGCTTCATAAGATAAGGTGCATAGTTTATTACACTCACATATTCTACTGTATCATGCTATGTCTATATTTTTTTCCTTAAAAACATTACAGTACAATAGTTATGCTATGATAATAAACCTAGTCTCTAAGAATACTAGTTTGTTTATAGCACAACATTACTTCCAAAGTTTAATTTGTGTCAAATATTCGCCACTGTAATGTGCATTGAACACCAATACGTTTATACTAACATGCATATCAAAGACGACAACCAAATCCACAAGTGAGTGCTTAAACAAATCCTTAATGAATCTCTCTCATCAATTCGATCAATCAATTCTTTATCAAACTCTCAACCCTTTCATTATCACCACTGGACCAAAGAAAGCCTTTTTATACCATAGCTCAACACTAGACCAAAGAAATCCTTTTTAGACCATACTTGAAAATGAATTTTTATTTAGAAAAGACTTTAAAGTGTTGTTTAGGATCTTATTGGCCAAGATAATCGAAGACCCACCCTTCCAAAACGATCCTTATGAGTTGTGTTGATAATGAAGGATCAGCCCTAGAAAGAGTTAGCCAAGGGCTTTGTTGGGTGGTACCATTCATTCAGTTTCCTTCATAGTTCTTTAAGTGGTCGTTTTATTTCAAGTTTAAGTTATGACCAATTAAACTATATGTTTTGTTTTAATCCACCATTATGTTTGGTAAACCAAAATCTATTGCGACAGCTAAACCGTCCGAGAGTGAAAGATTACATTCTCCCAAATAAATCCAAATATAAAATATTTTGAAACCCATAATTAAAAAGCAATCTTTCAAAACTCTGCACTACATAAATCATTTTGAGTCTACACAGAGGAATGGATCTGATCACAGCTTCATCCAGGCCATATGATTGAGTAATTATCTACCAGCGTTATAGGTCTTGGAATCCTTCCACTTAATAAGCATTAACTTGTATATTAGTCCAAACTCCATATCGACTAGGAATCGGTAATTGGCTGGAGTAAAATATTTATTATTTCATTTTTAATGCCTTTATAATTGCATGGAAATGGCCGAATGGGATACATACATGAAATCTCTAGGAACTTCTTGTTGTAGTTCTATATTTGAGTGTGCATTAAGGTGGAAAAATGATTGTATAAAAAGGGTTGCATGGAATATTTTCCAAAGTATCAGCTCAAGAAATGCCTAGAAAAGTAGAGACTAGCTCTTAGGTTAGATTTATGTAAGACATAACTTGTAGATTGAGTGAATATCAGTCATTAAAGGTCTCAAATATTTATTTGTGCCCCCAATCTATGCCAACCAAATCAACTAGAAAGCAACAGTGGACTACAAATTAGAGTCTTCGACTAAACTAAAATTCAAATATGTATGCTTTAGAAAATAATAGCTACATGCACATGCCTTAAGAATTGATATTCATAGGGAGAATGAATTTTTGTTCAAATAGACCTTATGTTTTACAAGATTATATGAGCATAGTATTTCATCTGGTACTTTAAATATTATTATATTAGTCTTGACAATTTCTTTATCCTTTTGCTAAGATTGGATATCTTTACGTGCTATATAAAACTGAATTGACACTAATATAGGAAAATGCCCTTTTCTTAAGAAATCATAATATATTTCTAAATGGAGGCAAAGCCTTTTTTGTTTTGACTCTTGAGTGATTGTCGCACAAGCTTCCTATACCATTGTCTTTAACTCAATTCAAAAGGATGGTATTTGTTCTTATCTATAAATTCAATTGTTTCCGTCATTTATTGAATATGAACTTATGCACCAGCACTTTCCAATCTCTGAGAGGAGAATGCTTACTATTATTTCTTTCATGGATGTCTTGTTTTTTTTTCTGATAGAAAAGGGATTATTTATTTTGTGGACATTTCTTTTTTATGATAGAAAAGGTATATTTTATATACTTACAATATTGTCTCCTCCTGAAAAAATGTCTCTCAAGAAGCTTTACAATACTTGGCAAAAATATTGTAGTAACTTACCACTAGTAAAGCGTTTCCTAGAACTACAACAATGGCTATCAGGGCAGGACTGATGGTGGTGGTGGCATAGTTGTGCTTGGTGGGTCCTTTACTTATGGCTGCATCTGGTGGATCTTTTTCTTTAGATTCAAAAATGTAGTGTGTCTTTTAGTTTCATTGTTGTAATGAAATGGATCAGTTGGAGAACTTCAAGCCACAGAAGCAATTAGCACAAATTATTTCTCTGGATTCCAATGTATCTACACAGAAAAACACACCAATTGTGTATTCAAATGTATATGTGTTTGTTTACAAAGTAGAAAGGAGCAATTATGGAGCAAACAATAGATTTGATTTGGAAAGTGGCATTCAGGTCAATGAACTAGAGGTTCCTTTTGCCAAAAAATTGTTTGGAAGAGTTGGGTATAGTGGGTTACGCATAATTCAGAGTATTAAGAGTTCAATAGGTGCACATTTAGGGAACAATGCAATTCAATGTGGGTTTGTGACTCTATCCAAGGGAAAGAATCTGAGATGAGATTTTCGTTTCATCACAATGCATTGAAGTATGTTGTTGTTCCTATTGTTGCAAAACAGTCTCAGGGTATTAGTTTAGCAAAGGCAGTAGATATGGATAAGCTTAGACATGGTAATGGCAAGACTTCCTTGATATCCCTTTCTCTTAAGGCATTCGTCGCTGCTCTGTTGGGAGGCCTTGGAGGTTTTTTCCTACAAGCTGCCCATCCAAACTCATCTCTACCGGCTGAAATTTCCTTTGGATGGGATTGCCCTGGAGGCAAACTCATGTCCAATTTATTTAACAGATCTACTTCAAACCTATAAATTTGTTGAAAATACATATATGTAATTAACTATGTTCGTGGAGAATGAAGGATAATAAACCCACTGCAAAATCATAAATAACGCCACTACAAATTGAGACAAATTGAGAGTGAATTGATGTAACTACACAAAATTGATGAGAAAACTACAAATATAAAAGCTCCTATATAAACAAATTCTAAATTAGACAACTTGAGAGTTTGAGACTTACCTAAGCATCTTCATCTGGCATGCTCATCTTCCACAAAATTATGCTTTGAACTCTATTTGAAACTATATCGAAACAAAGCTCTTTCTCTGCTAGTCTATTCAAAAGATGTCCCGAAGGAAAGTTACATAACACAAAATATCACAAAAATAATATACATTTACAAGAATGCTTTAACCAATAACTATCCTTTAACCTTAAATGTAAGAGGATTTACTATATAATTCAAGGCCTGCCTAAAATATTCATTAAGAAAAAGGTTGACTGCACATGCCTCCAATCAACCCTCTCTCTACTACTTTAGTATCAATCTCGGCTGATATACATTTCAGGGAAATTATTGCGAGAGCTTCTTGGATATTTTTCTTGAAATAAAAGATTTTTAAGTCAACAATTATTGTGAAAATATGATGCCTCATAGAGTTATGCTTTAACTCTTTCCCTTTTTTTATGGGTTTAACTCTAGTTATCACTATCCTTCCACTCTAGTTATCACAATAATTGTTATCCTTTATTGGTTTATTTCTTTTACATCTAGTTATCACAACTACTTTACTCTTAACTTTACTTTTCACAAAATAGAAAACCTAATATCCTTAAGAGAAGCACCCTCCTTTCTATTTATGGAATAAGGAACAGAGTAATTACAAGCAAACCCTGTACTAGGTCTACAAGTGGACCACTTAACAAGACAAAGTCCAGTCTAACCAACCCATGAACACTCCAAGAGAATGTTCCTTAACTAGAGACCTTACATGTGCTAAGGGTAGGTGATTACAACACAACTTCTGCCTACACACTTCTCCAAGTAACTCAGGTAGTGTGAACCACATGTACAAAGGTCACATAATCCCATGCCTGCATGTTCCAACTTACCCACTTAGAAATGGACTAAACTGACTTCTAACCTAAATGCCATGTAAAAATGGTTGTTTCTCTCTTCCTATGTGACTTGGCTTTCTAGAGAGTCGGAGAAAGGTTGCTTGTAATAAAGTTTTCCTAGTTGAGCACAATGCAGTGCTTCTCTGGGTGAGACTATTAGTTGGAAAGTGGAATGAAGCAGTCCCCATACACTGTTTGTGTCCCTGACCTCCATTTTGAGGAGACTAAAGTTCTAAAGGGTGGATTTTTCTAACATGATTAAGATCAAATGGGTCTAAAGAATTGTGTTTATCCTCCATATGCATTGTGCTAATTGTATAAGTGTATGCATAAGTTTCTCCCTGTATAAGAAAGAGCTCTCATGCAAATAGTGCTTTACATCCCCAATCTTAATAAGTGATGATGGAGGACATTGAACCTCCAGAGTCTCTAAATAGAGGGGACCAAAGGAAATAGATAAGATAAAAAAAATAACAGAAATAAACTTGCTGACCAAGAGGCATTCAATACTTTTAGAATAGTCTAGCTTTGCTCAAGGAAGGGATATAGAATAAGATTGAATCCTACAAATACATAACCACTTCATATAGCAAAGAGACAAAGAAACAATAGAGTATGTTACCTTAAATCATTATTAATGATGTACAATAGATATTTAACTTCACTCTTGCAAATGCCAAACAATCAAGGTAAGCACAGATTGTTCTTGCTAAATGAAGTGGCTAGAGAATAGAGGGGTCAAAATTTATAATGATGGTAAAAAACCTATCCTTGGTTGCAAAACAATGAAGGAATTTTAAGAGGTAGAGAAAAAATTCTAAAGGCTTCAAGAATATAGTATACATTGGGGCCTTGAGATGTCCACTATGTGGATCAATACATTCATTGTAATACACTAAATAATAAACTTCGTTTCCAATTAAACATATAATTGAGCGAAAATCCAGCAACAGTCAGCAAGCATAAGATTCCAGTATGTTAGATAAGAAAATTAACATACATCACTCATTTTCATTGCATGATTCTTAGCATGTTTCTCGATGAAAGGTCAATCAAAGAAATTTCCATTATACGTCACATAAATCTCAGGCTTCAATTCTTCCATGTGATTGAACCATGGCCTAAGAATCTCTATCTGGAAAACATAGCTAACTTCCAAGGGATCAATACTTGTTTTCAGAATTATAGTCTTAGGGTAAATAGTAAATGCCAAATATACCTCATTTGGCACATTTTCTACTTTGAAATTTCCTTCAAATTCTAGTTTTGGAGTGTACTCCAAGTCTTCAATGCCCCCCCTTACACACTCAGGAAACAAACGAAAAGGAATTGGAAAAATAAAGAAGAGCAACGATGTTCATAACAATCAATGCAACATCAATCTGCAAACAATAAAAATATGTCATTTACAAACAAAAATGGACTGGGTTTAGTGGCAATCTGCAAACCATAAAAATACACCAAAGAAGGATATAGATCACCTATTTAATCATTTAATTCCTGCTGTATCAGTAAAAGAAACCATTTATTTTGGAGGAATCAATTTTACATAATTACAATTTACAACCTTTCCCACCAAAATCCATACCATATTCTAACCTAATTAAAAAACCTATAGAGGGGACTATATGAGAAAAAGCGTCAATACAAACTATCATTGAATCTAGACAAGTTAATCATGGATTTCACTAAGTTGAAATTAAGAATAGTACAATATACAACCTCTATAAAACAAAATTAAAAGGAAAGAATAGACTGATTCACAGAGCTATATAAACTTTTACATTCATGAGGCCACTAAGCAACTTACATAACAAAAATCAAAGTGTCATCTAAAACATGTATAAGTTTCCAAAATATTACATGAGACAGTCAATGTATCGACAATTGTAGCATAGTCCAACTGGAAGAGACATTATCACCTAATCCTTGATATTTATCACTTGGTGCAACTAAAATGAGATTCATTACCAAAAAAGCATTTCCAAAGCTTAGAAAGATATTTTTAATATGCTTCAAAATGAGCAAGAAGCTTCAGAACATTTTCAAATGAAACCTAGGATTTCCTGTTGTAAAAGCCAGCCTCCTTCCCCTGCAATATCACCCTTTGTGCATGAACTTATATAAATTTCCATCCTAATCACATAATTCAGTTTTTCCATTACTGCTAGTTTCCCTACAATAAATCAGTTAATACTTTTGATTTTTCCCAAGGTGTTGCCTATTTCTCCATTTACTAGAACAGTATAATTCTCTCTTCAAACTTCAGATTCACACCACTTTTCCTCCCTGACCAACTTAGCATAGATGAAAGAAATCCCAAAACAAAGGATAGGCTGACCAATGGAAATAAAACAATGACAAGTGTTTTTACCCCTCAATTTATAATAAGATAGCCTTGACCATCCACCATGTGTGAAATCATCATTATCATGTCATATTCGGCATCAGGGAACTTCAAAGGAAACTTGGTTTTCTCTATATCAAAAGTACACACACGAACTTCAGCTCATTGAAGAAGATCTGCCCTATTTTCCAAGGTAACCTTTGAAGAGTCCACTTTAATAGTGTACCATTGTCCACATCTTGCATCTGTAGGATTGCAAAATCCATAAACAAGTAAAGAATGAATGTTAGTTTTGGGGTATATAAAAACTCTTGCTGCAAAGGATGTTGAATGTGGACTTATGATGTAGAGACAAGCCATTCTTTGTTCAAAAGCATCTTGAAAACATTGAATGTGGACTTATAATGTAGAGACAAGCCATTATTTGTTCAAAAGCATCTTGAAAACATAACAGTATGCCACTAAACATGACTAGATTGAAATTGCATGTTTCTATAAACCCCTAGTTTATCATTAAAGTATCAGGTTTGCAATGTATTATTAACCAACCAATACTGAACCAGTATAGTGTACATGGTAAAGTCTAGGTGTACATGATAAATCTAGCCTCCTTCCCCTGTAATTTCAAACAACAAGTAGAGAGATGATCGGGCTTGTATTAATGTGGAGACCCAGGCTCAACACCCCCCCAACCAGTTGGTGGAGATGAAGCCAGGTGCAAGTCCCAAGTGACTTTGATGGAATAGATTTGCTTGTCATAGCATAGCAGCTTAGCCAAAGAAATTCTATAAGACATATTTCCCAAAAAAAAAATAGCACCAAAAAATATTCCAAAACCCCACTCTAGAAATTCACAGTTTACTCAAGTATTGGTATAAAAAGGGAGGTTCAGTTTGTATGATGCCAACTAGCAAGCGAACTATTCAAAATTCAAGGCTGAATTTTTGAGCTTCCTTGTTACAATGTGTCTGCATGTACAAGCACTAAGTTAACTCTGCATGAATGAAGAGAGTGATGGATAAACAAATGTGTCATTAAAGGAAATTATTCTTCTGCTACTGTTGTTGGTGGTGATACTAGAGGATATTATTCTATTTCCCATTCAAACCTTTCTTAAAAAACACAAACTCCTCCTAGAACTCCACAGAAAAGGAAAACCATTCCCTTGATCTCAACTGTGTTTGACAATATGGGGAAAATATGACCTTGCAATTGCAATTTTTTTATGCACATGAAATATTTTTTAAGGAGGCATGCTCTCCCCCTTCACTAAGATGGCGTATGATATAGCCTATAAATAAGGAAACTCAAGTATAAAGACCACTAAGCACATGAAAATCTCCATACTACTCTCCCTGGTAAGGAGAAAGAAAAGTTTGACACTCAAGCCAATCTAATGTGAGTGATGAAAGGAGGGTTGCTCCATTTTACATATGGATGAATGGAAAAAATAGTTAACCAAACCCCTGTTGAACAAAATAGTCAGGCGATACTATTATAATAGTCATGGACAAAATAGAAGTCAATCCATACAATGGATTGCCAAATACAAACATCAAACAAATCCTCGCTTGTAAGCCTTATTTCCATGGACCATTTGAGTCTAAAGCTATTGTGACTAAAATGAACACATGAGTTTGTTGTGAAACTAAATGCATCCTGCTACAATTGACCAAGTATTCAAACAATCTATCTCTGATGCTATCATGCCAAACCATTTATATAAACATGTTATATAACATCTATCATTTACTAATTCAATTCAAGTAACTAAGTTCTTTAAAATCCTCAAGCAACATTAAATGACACTCAATTGCTTAATCTAATCAAGGAATTTAAAATACAATGATCTAACATTAATTATGTAAGCAAAAAAAATTCATAACAACTTATGTTTAAAAGAATTGTCTACCCATAGATACAATAAATAGAAAACTCATTTAGTAATCTGCTCAATATCAAATAGAGAACTCATTTAGTAATCTGCTCAATATCAAATAGAAAACTCATTTAGTAATATGCTTAATATCAGCATAGGCATACCATAAATTTAGCTATTTAAATGGCGAACTAAAAGTGTGGTCATATCCCAAATACAAAGTAATTTTATAGAATGTGATAGTCATGTATTAACCATAAAACCGTGAAGGTAGTATGTATGAAATGAGAAGGCATGAAAAAGTATATAATGTAAAAATAGAAACATCCATGTCATACTTCAAAGCATACTTCACCGGCAATAAAGACTAGAGTAAGAGAATATGGGCATAAAGACCATGACTACCCAACAAATCAAGATCTTCTTTATCCACAATTTCTATGTCAGCAATGTGACCCTCATAGCGACGGCGTAAGTATGCCTCTACATCCAACTGCATCTTATCCTGTAAATCAACGTGTGTGAAAATGCCTTCCTTAAAATGGAAATAGTACAGGAAAGGTATTTTATACACGGACTTAAGTGTTAAACCAATTTTCAATATCAGGTGGCCTGACCTTTATATGACTGTAGACAACGGTGACTAACAACAAAAATTAGGACAGTGATTAACATAAAAAGAATAAGTTAGATGTTTAAGGATATCCAAAACAAGAAACATGTTTAGATTCATGCTGGAAGAAATATTTAGTTCTAAACTTTCCTTCAATAGTTCTAAATTTATAAACATGGTTGTCATCACATTGAGTCTATAGAATGAACACTGGCAAATCATGCCCATGTTGATCATATATTACTGACCTTTGTGGCAAATGTAGAAATATGAAGCAAACTTGTACTTAGATTTGAATGAAGATCCATCCTGCCACCCAAAAGAGCACAACCAAATCACAATGTGAATCCCAACAATGTCGATAGTATAGAAATGTATTACAATACTGCAACTAAATCAGACATGAATATCAATTACTTTGAAATAAAAATATCTGGCAATTCACCTGAGATACAAAGTAGATATCAACACAGCTGAATGTTTTGTTGTCGTCTTGGCCCTCAAATGATGTC
This sequence comes from Pseudotsuga menziesii, assembly GCA_001517045.1. Lineage (NCBI taxonomy): Eukaryota > Viridiplantae > Streptophyta > Pinopsida > Pinales > Pinaceae > Pseudotsuga > Pseudotsuga menziesii. The sequence continues at coordinate 96,148 of LPNX010255754.1, forward strand.
TACAAAAAAGGTAAGAAAGAAATTGAGAAATAGAATAGCTTGTTGTCTTATGTAACTAGTCAAAAGGAAGCATTGCAGATATAGAAATATTTTTAATTACAAACAACAGCAAGAGAATATACATTATTTCTTTCATATAGTCACTGTCCAATTGGGTTAAGCAAGAGAATATACAATATTGCTTTCATATAGCCACTATGAAATTGGGTTAATGGTTGAAAATGAGAATGTTTGGCGATGTCAACAGAAGAATTTCTTGCATAAAGTCCAACCAATTGCAAATTAAGCCAGATGGAGAATACTCAAACAGTTTTTGCAGGGCATGTTGAAGATGCATGATATGTGTATGTTGAAAATACTAGTTTTTGCAGGGCATGTTGAAAATGCAAGATAAGAGTGCATTGAAAATACATGGTAAAAAGGAATTTGTAGTCTTGGTAACTTTGGAATTTTGTTTTAGTAATGAACATGCTTCCTTATTACATTGAAGTGAGTATCCACCACTTATCACTTATCAAGAGGTAGAACACAGTTTCACTTGTAAGGCAGGTGACCGATGCAACCACGGCCTCCTTGCACGAGTTATCACTTATCAAGAGGTAGAACACAGTTTCACCTGTGAGGCATGTGTGAGGCATGTGACCACTTGGCCTGACATAACAACCATGATGGTAGAACCACGTCCCCATTGCAAGAGCATGCTGGCCGCATTTTTGAGCAATCAAACCCTGATAAGTGCAAATGTAACAGCACTCTCATCTAACCTACAGGAATAATATTTTGTGGATGCCATTTTGTTTTAGGTGGAAAATGAACAAATAAACCCTTACTCTCTCAAAGAAAGACAGTATTAACTGAGATCTGTCATCTGCCCCATTTTCAAAATGCAATGGCAAGGAGGATTTCAGGACAGCCTATTTTATCTACTGCAAAACTCAAGAACTTAAAAAATGGTATTCAAATGCTTGAAATATAATGGTGGGGAGGGAGAACTAGTAGCCATAGTTATTAGAGTTTTCAAAATGACCAGCAAGCTCAAACTAAAAATGCAAAGAGTTCATATACAACTTCAAATTGTAGGCACATGAACGTGACCACTTGCGCAATCAAATTGAATACAACGGTGTTGATATTTGAGAAAAAGTGGTAGAATTGAGGTAACTTACAGATGACATGGTGAGGATCCATCCTAAGCAGGGTTCACCCTCAGTGAAAAGATCAAACCCTAGCTTGGATTCAAATCCTCCTCTACAGTGCACCTCATCTTATTATTTGTTGTACCTCAGCGACCACGACCACGACTGCGTCCCCTTCCTCGTCCTCTGCCTCGTCCGCTACCGGAGGCATTGAACTTGGAGCTAGGAGCACTCATGTTTTTGGAATCCGATTGGTCTCCAAGGGAATTGAACCTTGATCGAACTGGCATCCTCCAATGGCAAGGTCCACTCTACCGATGGCCAAGATCCTTATCGGTCAAGTTAGAAATATGTCACTCTCTCGGGTGGGGCATGGAAGTATATCCCCCTATCTCATTTGTTTTCCCTAATGATAAAGACAAAAAAGAGCAACAAGACAGGGCATGAAAACACAGTTTGAATCCAAGGACCCTGACCTACATATATGAACTGAACACAAATACTTCAAATTTAACCATTTGTTAAAGGAATGCAACCTCCATTTTTATGAGTTATGGTGATTGAAACCCTTGGAAACAAAAATCAAGGCTAAGTGGTGGAAGGAAAATGATTGAGTTACAAAAACCACATATCGAAGACATCGCCATTGGTCTCCTATTTTCGGATGACGAATTGAATGTCGACCAATGATATGTTGGTCTCCTCTGCTCATCCTATGTTGGGTAGAAATGAACCTTGTGTGCAGGAATGTGTGGCAATGCCAATGACGATAACAACACTCTCCGCTATTGAATGCTATGCACTGTCGAATTCTCTATATAAGTCAAGGAGGGGTTCAAATGGCACACTATCGGATTCTCTGCAGGTTCAAGGAGGGCACAGAGGCTTCGAAATGGTGGGGATGTTTTTTATGTTTTATTTATTTTTATATATTTTGTTTTGTTTTTTATTATGTTTATATGTGTTATTAAATTTAAGATTATAATTGAAAAAAAATCATTTAGTTATATACAGCGTTCAAAATTGAACCCTTTCCAGCTCTTATCCCTTCCAAGAAGTGTAAAGTTAAAATTGTCCTTAAAAAAAAATTAAAATCTGAATTTTACTCTTCCAATTAAGAAGGGCATAATTTATATCAACATTTCAAAAGAAGGGAAACATTTGAAATTATTCATCCATATAAATTTCTCAAGATGTTGAAATTCCTATGCTATAAAGTTCAACTAGTCATTCAAAATATTGTAAATATGATAAATTATTATCACTCACTCACTCATGTCATGCACTCACTGCTTAGTTGTGCAAGATGACCAGTAATCATTGATGACTACGAGGCACTAGCCACCGAGATGTGACTCTAACTCCCGAGTCACTTGGTGCTGCAATCTAAAGTGTGACAATTTGTCAACAACTACGACTATAACAAAAAAGAACTACTAGTCTACTACTATGCCCGAAATGAGCTCAAAACTTTGTGCCTACTACGTATGTGAACCTTGCTACCAATGTCCACTTTTTTTTCATCAAAATGAAATTCAAAAGGTCAGTTTGATGAGTCCTCCTATACAAGACTTCATTTCTTGCATGAATATCATGGACACGTGACAACTATAAACAACACTCGATGTCATGCAAATACAAATAATGACATGTAGCTAGGATCACAAATTGTGTAGAGGTCGATTTATGCAAATGTTGCTATAGAGAGGTGTCATTGGGCACACAATATGGAGAAACAATGGTTATTAATAAAATTTAAAAAACAATTGTTGGCTCAAGAATAGTCTTCAATTTGATGGGTGGCATGATCGTGATGTAATCTCCCTCTGTCCTTCCATCTATTTTGGTTTCTCACAACATTTGTCCTCAGTGCCACCAAAATACATATAAAATTACTTGTATTTACATCCTCTCCCCTTTAAATCCTCATCTCATAGTAATAACTAAGGATTATTATGCATGCACATCAGCACCTTATAATACGAATTGAGTAAGGCGTAGAGACAACCATAAAATATTAAATGTGTCAAGACACAAAGAGTAAGAGACAACTATAAGTAAGTCTTATATTAAATTTACCATGTAAGTATTTAATTAACACTATCAACTAACATTTGACAAGTTGGATTGTTGTGATATTCTTATCAGTCCTTACCAATGTGATTGCAAGGCATTCTTTGAAGGTGAAGTCCATAATTTTAGGTCTTCTTCCTCATTATCATGCCTTTTGGTAAGACAATAAAGAGGGTAGTGGCCTACATCGACATGGAAAACAGTTTCAACATAGAGGTATACACATTAGATGTTTTATTAAATAACTTAAATTACTACCTATGCCTATCGATTCTCTTAATCGTGGACTAGTACAAAACACAACAAATTTTAGATCCCCAAGCCCTTAATTACTCACACTTAGAACTTTCTCAAATCTAGCCATTAATAAACTTCTTTTTGTATTTTGGTTCAATTTAAAAGGTGGATTGTTGAGATACATACATGTAGTGAGTTGCACGGAATAAATTGACTTAGGTTTGATTCCATTTCCCCTCCATCCCATATTACATGTATTCTTTCACGACAAGTGTTGAACAAAAAATTTTGATGCCCTAACCCCGGTTATGCTAGCTTTGCTAACTTGCTTGGTATGTGGGAATTTTTTTTTAATGTTTTCTAAGTTGTGTATTATTTTTCTTAGGTTCCCAATCCTTATCATTCTTATATCTCTCAAGCTTGGATTTCACTTGGATGCCCCAATATGGTTATGACATACCTAAGTAGTTTTTTGTGTCATGAAGCATGCTCCAATTTGAAAAAATACAATAGAATAGTTGTTATGTTACTGAATTGTAAAATTAATGATACACATATTCAATAGATTGAGCAAATGGATTCCTTATATCCTATGCAACAATATGTTGTTGACCCATCTTGTCATATTTTATCACTGGCTTTATACATGACCGCATCTCACTACAATGTGTTGCATAACAACCCCTTCATAAGCTTTATACCAATAAATATTTATAAGCTCTCTGCATCGTATTGCCTTGAGATTTATAACAACAACATTTGTGGAAATGTACCTCCTTACATGGGACATGTGCGAGTATGCCTTCTTCCCAGGGACATATTGAAGAACTTTCCTAATTTTTCAACAATCTTAGTTGTGTCCTTCCTTCTGAAATAGGAGAGATGATGAAACTAGGAAAGCTCAATCTGAAACTGCAATAATCTCACTAGAACCATTCCTTGGAGGCTTTTATATCTAAACGAATCCTTCAAAAATAGGCAGTTTAACTAAGGTTTTAGATATTAGAGAAAACTAATTTTTGGAAGGAACCATATCACCAACTCTTGGCCATATTGTGATGTTGCTGACAAGTTAACCTTGATTATATGGCTGATGTGGAAACATTTAACTATGATGATTTGGATAGTGTTTCAAAGATACAAAATAACCAATAGTGTTTATAAAATAGTTTTCTAAAATAATATTCAAAACATATTTCTTCAAGCACTGCAACAAATATAATGATTTCTGACATTGGAGGAGTCTTGCCTCTTGGTGCGTTTCTGTAATGTCTCAGTGGCAAGTGCTCGAAATAACTCCTAAAACTTGAATATCTACCACATCAAAATAAAATTATTCTGTTAGGAATTCCTTCCAACTTTGGAAATTTAATGAGGCTTTATGAATGCATGCAAACTTGTCCCTTTCAGGAATATTCCATTCACAAAGGCGATGAGACCGTGGAGAAGAGCGATCTAGAGATGGTGTATGATAATGTCAAGCATAATATAAATGGCATATCATGATGCTTACAAATTAAAAGATAAATGTGCCTTCATCAAATACAACTATACTCTTAGCTTTGCCTGGAAATATTTCACCACAATTAGAAATCTTAACTGGAACAATAGGTCTTCCATGATCTGTAGTTGATAATCGCTCAATTTTCTTCAGTACATCTATTCCCTCAACAACTCTTCCAAAGAAGACATGCTTGCTGTAGATAATAAGAAAAGGGACATTAATTATATCAGAGTAAAACAGAGAATAGAGATGGGGACATGCAACATATCCAAATTAGTCAGACAAATGTTAGCCTCACCCCCTTAGTAGCATATAGACCAACTGAATTGGACTGAAGAGAACTGCCTACAAATATTTATCAGAATTTAAAATTTCAAATGGTAAAAATACACTGGTGTCTCGCACCCAAATAAAGTAACCCATTATTTCAAGGTAAAGGAATCTTGTATTTCTAAAATACGAAATTTCCATATGGTGACACTCATGAGTCATGGATAAAGAGAAAATATGTCGATCACAACCAACATGTACAGCTACTCAGACAAACTCAGGTGAATACAAAAAATCATAGATATGCAATCAAGTATATACCCATCAATATGAGGTGTTGCTACAAAAGTAATAAATAACTAAGAACCATTGGTGTTCTAAGATACAAAATTTCCATATGGTGACACTCGTGAGTCATGGATAAAGAGAAAATATGCCGATCACAAACAACATGTAATGCTTCTCAGACAAACTCAAGTGAATACAAAGTCTGTGGGACTTGATGGATTAATATTTTATGGGATCAACAAAACAATTACTCATTGAGTGAACAAAATAAAAGAAAAAGCAAAGCCTAAGTATATCTCATCAAAAGAACCACTGCCAATTTTGTGCCCAAGTCTATACTTGTTGTTTACGTGTGAATCCATGTCATGGGATGTCACAATTTTAGACCCCATGTGCACACATTCGAGGTTAATATGCTCATTCCAGTACCCACAATCATGTCCCAACACCCCCACACACACTTCAACATCTACACATGTTCTCGCTCTGTGCATACACTTTGTCATCATGAGATTTGTGGAAATGACCATATTTTGTTGAAGATATCTATGCTAAACTAGCATATGAAAATATATATATGCACAATGATATTTAAAAAGTTTATTGTCAAGTTATGGTTGTCTCAAATGGTTCCCTTTAGTAGTAAAGTGCATTCTACATGCATCATAGTATAATTGCTTGACAAAATTAGTGAACCAACAACATACTTGGTTGTAATGATAAATAATCAATTTTTATGGAATCAAGCACTAGCAAAATGAAGTCAAGAAATATAACAAGGATACCATATTTGGAATATATTGGGAAAATTGCATGTAATGGCAAGCTGAATAAAGGGTTTGGTTCTTGTATTTCATACCTGTAAAAATGAACTTATGGTCATTGGAGGCCAAATAAGACTTGAAGGTGAAAATATAGAGTTGAATTTCTTGCATCCTACACCTGAAGGAGGAGCTTTGAAATGGAATTTGCTAACAGTTAAGGAATATGCAAGAGTTATACTTCTCACATATGAAACCATCCTATTGGAATAGATTCCTTGTTGAATGGTTATCAAAAATACATTTGATATTTTTCCACTTGCCGCTATTTAGCTTATCAATACCTATGTGTTGGAACGTTGAATTCTCTACCAACTCTTAGTAACGATCTGAACAAGGAAAATTCCTTTTTCATAGTAGTGGCTCTTAAAATTCGTGGCATATTGAGAAATGCAATACTGTGAACAAGTGACAGAATATATTACAAAATATCTAGTAATCAAGAGTAATATTAGCAATGGGGATTTTCTAGATGTTTGTAAAAGGAAATATCATTGGGACTCTATGGTGTCGAATCCTCTATCCAGAAAAGTAGTAGGTCCACATTACTAGCATTCAAATCCCATATTTTGAAGATCAACGATAAAGATCAACCCCATATTCAAGGGCATCAAATCGAGCATTTCCATGCAGTCATTTAACAAGTGGTATTCAAAGGAGGGACAAAGGAGGGACAAATATCAAAGTATAGGATGTTAAAGCATATTTGGGTCATAGATTGAATACTTGAAAGCTATAGGATTCCAAGAAATCCTTTCTAGATTTATGGAAATAGTGGGGCATATATCCTCAAATTTTAGGTAGAATATTAGTTGACAGTTATAGTCAAACCTTATATTTTAAGGGAATCGAACTCAACAGCAGTACTAGCGTTTAGCAAATCAACTCAACAGCAGTACTTAGCATTTAGAAAATCAACTCCAGGTGTAGCATTTCCTGGCTCTATGTTGAATGTTTTTCTTGTCAAAATTCATGGCGCAATTCATGTCACTAACCCTGGATTCATACACGATTCATATATGGTGCTATGCTATTCAGGATGTTTTTTTGGAGGCTATTATTGGTGTTATATGGGATGCTTTTGTGGACACTAATTGGGACGTTAATTGGGATGTTATTTGGGATGCTAATTATCATCCAAAATAACGCCAACTTTTAAAAATGGATGATATTTGGGATGCTAATTGGGATGCTAATCGAGATGCTAATTAAGATTCTAATTGGGATGCTAATTGGGACGCTAATTGGGACGTTAATTAGGATTCTAATTAGCATCCAAAATAACGCCAACTTTTAAAAAGGGATGCTAATTGGGATGCTAATTGCGATTCTAATTGGAACGCTAATTGGGATTCTAATGGTGATGCTAATTGGGATGTTAATTGGGACATTAATTGGGATGCTAATAGCGTCCAAAATAGCGCCAACTTTTAAAATGGGATGCTAATTAGCGTCCAAAATAGCGCCAACTTTTAAAAAGGGATGCTAATTGGGATGTTGATTGGGACGCTAATTGGGACGCTAATTGGAACGTTAATAAGGACTCTAATTGGAACGCTATTTGGGGTGCTAATTAGCATCCAAAATAGTGTCAAATTTTAAAAGGGGATGCAAATAACGCCATTAAAAGCACCATCACGTGGAAAAGCATCCACTTTGTCCTAAAAATGATGAAAAATACACTAAAAGGGATAGCGGACGCTAAAAAGGAAGCTAAAAGGGACGCTAATCACAGGTTTTTGTTGTAGTGTTGGCGCACGGCCAAGGAGCTCGACCAAGTCACGAGGATGGAGTCATTTCCATTGAACCATAGCGCACACTCCGCATATCTTTCATTAACTACTAACGGTGTGACACAGATTTGGCCTTAGTGCTTGAAACATAACTGAATATAAAGGAAAGCTAATAGATAGGCACAATATAATAGACACGCAATAATGATTGTGCCATAAACATAAACTAATATTCAAATGTTGTGCATAATAACCTATTCATCCATTCGGACTTCTATTGATAGTGCGGCATTCATTCAATCACAACAGGACCCACATCGCAACATAAGCATGAACATAAACATAAAGAGCATACACAGGAAATCATCAACACATAGTAGAATTCACGTGGAAACCCATCCGAGAAAAACCACAAGGCACTCTTCATCTGGCATGAGAAATATATGGTGCCTTCAACCTGCAATCAACTGAAGGATGTCTTAGAAATAGCTTTCTTCTTAGACTCTCTCTTTCTCTCATGCTCTATGTCTTATTTCTCCTAATCTACTGCTACCATCTATTGATCTGCACACAGCCTAGATCGACCTCTCTAGCATCTGCACCTCTCTAGTAGAGCTTCTCTTCTACTGCACTACCTCTGATTGCATCTTGCATACTTTCAACTACTCTACCACTCAGATCTCACAGCTTCACTCGGCTCTCTTAGAGATCTTTCCTCTATTAACCCACTTAATAGTGATCGACTAGACATCACTGAGTAAGCTAACAGCAACTACCAATCTCAAAATCAACCCTCTAGTTATGGAAAAACCAACAACAATAAACCTTCTAACTATTGAATCCCTCCTATTTATACTATTTTACATGACCATGCAGGGTTGACTGCATGCAAGCAGTCTGTTAACTGTCATGATTATCCTCCTCTCAGGCTACAGCTGTGGCGATCATGACCTGACATGAGGCACTAATGGCCTTACTTACAACATGCCTTCACTCATGTGGCATCCACTAACTTAATCCGACTTCAGCCCCCACGATTGTACTGTCGCTTTCAGCCGTTATTCTAAACTTATGCTATTGCTTTACCTTGCAGTTCCTTGCTTCTATGTAGTTCCATTTTTCCATGCAGGTGACCTATTTTGCTCCCATTTATTCTTTTTCACAGCGTTCCTCATCTGGCATTTCCTCTGTCCATGCAGATTCCATTAGTCCACGCAGATTTCCTTTCTTGTGCTTACGCTGCAGACTGATTCTTGCACGTTTCTTCACTTGCACTTATTTCCTGTGCGCTTTCCCTAGGCCCAACAGTATTCAACAAGAAAATATTATTATATATTCATATAAACCCTAGTAGAAAGCATAATTTTATCAATGTTAATTTGGATAAAATATTTCAAGTCCCCACCAAGAATATTCAAAACACATAAGTTGAGGATGAAAATGCCAATTTTTTAAATATTTAAAGATTACCATGGATAAATATGTGTTGCATTCAAATTTCCATGCTATAAATATGAATGATGTGGATATTTTTTTGAGATATACTTGGATGACTTAGTTGGTACAAGTAATATTAATTTGCAAAAGAGGTTTATGAAGATTCTGTATAAGAGAAATAAAATTACATTGTATAATATTTTCTTACTAAATAAGAATGGATCAACATGGCACATAAAGAATCTCTTGCATGTAAAATAGTTGAAGTACATATGCACACAATAAGTGGAGAGTCTAAGGTTGAATTAGAAGAAGTGGCTACAAAATGACATGAATAAAATACCTAGGAAAGGAATAAAAAGAAAGAATAATTTAAGGGGATACATTACTCGAAGGAACCACATGTTAAAGGGTTAAATACAAAAGAACCAATAGAAACAGTTTTTGTATATCTCCACCCACGTCATCCAAAGAAAGAATTGTCATTAAAAAAAGTCACGAGCATTGGAAAAATTGTTATGGACAAACATGGAACTGGAAATGCAGTTAGTATGGAGACACATGGAGAACTAAAATCAATTCATGGATATATCATTGTAGCTAAGTGACACCATATAACCAAAGGCTAAACCAAAATGAAGATCAAAGTAGCAAGGAAGTTATTGGACCCTATGTTCACATTTCACTAGGTTGGATGGATAGACATGCTTGGTACCAGCTGACTACATTTCTTAGTGGCTCATATTATATGGATTCCTTCGACGTTTCAAGGATGAAACATGTGAATGGGGATGGAATGTACTATACTTATGAAGGATAATATGGGTTACCCAGGGAGGTACCCATGGTGGAAATGAAGGTAATGTGAACAGGCCCACTTGGTAGTTAGCAGGTAATAAATATACCCACCAAGTGGTTAGAAGAAATAACATAATATTAAGGGATGGTTGGCATAAAAATACTCATGAAAAATGATAAATACACATATATCATTGTATTGAGTAAGTTGGAAGTTGGATGTGAGTATTTTATTGTAACAATCTTGGACTTTGGAGTGATTCCCTCCATAAGGAATAATTGATAGTGTTTCCCTACCTTAAGGGTCTTCTTTACATTATTATGTTCATTCTCTTTTTATATGGCTATTTTTTTATTCTCAAATTAATTCTTATCTTATATATTTATATATATTAAGGTACACAATAATCTATAACAAATTAATTATAAACCATGCTATCATGGCATCTTGATCCTCCAATAAATCATGACCAATTTTGAATACAAATAAATATATCCCTTAAATAAAAGCTAACGCCCAACCTCCAACATCTTCCAAATCAACATTGCAAGCCAATTTCAATGGATACCACATCATGAACTCTCTAGGACATCCTACAAAGGAAATTACATATCCATACAAAATCAATATGATTTTTTAATACAAATCTCATGGAATAGGAATCAAATCATGTAAGTTCATAATCAACCTATCAACATGAGAATTGTCTCATACACCTCAAATATTTAGGCAACTAAAATAACCAGAATTGGGTCAACTCCTTCATCGAAATAAATCCTAAAGTAAGAGTATCATCGAAGAAAAATTCATCTATTTGAAAGAATCTATAATCTTTAGCTCCATACTCTATAATTCTCCCATCAACTAGATTTCTAAAAAAATCTCAACAACATCCTTCATTAGGGCATAACACCTCTCCTCCACTGAAAAACTCAAAGGCTCGTGGGTGAATCCAATATTATCATCATGATCTTCCTCCTCGGTACAATCGGAAGGCTCATGGATGGAAGAAACCAATGTTATATGACTAGCATATTTATTACAAGGTACACATGATTTTATATGATCCTAAGCCACTAGATAAAAATCTTTGTATTCTCCCTTATCATAGAAAGAGTTATGCATGGTAATATCTCACATCTACATGAGATACAATAAGTGTCAACACCTAGATTCCAACTTGACTCAAAGGTGTCTCGACATACATGTTCCTCTTAGGAATTGACAGGCGATACTAGCCTCTCATTGGAGTGCATGAGTGCCACTACACTAGCAAGTAACTTGTAAAAGCCATCTTTTCTCTCCACTCTATCCAAATTCCTCGAACTAGATAAACTACAATCACAAATGGTGCTCTATTATCTCTCAAAAACTACTCTCCAATGTATATTTGTCTTGCAAGAAACTACGAGTTTTTTCCTCAACCATAGAAAAAATATAATATCATCTAGCTCTATAACACCACCTAAAGGACTCTAAAATTAAATGGATTCAACTCCTCTCACAGGGTGACTGCCTTCATTACCAAGCTTCACAACTATATGTCTCTCTTTCTTCTAAATCCTAATGAATAGGGACCTATCATATGTCATGTGTCTTGCAGTTTCATTGTTCACATACCAACCAACACTAGACACAATACTAAAATATAGACAAGAATCCATGGAAAAAGTAGTCTCCAACTGAAATTCCATGTCCTTTACTCTTACAATAGTCCTAGATACAACCTATTTCCTACATTATCCCTTCTTCTTCAAGGGACATTGTCATACATAATGTCCCATCTCACAACATCAAAAGAAGATGATTTTTCTCAAGTCATTTTTCCTACATCTTTTCTATCCTTATTCTTGAATCCTTTTTTATACCCTTCTCCATTTCCATAAATATATCAATAGCATCCACTTCTATTTGATTTTCCAAACAAGTATACAATATGATTTCCTCTTATACATGATCATATCAAAGTTTTGGAAAATATGATATATCCTCCTTAGAACAAATACACTGATCAAAATGTGCCCATAAAGGATCAATCCCTTTAAAGGATATGGATACTAGCCCCTGATCCTCAACCTTATTTACAATAGTGGATAATTAATGCTTCAACTCAATCATCCTGGTATAAAATCCATGATAGTAAATGTGTTGTTAATATGAACTATTGAGAGTTGGTTTCATAAGAGAATATGCTAAGAGGCACAAGAATTCTAAAATAGATTAACCAAAGAATAAAACATCTTCTTACCAATATTCTTATAGGAAATATGTCAGATAAAAATATCATTCATAAAATCAATAATGACTCTCTTACTTTGGCTCCCTTGTTTCGATGAGTGGTCATCTTTGTTGGACTAGTAGGTTCTGGATTATCCTTTTCAACATGCTCTGAAAATCAACCTCTTTAATATTAATATGAAGCTTAAACTTCTATGGAATGAATTTAGAATCTCACTCCATCCTATCACACTCTCTAAGATCGAGAGTCACCTTACACATCCTATACAAATCTCAGTTCCAAAAAATGAACATTAAATGGAATGGAAAAAACCCTTTCTAGGGTATAAATCCTTCTCCCAAGTAATTTAGGGATTCACACTCAAAAACCTCAACCAATTCAAGTTCCTATCCTACATAAACTCCAATTGAAATACAAAATACCTCTTACTCAAGAGTTATCTACTATGTGGAAATTTTATGCACTTGGTAAAGTAATGCAAAATAAAAACTTCACCTTCTTCCTATAATTTTTTGTTGAGTATATAGTTGTCATTGATGTCAAAGGTGTTCACGAATGACAAAGGAATAACCAGTGGATATGATGTCAATACAAACTCAATGAAATACTAAGGTAGTGATGGCATGGCATGGCATAGTTAAGGATGTGGCATGACACATATGACGACATGGAATATGATAGTGTCCTAATGCCATAAAAGTTCATTTATAACAAATGCAATGGATAAAATGGACATGGATGATAAGATAGCATGAATGATTGATATGAAGACTTCCAAGACAATGTCACCAATAGATGTAAAAAATGGTTAACGAAACAAAGAACATAGGTCGAGTGGAAGTAGAGATGTAGTATGAATGACAAAGCTGGTTAGACAAATGAAGAGTGGAACTGCAGAAGAGTGAAATGAATGGGAGATAGAGTATATGTAATAATTGAAGAACAAAGAAACCATATCTATGAAAGTGTTTATAAATTATTCAAAGAAACTATATCTGTGAGAGTGTTTATAAATTCCTTATAATCAGTAGCATAATGAAAGTCTCTGTGTATATAAATCTTCAAAACTGTTAGAAACAGTCGCAGAGGATTTTCGTACATAAATCGTGTATATTCACAAAGTCATGGTGAGATCTGCATTCGATCTAAAATCAACAGTCAAGAAGTATCCCACACAAGATCCGAAGGATCAGTTCCGCAACAATCAAGATCATATGGCTTATATTAGTCCTGCACTAGAGCCAACGGTTAAGGATTAATTACGACAGTTAGGTGGAAAATCCAAAGTTCCGCAAAAGATCAAGATCGAATGGCTGCTATTAGTTCCGCTAAAAGAGATCGACAATGTGCAAGGAAAAATGCAAAAAGGTAATTGTGGAAATAATGTTTAAATATTCTATGAACTCGCAATCCAAAAGATCAAAGGTCGAGAAATACTCCACAAAATATCGACAATGCGGAAGAAAACTTGCAGAAAGAAACTTGCGAAAATAATCTTGTGGAAAGGAGCTTCTGGAAAGAATATTGTGGAAAGGAGCTTGCGAAAAGTTGAGATACAATTTGAGGAAATGTTACATTTCCACATCCCTCAATACACATCTTTCCTCAGATAAACGGTCATAGAAGAGCCCACAGGAGATCAACGGTGCGGAAAGACAACTGCACAAATCACGAAAAGAAATTTTGGAAAAGTCACAAACCCGCATTCCACATTCTGCATCTTACCTCAGATCAATGGCTAGGAAAACACTCGATGAAGATACACAGTGGGGAATCGTTGATGAGGAAACCATGGTGCGGAAATATGATTTCAAGGAGGAAATATATGCGTTAGATCAATGGACCAGAGAGACTCAAAATTAGATCAACGGCCTGGATTGATTCTGGAGAAGGAGATTGCAGAACCACCATAAAATGTTAAGTTGAGCTGTTGAAATGAATTCTGAGGTGCGTCCATAAATGGTAAAGAAGAATGTCCAACATGAAACTCATAGATGGAAGTTGAAGCCCGTGTTTTGTGAGAGAAATGTGCACAGATGAGCCTGTGATGAAGATAGCCCGTAGAGAGCTCGTAGAGGAGGAAAAGAAGCCCACAAGCATGAGAAACAGAGAATCCTAGAGGTTTGAAGATAGAGTATTCCCACTGATGGAGGAGAGGAATTTCACAGGAATTGGTTTGACGAATCCTGCAATCGGAAGTGATCAATAATTTTTTAAATAATTATTTAATTAAAAATCGTTAATCATGGATTGTTGAAAAGGTGTGACTATCATATTTGAAAGGGTATGTTTGTGAAAGGGTGTGTTTCTAGAACAATACATCTGCAAAAAATGTGAAGATACTTATACGTAGAAGTATGAATGAGAGAAATGGTCTCGGTGGTCCAGATCAGAAAATTAGAAACAGATACCAATGGATGTGATAGAGAATGGAGGGAGAAGAAATCTATCATATTACAGAAAACATAGTAGGGTGGCAGGGTGGTGCTAGGGAAGGAAACAAGATTGCAGTGGGTTGTTTCCTCCTTCCAACATAAGTTGGTAAATAGTGTGTAGGAGCACCACGTCAGTCGTAGCTGACAAAACAGGGTGTCGTAGAATCCTTTCAGTAGCAGCTGATAAACCAGGGGGTCATAGCCTCCTTCCAATGGTAGCTGGTAAATAGGGTGTCGTAGCATCGTTTCAGTAGTAGCTGATAAACCAGGGGGTCGTAGCCTCCTTCCAGTGGTAGCTGGTAATTAGGGTGTTGTAGCATCCTTTCAGTAGTAGCTAATAAACCAGGGGGTCATAGCCTCCTTCCAGTAGTTGCTGGGAAATATGGTGTAATACCATCCTTGTCTATAGCAGCAAGTAAAACTATTTGCAAATAACAATTTTGTAGTAATAGGATGTATTGGTGTTAGAAAAAAAGACCGCGGAGCAATAACAGATATACAGTTAAATCAATAAACAAGATGCAAAACACATTAAAACATTACAGAGAGACACATATATAACATGGTTCACCCAAACAATGGGCTACGTCCACAAAGAAATTTCCAGTCCTTTTATTACAGTCCAGAAAGATGAAGGGATACACCCTACAACAAAACTGCTGCACTTCCTCTTCACGCTCTCATAGTCTCTCTTCCAATACAATACAATACCATACTCAGTCGTTTTACAATGATTTCTTTTATAGGGGAAATACAATGGGAACATTGTAGGGTTAACCCAATACCATGGGTCCGCAATATTGTTGGCCAACACATATCCCAAAAAAAATTCTTGGGGATCCACCCCCGAACCCCCTTTTTTGGAGCACTGCCCCAAATCCCAAGGCAAGGGGAATGAGTGTACAGTAAACCTGGGTTACAAACACTACTAAATAATATCTCTGGATCTCAAATATTAGGCTCCACAACCAGCAATCTCCCACTTGGAGACTGATCACAGTAACTCCACCACTACTGCACTTGATGGACTATGCTCTAGACCTTGGACTTGGAAAATTTCTTATTTTCACCTTCATGCTTGAAGGCCAACAGAGACCGAGCAGGAACTCAGTTTCTCTCGGGTTACTCCCTTTGTCAACATGTCTGCAGGATTATGGCTAGTGTGTATCTTTTCCAGTTTTAATAGTTCTTCATCTAGAACAAATATTATGAAGTGGCACTTGAGTTGTATATGTTTAGTCCTTGAATGAAAGGATGATTTATTTGCAATATGAATGGCACTCTAGCTGTCACTGCACAACCTACTATTCTCCTGCTTCTTACCCAATTCTTCCATGAACCTCTGCAACCAAATCATCTCCTTACTAGCCTCTGTAGCAGCAACATGCTCTACTTTTGTTGTTGAAAGTACAACAACTTGTTGTTCCACCCACAGTAAACACATACCCTGTGGTGCTCCTCCTACTGTCTTTGTCACCAGCCATATCTGCATCAACATATCCCTGTAGAATAGTGTCTGAACCTCCAAAACATAATGCATGAGAAGTGGTACCTCTCAAATACCTAAGAATACACTATACTACTTTCCAATGCTCTTTACCTAGATTATCCATATAACTGCTCACAACTCCCACTGCATGTACAATATCTGGTCTTGTGCACACCATGGCATACATCAACCTTCCAACCGTTAATGAATAGGGAATCTTGGACATGTAATCTATCTCTTCCTGTCTCTCTGAACACATATCCTTGATCAGTTTGAAATGGCTGGCCAAAGGTGTACTGACTAGTTTTGCATTTTGCATTCTAAAACTTTGCAACACCTTTTCTATGTACTCACCTTGAGACAACGTCAATTTACAATTTTTCCTATCTCTTGTTATTATCATACCAAGGATTTTCTTTGCAGCACCCAAATCCTTCATTGCAAATGATTTAGCTAGTTTTCTTTTGAGCACATTTATATCCTGCATGTTAGACCTTGCAACAAGCATGTCATCCACATACGATAACACGATAATATATCTTCCATTATCTAGCCTCTTGAAATAAACACAGTGGTTAGAATGACATCTATCATAACCTTGTTCTGTCATGAACTTATCAAATTTTAAATACTACTGCCTTGGAGCTTGCTTTAGGCCATACAAGCTCTTCTTCAACCTGCAAACCAAATTTCCAAATCCCCATGGAGAAAGGTTGTTTTTACATCTAACTGTTCAAGATGCAAATATTCTACCACCACTAGACTTAAAATAGTTCTAATTGAAGTCATTTTAACAACAGGAGAAAATATTTCATCAAAGTCTATACCTTTCTTTTGTGCAAACCCCTTTACAACAAGTCTAGCCTTCTACCGCTTCTTTCCTCCATCTTCTTCCTTCAACCTGTAAACCCATTTATTCTGCAATGCCCTTTTTTCTGTAGGAAACTTAACCAGATCCCAAGTCTAGTTTCTTGCCAATGATTCCATCTCCTCATCCATGACTTGCTCCCACTTCTTTCTAACTTCTACCTGCATTGCTTCTTCATAACATTCTGGTTCACCAGAATAAGACATCAATAAATAATACAGTGAAGGAGAGAATCCTTCAGGGGGTCTACTTAACCTGGTAGACTTTCTTACAGTTGCAGGAGTTTCAGGTACCTGCTGGTGCTCTTGATTTTCTGGTGCCTTTGGAACTTCATTTTCTTTGATTTCATCAAGCACTGTGTACTCTGTGTTTTCCTTTTCTTCTTTCTTTCCTTGCAACTGATCTTTGTACATGGCCTTTTCATTGAATACTGCATCTCTACTCCTAATGATTTTGTGATTTTTAAGATCCTATAAGCGATAACCAAAATCATCAACCCCGTATCCAATAAAGGTACATTTCTTGGATTTAGCCTCAAGCTTTATTCTATCATCTTTATCAATATGGGCAAATGCTTCACAACCAAAAGTTCTCAGAAATGAGTATTTTACGTGTTTACTTGTCCATTCCTCCTCTAGAATGCCACCATCCAAAGCGCTTGAAGGCCCTCTGTTTATTAAATAAATAGTAGTGTTTACAGCATCAACCCAAAACTGTAAGGGCAACCCTGCATGCAATCTCATACACCTTGCATGCTCCATGATCGTTTTGTTCATCCTTTCTGACACACCATTTTCTTGTGGTGTTCCAGGGACTGTCTTCTCTCTGTGAATCCCATTGTGTGAACAGTAATTGTCAAAATCCTTGCTACAGTACTCGTCTCCATTATTAGATCTGAGACATTTCAACCTTTTTCATGTCTCGTTCTCAGCCAAATCTTTCCACTTCTTAAAAGTATCAAACACATCATATTTCTGTCTAATGCAATAAAACCAAGTTTTTCTAGTTGCATTATCAATAAAAGTAACATAATAACGAGAGCCACCAAGAGATTGTACCTGAGATGGTCCCCATACATCTGTATGGACAAGCTCTAAATTTTCACTCTTCTTTTGTTTTCCAACCCTCAGAAATATAACTCTCTTTTGTTTTCCATAAACACAGTTCTCACAGAATTCCAAACTTACCTGCTTCAGATCTGGAAGCAGTTTCCTTGAGTGGAGAATCTGCATCCCCTTCTCACTCATGTGGCCAAGCTTATGATGCCATAACGTCGCACCTGTTTCTATGGAAGCTATAGAGATAGAATAATCAGTATTATGAGGACATAAATATAACATACCTACCCTATCTCCTTTTTCTCTTACCAGTGATCCTTTAGTTATCTTCCACCATGTTTCTCCAAATGTAGGCAAACAACCGCTATCTCCCAACTGCCCTTTTGAGATCAAATTTCTTTTCATAGCAGGAATGTGCCTTACATCCTTTAGCATCCATTCACTTCCATTATTTAAATTAATATGTACCTTACCCTTTCCAACAATTTTACATGGTTCATCATCCCCAAATAAAACATGTCCAAAATCACCTTGAACATAATCATGAAATAATTTCCTATGGGGTGTAGCATGACATGAAGCCCCTAAATCTACTACCCAGCAATTGCTAGTATTATCTAATGCAAGAATCAAAGCATCTTCTAACACATCACCTGCTACATTCGCTTCATGGGTAGTCTCTTGCTGCCTCTCACCTTTCTTCTTTGGTGCTCGACAATCTTTCTTTAGATGTCCTTTCTTACCACAGTTCTGGCACTCTATTTTTTTTAATCTAGACTTGGATCTTCCCTTTTTAGACTTGCTGCGATTTACTGAGCTCCTTCCTCTCTCATTTTGTCTCCCTCTTCTCTCCATGGTCAATGCATTACCTGATGTCTCACCTGTGCTTTTTCTTCGCATTTGGTCGCTAAGAATAACACCAACAACATCATCAAATTTAAGAGTGTTTGAACTAGGGACAGAGTTACTTACAGCCATGACCAAGCTATTCCAACTTTCTGGCAATGAGCACAAGATTAGAAGAGCCCTAACCTCATCATCAAATTTCACTTTTACAAAACTTAACTGACTGGTAAGTGTATTAAACTCATTTAAATGGTCAGCAACAGATCCACCTTCTGACATCTTCATATTAATAAACGCTTCATTAAAAATGCCTTGTTAGAAGCCGAGGGTTTTTCATAGAGCTTACTCAATGCTCTCATCACACCCTATGTTGTTTTTTCTTTCAAAATATTGAAGGCCACTGACAAATCCAGGAACAGACGTATTGTTCCCAGTGCCTTTCTGTCAAGAACCTCCCATTCTTCATCCTTCATAGCCACCGGATATTTTTCTTTTCCGCCCAATGGCAGGTACAGATCCTTTTGGTAAAGATATTCCTCCATTTGCATCTTCCATAACTGATAGTTTTGGTCATTAAATTCCTTGACCCTAAACTTTCCTTCTTCCACCATTGCTCCCACTCAAACTAGGAACCGTTCTTTCCTGTGAATTTACTAACAAAATAGACCTTTTGGCTCTGATACCAATTGTTAGAAAATAGGACCACAGAGCAATAACAGATATATAGTTAAATCAATAAAAAAGATGCAAAACACATTAAAACATTATAGAGAGACACAGATATAACGTGGTTCACCCAAATGATGGGCTACATCCACAAAGAAATTGTCAGTCCTTTTATTACAGTCCAGAAAGATGAAGGGATACACCCTGCAGCAAAAGTGCTCCACTTCCTCTTCACACTCTCACAGTCTCTCTTCCAATACAATACAATACCATACTCAGTCATTTTACAATGCTTTCTTTTATAGGGGAAATACAATGGGAAAATTATAGGGTTAACCCAATCCATGGGTCCGCAATACTGTTGGCCAACACACATCCCAAAAAATTTCTCGGGAGCTCTACCCCCAAAACCTAAGGCAGGGGGACTGAGTGTACGATACACCTGGGTTACAAACACAACTAAATAATATCTCTGGATCTCAAAGATTAGGCTCCACAACCAACATATTGGTGGTTTACCCTATTGGGCTTCCACGTTAAAATTGTGTTCTATGTAATTTTGTTGTTATGTGTTTTTAATGATACATTTAAAAAGTGGTTAAATTAGTAAAAATATAACAATACTGATTCACCCCCCCCCCCTCTCAGTATTGACCATAAACCAACAATTGGTATCAAAGCGAGTTCCTTCACTACAGTTTAACCACTGGAAGGAAGATCCCATTAAAACCACTATGGATCAACAATAAGAGATTTACATAGTAAATGGATGTGCAATACTTGGAAAACAAGAATACATATTTTGGAGTACAAGAATGAAAATTTACTAAAGGCATCGGCATGATGTATGGAATTCAGTGATCACTGATTACTTCCCACCAAAGAGGATAAGGACTCCAACTCATAATAAATCCAAGAAAAATAACTCAATGGCAATGGCTTCAATCCTTGATGGATTACCTGATGATTGCAAAGAGAATATAGGTGAACGTAACTCTGCAAAGGAACTTTGGGACGAGGTAAAATACCTCTACTCAGTTGAGCAAAGAGTAGAAGGAAGACTTGCTATTATCGAGGATGTTAGTGAAGATGAGAAGATAAGTGAATATGAAGAACATTTATTTATAGGGATAACAAAATCAGATGAGGAATCAGAAGTGGACATAGAAGCCCAATAGCTGGTTGTTGTAGATGAAATCCAAAAATGTAGGAAAAAGAACAAATTCTTGAAAAGAAAATTGTCAAAATATCAAGAAGAGGAAGTCAAAACCCTCCAAGAAGAGCTACGCAATTCAAGACAACAAGTGTTGTCTAGTATGGAAGAGGTCAAGAGCTTAAAACAAGAAGTTATTGAATTCAAGGAAGAAGTAAAGAAGCTAAAATATTAGCTGACTATTAATGAGAAGTTCAAGGAAAGTACTGAAGCTCTTAATAAATTCCTCAGCTTACAAAGATCCCCAAGGGATAAAAATGGTCTTGGATATAATCATAAAGGATCAAGCTCCATCATTCATGAAAATGTTGAAAATGTTAAATGTCAACATGGTGCCTCCAAAGATACAACCAGGAAGCAGAATAATCACAAGGAAATGAAGTCTAGATATCATAATTCTGCTCATCCTCCCAAGATGAAAAATTTCAGAAGACATGCAAAAGAAAAGAATCATTACAAGCAGAAAAACCAGAGATTCTCCAAACATACATTCTATGGATATTTTCATTGTTGTCACAAGTTTGGTCACAAGGCTAATGATTGTAGAATCAAATAAGAAGATGAAGGGGTGATAAGGAAAGAAGACACCAACATCTTTAATGGAAAAAGACTTATTTGTTTCATATGTCACAGTATTGGACACTTTGCAAAACATTGCAAGAATAGTATATGCTGATCTTCCGAGGAAAATAAAAAAAAGGAATGGAAGATGAAAACCAAGGGACAAAGAAATAAAAAACCAGTAAGTAGAGTACCTCTTGGAAATATATGGAGAACAAAGGAATAATCCAAAGATATAGAAGAAATAAATATTTCAAACATCAGTGAGGTTTCCAAAGATGACGATGAACATAATTATGCCACAAATAAAAAGGGCATCCATTATAAGGAAAAACAAGATGGAGATGTAAAAGGATACACCAATAAAAATGAAGTTGATGAAGAAGGATGTAGTGATGACTGTGGGATCCTTTCCTAAAAAGATATTTCATGGTTTAAAGAAAACCCTGAAAATAACATTAGAAAGGATCATATATTCAAGGGGAGTTGAAGTCAGGAAATTCCAATTGGTATCTAAGAAAAATTCAATTGGTATCTAATGTTGAAGTATATTGAAAGCTATCTTCTTCAAATATGATGGGTGATCAAGGTTGGTGTATGGATG
>LPNX010255754.1:121054-166314 GCA_001517045.1 Pseudotsuga menziesii
ATATAGATATGTGTATATGTGTGTGTGTGTGTGTGTGTGTGTGTATAATATGAACCCAAAATTCGACGACATATACGTCTGATTTTCGACATCAATTAGTCGACAATCCGACAAGCCTCGACTTTTATAAACATCGGTTAATTTTCATCAGATATCCGACAACGATATGGTCTCGTCAATTTTCCGACAAGAAATGGTCGAATATCCAACCATACATACATACATACATATCTATATATATATGTATGTATGTATGTATGTATGTATATATATGTATATGTATGTATGTGTGTGTGTGTGTGTGTGTGTATACATACATACATACATACATACATACATATATATATCTATACATATGTGTGTGTGTGTGTGTGTGTGTGTGTATATATACATATACATGTACATGTATATATATATATATATACAAGTCAGATATGCGACACATACACGTCGGATATTCGACGAAATATTTGGCCAAAATTCTACGACAGGGTTGTCGGATGTTCGTTCCTCAATCCTATCAAATAAGAATGATAACCCGCGACATACCCATCGGATATGAGACACATATCCATTGGATATTCTACGACAAAGCGGTATAATTTTGAAATTGGATAATATATTGACAGGTAGAAACTTCATATATAGATCAATATTAAGTACAAGTACATACCCTAAACTTCTCTCAAGGATAAAACAAAAAATCCAACTATCCAAAAATCCCTATCTAGGATAAATCATCAAACCATAACTCAATCAAGAATATCCAATAAATCATCAAACCCTAACTCAATCAAGAAGATCCAACGGATCCTCCAAGGAAAGATGTCCTCTTCTCTTCTTATGCTCCACAAATACACACTAGGTTTGATCACCAAACCCTAATATTCGTGCCTTCTTAGGTTATAAACTCTAACCCTAAGAATCTATAGGAAATCATACTACTCCAAAACAAGAGAGACCAGGTACATAACAAAATACAAGAGAGAAAAAAGAGTGATCATCAATAATTTCTTCACAAGAGTAAACCTTAAAATCAAGGGTAAACACCAAATGAAGACATCCCCTATAAACTTCATAACTCCACCTAGGGTTCATGAGGAAACACTACTAACTTACTCCAAGAAGGTAAGTACAAATAAAAGAGTACAAATGATGACATGATGATTGTGTATAAAAGGTCTCTCTCATTCCTCTATTTATATTAGAGGTAAAGGATTCCAAAATAATACGTGGTCCTAAACCCTTACAACCAAACTACATGTTCCCTTTTATGCCACAAAAATGAAATGTCCACTCAATAGTACAAGTGTCATGCTCCAATGATGATTCCACAAACAATAATAACCCAAAGGTGATGTATATACACAAGGAAATTCCACACCACTACATCATTGTCCTCCATGTAGTCCATCTATCCTAGAATCCAAAGTACTAAGTGGGATAACCTAACCCTTGCAAGAACATTGTCAAATCTCTAGGTGTCCATGAGCCATCCCAAATCCTTCAAACATGAAACCAATATACCACATACCAATTAGATATTGAGGCCCTCTTCCATGATGAAAATTTTTTCACATACCCTAAATGGAACTCTCCCTGTCAGTGGCATATCCAGGAGGCCTCAACTAAGGGTGTCCACCAAACTACCAAAAAAATATCTAATGCTTAACAAAAAAATTACAAGACAACATCGTCCTGAGGTTAAGAATCCACTAAGAAAGATCTATCAATTATGCATATCCATAATGGATTGTCTCCAATTCTAAAATCCATATCAAACCATTCAAGGGATAGTCATACACCATGTCCCCCAATTCTCATAGCGCAACCCAAACATGGTGTAAACATTTCTGGAGTAGTCCAAAAGTCTAACATTTTCCACTAGTTCATTCACCTTTTCTTAATGCACAAACTTGTTAAATTTTTCATTGATTTAGGACAACCTACCTCAAAGTTATAAAGAATATATACATGCAATACATAGTGGGAATTATGAACATATCATGCAATTGGAAATATATGACAAGTACTACTAATCCACTTCCCTATCTTTTTTTATATGATATGGTACAATCCCTTTTTTAATATAGGAAATATTTCCTTTGAAACCCTTTAGCACTAGGGTGCAAATGTACCTTACCTTATGAATGTTGTAACTTGGTCATTTGGAAGAGAAACAGAGAAAACGAGGTATTGTTCAAAATATCTTAATGATTTCTTATGCAATGTATCTAGGGAGGATAATGGATGTAATATTAAATACCTAAGGTGAATAATTAATGTTATGTGGACATGATTATGGAATAAGGCACACTAGGTAGTGTAGAGGGGGCCACTTGACCTCCTAAATGTCATCATATAATTATATAGTTTAAAGGATAAATATATATATTAACAAATGAGTAGTTGGAGCGGGTACAACTGCTCCAACCTCTCTCATAATGTATAAATAGTTACCAAAGATAATGCAAAGTCGGATTGGACGTCCCTTCCCAATACTTGTCTTTGATGGTTGTGTATGAGCGTAATGTATGCTTGAATGATGGGAAAGCCTAGCTTTCAACATCTGGCGTCGTTGTCGTCTTCTTTTGGCTGGGTGACAGCAGCAGCAAAAGAGGAGTGGTTTGAACTTGGAAGAGAACGTGATATCCTTGGAAGAGCCTGCAAGAAAGTTTGCTTGTGCCTGGATAAAGAAAACACCTGCAAAATGGAAGATAATATTTTGTTACTTTATCAATTTTCACTTGTTATTTAATCACATTGAATAGATTTCTATAGTATGAAAAGGGCTGGTAGTTACGATGATTTGCATAATATGTCCATAATATATATGAAAGGAATTGTGTAGAATGGAGATCTGTCGACCATTATGTGAGCAACTTTGCCGACTTACCAATAGTTTACCAACCTTATATCACTCTACTTGTTGACAGTCATGTATATTATGGCAGATAACCATCGACCAGACAGATACTAAGCATTCTGTCTTTTAAATTTAGCTAATAAAATCGACTAGTATACTTGAATATGTTGTCGTGGAGCAATTACATATATATATGCATATTATGACTTTTTATGGACAATATTTGAAGTAATGATTGATTTTTTTATTTTGGTGGATGCCAAAGTGATCCCATTTTGTGTTAAATTCAGCTGATTTTAAAATTGATCCACATACTTCGTAAGTTTGGTCGACGATGAGCTGGTCACTTTATTGTTCAATGCAAAAGTTTGTAAATAATCTTGTTGGATATCATCTATGATCTACCATTGATCAAGTAATGTATTGCAATAGCAGTCGACCTGGGATGTATCCTTCATGTTTGATAGTTCTCTGTCGGCTATGTAGTATTCATGAGAAAACCAAGAAAACTTGCAAGAAGAAAAAAAATGTTGAAAGTGTGACTCAATGCTCCTTGGTTGTTGCACTAATGAAGATGTTCTAAAAATGTATGTGTTTCACTGCATCATCGTCCTTGGTGAGTTTTGTCTACTTGGAGGGGTCGAATCAGTTTCAACCTACAACGTGAAGGAATTCCCTGTCTGTAAGCGGGCAGAGACTGAGATTGGGGGCAGCGGACAGGGGGTATATGGGAAGGAGAACGTGATCACCGAAGCTCATAATGATGGCAATGCTTTTCATGGCTTTGTCGAAGATCCCGCAGGAGCACCTTGGATTGTATGATCCCTCGCTTGACAAAGATGCTTGCGGAGTTGGATTCGTTGCAAAGATCTCAGGAAAGGCCAGTCAGAAAACTGTTATAGGTGCCATTGAAATGATGAAACGCATGTCGCATCATGGTTCTTTTTCCCATCATTCGAATTTTGTATCAGTCATGCAATTTGTCTACAGGCTGTCTGCGAGGATGTTTATGCCATTTTGGAAAATGCCGATTTCTATGGCCTACATTGTATGATGAAAGTCTGGGAGTATTTTTTATTGCTCGTGAAAGGCAGCTGACCACTCCATGGTTGGCTAGTCAGTGTCAAGAAACCAACTAATTTCAACCTACAATCGACTGATGTCGACCTCCAATGGAATGATACAACCGACCTCAATGGTGTCATCTTTAGACCACCGCATCTTTGAATCCGACTGATATAGTGTATGAAGAATTGCTGTTGCTAAGGAGAAAAAAATAATTTTGAAAAGTTTCATATCGACTGCGATAGCTAGCCATGTAATCCAATAGACCCAAGTAGTACAACAGTCCGTTGATATGCCGTTATATCCCAGAGAAAATCCGTTTGTCAAGAGCATTTAAAATTCAGGTGTGTAAAGGAGATCCTACTTGTGTTAACATCAGCTAATATGAATTTTAATCATGATATGTCAAAAGCATTTAGCATCAAAGAATCATTTCATGAGGTCTTCACGCTTGACAAAAGAATGATAAGTTCCATCGCCCAATGAGCCAACCTGTCAGTCGATCAGAAACCGGCCATTCCACTTCAGTCGATCAGAAGCTGACCATCCTAGTCAATATGTAGCCTACCAAGTGCAAGCACGTTTTAATTAACATAGTGATTATGCCGAATGTCTCAATCCATGGGGGTGAACACCGACTGTCAAATATCAATCCATGGCATAGAATATATAGTCCACCAGATGCTTAAAATAATTCTTGTCGATTGCTCCCAAAATGGCTGCTAACTTGTTGATATTGTAAAGATGTATATAAATATGGTGATTTGTTGAGTCCTAGTGTGAGGGGGTTCAACGTGAGTCTCAATAGAGGCAGGCGATCCCCTCCACTTTATGTAAAGTTGGTCCCTTCCAAACCACTATAAGTTGAGTTTAATGTTCATTCATTAAATTTTTTGTGTTGACCGAGTCGAGGAGGTTAAATGTGGGTCTTTCTTAAAGGAAGGCGATCTCCTCACTTATGTAATGAAGTCGGTATCTAGTCGACTATTGTAAGATAAGTCTGAGTCAGTACAAAGTAGTTTATCATCATGCACATGAGCATGCATCAGACAATCTTGTAGGTATTTTAAAAGATGACGAAGATGGAATTCAAGCAAACATCATTCACCTACACAGCAAAGCGCTCCAATGAGACATGATGACAATGTACCCCTCATTATCAAAATGTTGAAACTGTTCCTAGGTTGTGACCTCGAAAATCCAAAAGATAGATAAATGGCATAGAAAGTCAAAGATCCAAAAGGCCCCGCATGCCTAAGCCGATGGAGATGTCAGTCAGATGAGCCAGGGTGAGGATTTAAACCAAAAGACCTTATTGTAGAAGAAGATGGTTACCCATCGTTGTAAGAGGATGAGACTTCGATGGACTACTACCAGATTGAAGATGGAGGATGAAGAGTAACCAGTAAAAGTAGAACCTTGTACATGTGTGTTTTCCTATCAAGCTGGAGGCTGTTGCGGCCGAGTTACCTATGCAGACCAATATGCATGGTTGATGCACAGTGAGGACTACTTAAGCAGTAGCAGAGACCCAGGTTGTTGATGCATATTTTGTTGTTCTCTTCAGGATGAAGAAACATTTTGTTTGTAGGGAAGATGTAGAGGGGGCCACTTGACCTCCTAAATGCCATCATGTAATTATATAGTTTAAAGGATAAATATATATTAACAAATGAGTAGTTGGAGCGAGTACAACCACTCCAACCTCTCTCATAATGTATAAATAGTTACCAAAGATAATGCAAAGTTGTATTGGACGTCCCTTCCCAATACTTTTCTTTGATGGTTGTGTATGAGCGTAATGTATGCTTGAATGATGGGAAATCCTAGCTTTCAACAGGTAGCTAGTGGGTAATAAATAGGTCCACTAGATAGTTGAGGTTATTAAATGCAATAATTATGGGTAGTTGGCATAGGACATTATGAATACTCATGATAGAGTATATATACATGAGTATAATTATAATAGGGATATGTTGGATATTCTATCGTAAAAAATATAGCTTGTAGAGTTATTCTTTAAATAAGAGGAAATTGATGGTCTTACCCTTACTTAAGGGCTTCTCTACATTATTGATGTTTATTCTTGTGTGGTTGCATTTTTTTTTTCAAAGTTTTAGGTTTTTATCTTCTATCTACTATCAAAGTTCTTTCTATGACCAAAAGATAAGATTTTTTTTCTTTTTTCAAATTTTTCTGATGGAAAGTTTTTCTCTTAGCCTATTTTCCAAGTCATAGTCACACCAATGCTAGTAAAAGTAGAGTAGCCATGGAATTTCAAAATTAGGGTCATAATAAAGATAAATATGTATCGCAAAAATTGCACCCATTTCAAGTTGAAATTCTTACAGCACAATTTTCTCTCTATTTGTGAAAAAGATGCAACAATATTGCACCATTAGATGCACAATGGTCATGCCATTTCAAAATTGGGGTCATAAAAGTGAGTCTAAGTAGCATCACAACAAAAAAATTAACTTTCACCTTGGAAACCTCCTTCGAAATCCTTTTGTTATACTTTTCTCTCTATTTTTGTATCAAGTTGTAGTAGGACCAATGCCGTTAAAAGCAAAATGGCTATGACATTCCATAATTGGGGTCATAATAAAAGTTTCAATCAATATTAAGGTATAGATAGTCATTTCAATTTTGTCTCCTTAAAACCCTAGCCACATAAAGGATCTTTGTTGAAAAATAATTTAGTTATTCAAAACCCTAGTTCCATTTTCAATTATTTTTTCAAGCTAGATGCATTTTACATGGAATCCAATGGTCCCGGTATTGAATAATACATAAAGGGGATGGACTTACAATTCCCAAAGGGTTGGAAATCTTGGTTTAATCTTAACTTAAATTTTGATGCTGCCATATCATTGGAGCATCTTAACTATGGCAAGATGATGAAACTTTCAGATCAAGAATATGAAAAAATTATTTTAATTTGTCACCTAAAAAACCTAATCACATAGAAGAGATCCATTGAAAAGTAAGTTATTTATTCGAAACCTAGTTTTAGTTATGGAATTTTTTCCAAGCAATATATATTTTATAGGAAAATATAATGGTCCTATAATTGAAGAATACATCAATGGGATGAAGTCGATATTCCCAAATTGTTGGAACGTTAAGTTATTTTGTAATTTAAAGTTGATGTTTCCAGTGGGAGCCACTTAACTATGACAATATCATCAAACTTTCATTTCATGCAATGAAGAACAAATATTTTGAGATAAGAGATCACATACCACAAACAAGGATAAAGAGAGTTGAAAGGGGTCATTTTCATGTGAAACCCTCCTACTATAGGTTCATGGATATCTTTAGAAAGATAATGTTATTATCTATCTAAACCTTAGAAGTTAGCATAATTTGATCAATGTTGATTTGGATATGAAACTACAATTCCCCATAACACACATCCAAAGTACATAGGTTGAGGGTGAGAATGTTACAATTTTTAAATATTTGAATATCAAAATGGAAAAATACAGTTTGCATTCAAATTTTCATGTTTCATGATATGGATGATGTAGATATTATTCTTGGATATAGTTGGATGGACTCATTGGGTACTATTACTATTATGTGTAAAATTAATTCATGAAGCTTTGATACATGAAAGTAAAATCACATTGCAAGAGGTTTCTCTTAGTACATAAAAAGAGTCCAAGGCGACATGTGAAGGAATCATTAGAGGGAATCAAATTGAGTTAAATGAAAACACATAAAATGAAGATTAAAAGGTTGAATAAGAAGTATAGTATTGAAAAGCACCTGAAGGAGAGCCCTAACAAGGGCATAAAAGGTAAGAAGAATATATGGACTTGCTTTAGTGAAGGAAACCAGAGGTTGAAGAGTCAAATAAAAAAGAACCAATTGCTAAGGTCATTTCATATCACCACCCATGCCACCATGAGAAACAAAAATGTTCAAGGAAAGGGCATGAGCCTTAACAAACTTACCATGGGCCGACATGGAACCAAAAATACACCTAATACAAAGGTGCGTCAATGAATAAAAGCATTGAGTGGAGATATTGGACTAGCACAACGACAATAAGGAACGAACAGAGAAACCACAATCAAGATCAAGGTAGACAACTAGAAGATGGACTCCATGTCCAAATTTCATTTGGATAATGATGGATGCTTACGCCTGTTACTGGCTTAATATAACTTAAAAGATCATATTATATGGCTTATACTCATGTTTTAAGAATGAAATATGTGATGAAGGATGGAATGTAATGTACTTAGGGATAATAATTAATGTAAAATTAGGTTCCTATGGAGGAACCTAAGGGGGATAATTAATTTAATGTGGAAAAAATAATGGAATAAGGCCCACTAGGTAGTTGGTGGGTAATAAATAGTCTCACTTGGTTGTTGTGGGGTAATAAATGTAATAATGAGGGGTTAATGGCATAGACCCCCACGAATAATCAAGAGAGTATATATACACATAAGTATTATTGTATTGTAATAAGCATGAGATATTGTATTGTAATAAGCATGATTTGGATTTATTCCTTCCATAAATTGTAATTGTTGGTGTTACCCTAACTTAGGGTTTTATGTACTATCTTGTTGTTTATTCTTATGTGAATTCATTTTTAACTAAGGTTCACTACAAATTCACACCTATTGATCCCTAGTTTTTATTTTTAGTTTCTAAGGATTGTTATATAAACTTTGAAGGTCTATTATGAAAGCTATCAACACCCAACATGCATAATCATCTTGTAAACTTGTGAAATCCATAACTCAATGATAGAAGATGAAAATGAGGAAAATGAAATGTCATTATAAATATATTGACCTAATATACAACCTATATATAAGAAGTAGTTCGTCATCCTAGAGTTGAACAATAAGTATTTATAAACATTGAACCTCAACCACTAATTCATTACCCCCGCATTAGTCAAGATCTTGCAAAAGGTGGTTCTTGATTATAGTTGGTAAAAAATGGCTATATGACATGCCATTGGAAAGAAATAGAGTTTCCCTCATCATGACAAAAAAAATTCTCATTCTCACTTTGGTTCAAAATAGAAATTGAATCCCAAAGGTAAATACTGAAACTTGAACCTAGAAAGATGTTTAATTTCACAGGTCATAACTAGGGAATACAAGCTCGAAACCAAGAAAATGATATATTGTCAAAAATATTATGACAATAAGTATAAATTAAATCTAGTTTTGTCATGAATAAACTTGAGAGTGTCATTTATTTCCTATACAAAACTCATCCCATGTGGATCTCACAGATTGACAAGTGAAAAAGGTAATTTTGAAAGTTTCATAAATTTCTCCTACTTTTGAAAAAAATAATATGACAGCCTAGAAATTACATTTATTGATATAGGATGGTTTTGAACTCGACAAAACAAACAATGACTACTCTAATTGTAAAAAAATATGGTACTCAAAATGAGTAAAAAGGGTTCAAATTGACTATGATTGCATGCCAAGAAGACTCTCTTTGAAACTACATTAACCTTATGGAAGTTAAGAACATGTGTTAAGGAAATAACATGCCAAGAAAATCTGAAAAATTAGAAAAATCAAATGAAAATACAAACCCAATGCCTACACATGAAATCTAACCCACGGAAAACCAAACTACTATCAACATCTTCAACCATGTTTTAATTATCCATTAATCATGGTAGAAAATTATATCATGTCTAATAAGTCACATAACATGAATGACCAACCAAAATGTCTATTTGATCATATTTAATGTGACAAACACTTGAGGTAAACCACTCACATTGTCGCACTATTGAAAACCTAGTCTTTAAAATACTGGTCAAGATGGTTTTCCTACTACCTTGGAATAGTATGAAATGAAAAATCCATTTTGCACCCAAAGAAAATTTTGACCTCAATAAGAACCGTGTCTCCTTTTAGGTAGCCATGAGATAGTGAATATAAATTCAACACGGACAGATAAATGATCCACAAAAGCAAGGCTCCCAATTCTCCTTGAATCCAACATCCAAGACTTAGTTGTTGTTTAATTCATTTGGAGGAAAATAAGCTCGTAATTATGGCTTCAACAAATTTTCTTTAAGTTGTAGAATCATGGAACATGGTTATTGACATGTTTGATGTACTCAATATTTAGCTCAATTGATTCATTGTACTTACTCATCCCGTTCATCCCACTTAGCCAAAAGAAGCTTCCACATTTAAGTGATTGGAAATCAATGTTAACACCCATATATTGGGCCATGGAATATGGATGTAATTAGTAGATTTGTTCACAATAAGAATTAAAGGACACACTTTCTTAATGGGGATCGTAAGGTATGACCCACCCTAGTAATCTAATAAAGGCCTAAGGATCCCTTAAAGTTAATGTTAGTAGATGTGTAGTGGTTAATTAATGTAAAGTGATATAGTCATTAATAAAGTCTCATTATGTCAATTTAAATAAATCCCATTATATTATTCATTAAAGAAGGTTTACTGGTGGTGTATTAGGGCTAGGGTAGCTAGGGAAGCTATAAATAAATATGGATTCCTCCAAAAGTAATCGTGGAATGTTTACTTAATATTATGTCAACATTTGTAGTGGAGGTGGCCTCCTTGAAGTGATTATAAGAGATCCCCC
Source organism: Pseudotsuga menziesii (assembly GCA_001517045.1). Taxonomy (NCBI): domain Eukaryota; kingdom Viridiplantae; phylum Streptophyta; class Pinopsida; order Pinales; family Pinaceae; genus Pseudotsuga; species Pseudotsuga menziesii. Next base: position 131,607 of record LPNX010255754.1, read on the forward strand.
TCCCTCGAATTGTGTGGATAATAGAATTAGTTTGGAATCATATTGTGTCTTCATAATATTCTTGTTAATATTATGGATTGATGATTTTCAAAAGTGGTATTAGAATGACGACTTGGGCAAGTGGGAAAAAAATTCACAAATTATCCTACGATTCAATTCTCTTTTCTTAGGAGCTAGACTATAGAGAGATTCTTGAAAATTACATTATAAGTATTTATATGTGGGATTTTGATCCTATATTTAAGACCATATTTAGAAAATTGTAAGAGGCACACAATTTCTATGGATAAAGGAAAGAAATAAAAAAAATCAAGAAGAGAAGTTATAAGGACGGTGGTTGAATGATAGGCTAACATTGTTGGACTACGAGTTGTAAAATATAGTGAACACCATACTAAACATTAAGTCATTAATACTAACCACAATGAACAGTTGAACCATTATTTCTAAGAATATGAATGATAGGGTTCCACATTCCACTAATTCTATACCCATCCTCCAATTCATTTTATTTTCATTCTTTCTATTTCCAAGGACTCTCTTATATTTATTTTGGTATAGTTGTCTTCCATGACTATCAAATTTACTTTATCAACAAAAATGTAGGGATCAATTTCTAATATTCGCTAATATATTTTATATGTAATCATGAACAAAACTAGATTGCAGTCACACCAATGCCATCAAAAGAAAAGTTTTGAGGTAATTTCTAGAATGAGGTTAGAGTAGCGGTTATGGGGAGCATTGAAGGAGATATGCCCTCAAGAAGTTGACCTTCCAAATATGTAACTAACTAGAACCCTATCTTGTGGTGTAATTTTCTTTATCTTTAGGAAGCATATTGAAGTCGTGTTAGTCCCATTTGAAGCAAAACATTGATGCAATTCCAAATTGGGTCAACATAGCTATTGTAATTAGAATTGCAAGAGTTATAACTATTTTAAATTTTGGTTCTATTAAGCCAAAAAAACCCTAGTGAATGAAATTAATCCATTGAATATGGATATATTAGCACACACCATTAGGAAATATCTATGAATATGGGAAACCTATGTAAAGGAAACCTTGAAAGAAATATCCCTTGAATGTTTTATGGGTTTTGAGGATCATAAATAGAAGGGGTTAATACAACTTGAAGAAATGGATAAAGATAACCTTGATCAGTTAAGCATTAAACTAATCCATAATAAAAGGAATTCTTATGGTTCATTGATTACACAAACTATAGGAATTATTACATTTCATTTTTATTAATAAGAGAGTGAATTTGAAGTCAAGTTCAATAGAGGAATGCTATGAGAAATCAATACTTATAGTTCCATCCAAGTCTATTATAACTTACTTAACCCCCTCTATATTGTTGTTGAAGGGATGAGGTACTCAATAACAACTCAATTTCACAAGTTATGCACTTAGTTAAAATCAATCCATTCAATGGTAACTATTTTAAACTATGAGCACATACAAATGAAATGCAATGTCCTTCAATTCAACGCCCATGCACATAGATATACCTAAAACCATTGATGCATTCTATATAGAAGTAGATCACAAAAAATAACAATAGTAACGATAAGTACTCATCTCTTTTGTACTTATCCACTAATTTGTTGCAAATAAAGATTGTTCCACCAACCATAAAAACTATCATAGAGGCCTCCCCCAAGCTATGGTTATGAATCCACAAGGGAAAATTTCTTCGAGTTGGATTTGATATCTCTCACTCATCCCAATTCCTAAGTTATCAATTAGGTATTAACACACACAAAAAATTACCCATCCAAAACAGACCTATTTCAACCAACAAATTCTTTCTCCTCAACCCACATAATACAAGGAATTGGATATTCTACTTTGCCATGCAATCTTCAAGATATCCAACTTTCCTCCAATACTTCAATGTAGACTCGCCAAGGAATTTCTATTCTTAGGAATGAAGGATTTCTAGCTGAGAACAATGTCTTATATTTTCCTCAACATTCACCAATGTTTTTGGTCGTGGAGTCCACACATTCATAAAAACAATTCTTCACAAGGTAAGGTAGCATAAGAGTATAGGAAAATAAACCATCAAAAAATTAAGAACGAGGAAGAATCTTTCATGTCTAAACTCATAGGTAGTATATTGCATGATAATAAGAGACCAAGTGCCTTCACAAGAACCCATCTATATTTATTTTGGGACAATAATATCAATGTTAATGAATAATTAATGAGAATAGATAAAGGTTGGATAAATAAAGATAAAAGGGTGAACAAAAAAATTTATTGTTATTTTCCTATTGTCCCCTTAAGCCCTATTTTTCCTATCATAGGCCAATTTCCCCTTTCCTTCCCTTATTTTCTTACATCCTTTAATGGTATTTTATTATATGTGCAAATTACATATTTATGAAGCTAAATTACACCACCAAAATGGTTATTGATTACTTGCTTGATGAATAGTTAATGTTTAATGTCATACTTCAACTTACATCATATATGTCTAGGATTATAACCAATTAATCATTACCTAGACATTCATAATCAAACTTGCATCATTTATGTCTAAGCTTATAACCAATTAATCATTACCTGGGCATTCATAATCAAAAGTTCAAAATAGGGTATCACTATTACCATCAACATTTAGTGGTTTTTCCAATTCATATGTATGAAGAGAAACACCATTTCATTACTTCAAAAACTTTTACTAAAGGTTGTTAGTTCACAACCCATGGTAGATGACATGTTTAATTACTTCCTCAGCACATTCATCATTTCACTCATTTAGAGAGCAACTTTATCATATTTCCATTTGGACGTCAGGACTAGTGTCAGTATTGGGATCTTGGCTTATGATGTACTTAATGGATTTCTCCATTATAAGCATAAATGAGAGCAACTTTATCATATTTCCATTTGGGCGTCAGGACTAGTGTCAATACTGGGATCTTGGCTTATGACGTATTTAATGGATTTTTTATTAAGCATTGAGGGTGATGTTTTTTTTGAAGGTGGACAGTATGTTACATTATAGATCCATTTTAAAAGGATTTTCTAAATGTTTAGAGGGATCAAATATTTTAAGGTGTAAACCATTTTTTAGAGTATAAACTTTGAGGTTGAGAGGGATCAAATCTCTAGAGGTGCAAACCCTTTTTTAGAGTGTAAATATTGAGGAAGCTTTTTAATTTATCTAATTTTTGTAGATTTATAGATATATTGTTGTAAATGTTTTCAATCTAATTTGAGCTACATGTTATTTTCTATAATATTTTATTTTATTTTAAAAGGACATGTGTCAACTCTAGGATGAACACAAAAAAAGTTACACAACTCCCCTACATCGCTGTAGAATGCCCCTCCTCCAAGCAATGACCATACCTAATGATATAACAAAGGTTAATCCATCCATTAGAATTAAGAGAGAGAGAGTCTTTTTTCCATGTATATGAATTATGTGTGCGTGGTGTTTATGAAGTATCTTTTTGTGTAGAGGGTGAGAGGTTTGCGTGGTGTATTCTCTCATGCTGAGGCTATAGTGGTGTTGATTCAACTTGATTCCTGCATGCCTAGCTTCTGTTCGGCCTTCTATTCTTCATTCTATGGTCTACCCTTTTATGGCAGATCGGCATTCCCAATGTTCAATGGTTGGGGATTTTCTCTCTACCTGTGTGTGATTGGTGATGTAGTGCAATGCGCAAGTGTGAGCAATCTCTCGCTAAATGAGAACCCTCCTGCGTGAAGCCTCTCAACAAAATTGTGACTTTGTTATAGCTCAAAATGACACATCTCTTCCTGTGACCACTTTCACATGATTCCATTGCATATCGACACTTCCATGACAACACTTCACGAAAGTCACTGAAAAAAAACCTAACTTGGAGGACCCATATCTAGACTTTTGTAATCTGTTTTACCTTTTCTTTACACCGTTGGAAAGGTATCTGAGTCAGCTAAACCTTTCTAGAAGACATAAAAGTCTGAAAATTCCCAAAAGTAACCTAAAAACGATATTTTTGGTGTACACGCAACTTTCCTTAAGGAAACCCACATGTTGCACATGACTTTTCTATATAATACTCCCATGAACCCTGAAAACACAACTATTTGCATTGCAACCCATGTGTCATACACGTCTATTTGTACAGCAACCCATGTGTACCTCCTGAATACGTGACTATTGTTTCTAAAACCCGTGTGTTTTTCCTATAGATGTCAAAAAAAGAAGTTTCTCGAATTTTGGGTAGTTTGGGTGGTTATGTAACTGACTCCTTCAGTTGTAACTAATTTGTCTTTCACCCTATCTCTTCAGAAAGGTATAAATAGAGGTAGGAAAGTCCATGAGAGGAGGCTTGAACTTTTGCATTGTCATGTTGGAGGAATTGGGACTCTCTTTGCACACACCTTTTCCCTAGAAGATCTATCCTTGTGTTGTAGAGCTCGAAGGATGAGTTCCTTGGATAAGAGAAGGAGCAAAACCAGATCAAGGTTTCGTGAGGTGCCCAACTTGAAGAGAAGGTATATTTGTACTTGTTTTCAAGATTAATAAAGATGTGATGTCCTTCTTCTTCCCAAATAATTATTCAATGTGTGACTAAATATCTGTTTATGATCATATGATGATGTTAGTCAGATCATTATTTCATATTTATTTTACTATCATTGATTTATATGTGGTCATATTGGTTTGAGGAAGGTATAATTCGTTTTGTAGGTCTCTTGGAACAAGAGGAGAAAGAAGAGGATTGAAGGGCTACTTGGATCAAATTTTGTTTGTCAAGGTATGAACCATTACAATCTCTAACCTTGCTTATATATACTTGCAGAACATTTTCATCTCTCTTTCAACCCCAATACGTTGATGGCCTCTTAAACCCTAGCCATAGGAAACTTTCCTCTACAACAGAATTGGTGACTCCACTAGGGAGAGCCTTGTTTGATTAGGGTTTCTATGTCTTTCTTCCAGACTTTTGTAAGGTTTCAGGTCCTTCTTTCCACTTAGAAACACCTTCTTTGTATGATAGAACACCTCCCCTGCCTTCCTAGGGCAATTTTTGACCTTTTTTGGTTTTTTCCCACCCACATGCGAGTTGCAGACTACACAGTTGTATGTATGGTTTTGTACACACGACCTGCTATACTGTCAACCCGCATGTGACACGCAGCCTGTTAGTAGTACAACCCACGTGTGCCACTAAAACTGTGTTTTTTCCCCATTTTTGTGGCTTTTTCTATTGTTGAGGTTTGTTTGGTAGGTATTTTGGGGTCCTCTGTAGGTGCATGACTCTAGGGAGTTAGTTTCATCCTGTTTGGTTGTTCTTTATCTATGTGGTAATACTTTTTGTAACATTAGGGTTTTCTCTTTGCTCATCCCCCCCGCCCACTTTGCTTGGCATGATTTTTGGCTTATGTTTCTGGTCAGCCTCTATTAGTGATCTTTGTCTGAACTTAGAAGCTTATTGGTCTTTGTTTCCTTCTTCTTTTGTTGGTTAACTTCACCTTGCCAAAGTAGTTGACTTGTCTCTTATGCAAGCCTTCCTTCCAAGTAGGATTTATACTGACTTTAGGGCATTCTAGAGTCTGTTTGGTAGTTGTATAGCAGAGTTCCTTTTGCTTTGTTCTTGTCATCTACATACTTTTGTTTGTAGGTAGTTTTTATTTTGCATTTATAAAAGAAAAAGGAAAAGAACATATAGTTGTTTAATATGCATGTAGATTAGGGTTTTTTCTTTATGCACTACATATCATTATTTTTGAAAAAATAAAAAGAAATTGTTCTTTTGTGGCTTTCAAGTTTCTATTTGAAAAAGAAAGAGAATAGTTTTGCTTTTTGCATTTCATTTCTCTTTTCTTAGTCATTTCGTTTCAACTTTGAGTCAAAACACTATATAATTTTCACTCCATTTGCCTCTGACTAAAAACAGCCTATTAAAAAGAATGATATAATTTAAAATTTATTAGTAAGTTTTCTTTTTTAGGCTTCTACACCAACTAGATTAGGCTAGACTTGTGGATTAGGGAGTTTTAGCTCTCCACAAGTATTTGATTTCATATGTAGTTGGCCAATCACTAGGTAAATCCTCTTCTATGCTGATTGTATCTGGGAAGTTCCTCTCAAACAAGAGTTAAGCAAGAGGTCGTGTGGAGGCTTGGACTAAGGAGATAACCCTATGATTCCTAGTTAAAGCGTAGAACAAGTTTTTTACACATCTGGGGACTTCTATCAATACCACCTCTTGGGCCTTGTGTAGTGCCGGTGTTGACAAGGTTTCAGGCTTTGATACCCTACCCATGCGTATGAACCAGGCTTGTGACTGTCGCCCCAAACTATCAATATATTTACGGTAGCCTTTAGTCTCTTTGACATCTAGGGTTCATACAGAGGTACACCGGAAGGCTATCTCTAGTTGACCTTGGACCGGCTTAGAAGGTAACCCCAGTAGAAGGTGTGGGAGGGCGGTTGGGTGATTCCTCCTCTTTCACCTAAGAACATATACAAGGATGCCAAGTAATTGTCTATCATCTTTCTTCTAGAAGGCATATCTTATACTTGTTTGTCTATTTGGCTTTAGGAATTTTTTAGTGAGTGTTGTGTGGTTTGTCTGTACTTAGTTTGCCTTCGGGTGTGTGCTTTGTACTCTTGGTTTCTTGTTGACCCTAGACTTTGTATTATTCTTTGAAACTATGGATAACACCCCTTTGAACACCAACCAAGAGATCCCCATGCTGGGAACTCGTTGTACTATTTCTCTCGTAGGGAATGTTGGTGTTCCTTTGATGGCCACCTTAAATCTACCTGGATTCACCCAAGGGATACCCGTGTGGTTATTTTCCACTCCAATTGTCCTGAATGTTCTTGATGCTTATCAAGTAAGCTCCTTATATCAAGGGCATCAAAACATTGCTTCCCCTTCACTTGTAGCTGCTTCTCCTCCCCCTTCTACCTCATGCGATGAAAGTGCTAATACTAGTAATCGGCAGTCTAAAAGGAGTAAAAGAAGGAGGAATAGGAGGAAGACACATAATCAAGGGGGCACCCGTTCAACCTCTGCAAGTCAAGTTGAACCTCACCACCCATCCTCTATAACTCATGTTGGGGAAACCTATCCAACCTCTGCAGGTCATGTTGGATCTAAGCACTCAACCTCTGCAAGTCAAGTTGATCTTCACCATACAGCCTCTATTAATCATGCTGGTGGGATCCTGCCAACCTTTCTAGGTCACGTTGGATCCAGTCACTCAACCTCTACAACTCATGCTAATGGCACCCGTTCAACCTCTGATGTTCAAGTTGAGCCTCCCCATCCAACCTCTGCAAGTCATGTTGGAACCATCCACCCAGCCTCTCAAGTTCATGCTAGGGGCACACACTCAACTGCTACAAGGCATGTTGATCCTAACTGTTCCACTTCTGTTATTCATGCTGGTGGTGCCCATCCAACCTCTGCAGGCCATGTTGGAGCTAGTCTGTCAACCTCTGCAAGTCATGCTGGGGGCAGTCTCTCAGCCTTTGTGGTTCATGCTGAAGACAATCCATCAGCCATTGTGATTCATGTTGACACTGTTGAAAAGACTTACCTTTCGAAACACAAGCCCAAGTTTCCTTGTAAGCTTTGTGAAGGAGACCACCTTACTTATAAATTCCCTTCCATCATAGAGGTGAGAAAATTTTGGCTTCATAGTCCTCCCATTTTTTAACATTCTGAATTTTTTCAACAACCAGCCTCTCTTAGTCAAGTTGGACCTAGTCACCCAGCCTCTGGTGGTCATGCTGGGGGCAAACTCTCAGTCTCTGTAGGTCATGCTGAGAGAAAACAGTCATCCACTGCTAGTAATGTTGACATCGTTGAGAAAACTAGTCGAAGTGCAAACTTAAGTTCCCTTCTAACCTATGTGAGGGAGATCATATTACTCACTAATGCCCTGCTATCGCAGAGGTACGAAGAGTGTGGTCCAAGACTCAATAATTTCCTTCTCCTAAACAACCTACTCAACCTTTGGTTTATCTTGTGGTCAAGCCAATCTCATCTTTGGTCGATCCCACTCTTCTTTCGAATAGTGATCCTTATGTGATTGAACCAATGTCAGCTTTGGTCAATCCCACTCTCCCTTCAGAGAGTGACTTTCACGAAGTGGTTGAATTGGTTCCATCATCGATTGATCCCACTCTTCCTTTGGAGAGTGAAGTGTCTCCTAGTCATGTTTTCTTCACTGCCAATTCATAACTTACTAAACAAGGGGGCATTGAACTCGCTTCGGATGAACCCCCACCAAGCTCTCGGATTGCTTCCTTTGGTTGGGATAGCCTAGTTGAGCTGTGCCTTCCTTCTGATGCACCTTTCTAGATAAAGGTCAAAGTTGAATCATACACAATTGCTCGATATATTGTTAATGAAGGATCCTTGGTTAGTATCTTGTCTGGTCATGCTTGGCGAGGCATGGGATCTCCCAGCCTTGTGTCGACTACTAGTCAGTTACTAGTGTTTGATAGAAGAACTAATATAGCCTTGGGAATTCTTTCTCAAACACCTGTTACTTTGGGTGGGAAGACCGTCTTAATTGACTTCATGGAGATAGAAGACCCCCTGGACTTCATTATTCCCCTAGGACATGATTATGTCTATGCCATGCAAGTTGTGGTGTCAACATTATTTCATGTGATGTACTTTAATCATGGAGAAGAAATTGTCATTATCGACCAGTTAGATTTTCTTGATTTGTCTCCTGACCCAACTAGAGACAAGGTATTTCCTTTATTGATTCCCAATGTTTCTATAGACACTACCCCGCCATGAGTGAGCGATGTGGCCTCATGTCCTTTGCGTTCAATTGCTACTGAGAAGCAGCCTCTGTTTTCATGCTTACCTTCCCGGGACTTGGTCCCAGCAGTTGACTAGGTGAGTCATCCTATACAGAATGTGGAGCCTTCTCTCCACTCTGTCAATCTATTTGAAATTTTACACATGTGTCATATCTCGGATGATCTCCTTCCTTTGGATGAAGCCTTCCTAGATTCTTTGATACAGTCCGGCCTTCTTATGGATATCGGTTCAGTTATGACTAAGTCTAACCCTGATTTTCTTATTAGGTTTGACCTTTCTCCTTCTATTGGTCTTGTTCAGTCTTCGAACTCTCCCTTTGATCAGTAAGTCAGTGATCCTGATGAGTTTGATTTTTCTTCTAGATTTTTCAACTTCTGTGATATTGAGTTTGTTCCTGCAAACTCTATCTCCCCGGTTTATTTTCTTTCCTTCTGAGGTTGATCTTATTGATCATAAAACCTCGGGCCTTGGAATTATAGACTCCTCTTTGGTTGATTGTTCCTTGACTATGCCTTTTGTAGAAGATAGCAAAGTCGTATGTGTTTCTTCCAAAGTGACCTGCATCAGATATTTTCTTTTGAATATGATTTTGATGTTGTTGTTTCTTGGAGATAGGATTTTTAGTTGGATTCACAATTGTTTACTGGCCTTGTCTTGTTTCTCAAGCTATAACTACATTTTCATGTGCCATGTTCGCGCTTATAATCCTGATGTCGGCTTCCACGCTTTTAGTTCATTGTATAAGCCCTTATCTTTTCTCCTGTCATCACTCAGCCTTGTATCATTTTGCCCTTGCAATTTGACACCTTTTACCTTGAGGAGACGTTCATTGAGTGTCTTTATCCTAATCATGTTCCTTTGATTATGCATAGGTTTGTTCCTATTGCTTGGAACTAGTTTCTCCTACCTATGAAACTTGTCTCCTTGCATTTAGAGTATTATTTCTACTCTCCTTCAAGCTCGTTAAAAACAGTAAGAAGGCCACGAGTTGAATTTTACGGACTCGTTAAAACTTCACGGGAAATATATGGAGTTTCTTTAGGCCCAGGTCTAACTCCTCAAATATATACTTGAATGCCGAGTAAACTTGTCTGTTCAGTCTCGTTAAGAATATGTGAATGGGAATCCACATTGGTGGTAGGTTATCGCTTTTTCAAACCATGTGGAATAATACAAAAAAGGAACACTCCTTTTTCTTCAGAATTGAGAAGAGTATTCTCAGGCATAGGTTTATCACTTTTCCGGACTTGAGGGACTAAATTTACCAAAAAGGAACCCTCGGTATGAGCTTATTTTTCTCTTTCTCATGCTCTAGACCTAAACATTAAAAATATTCCGAGTGTACTTTATGTCATTTTTATGCTCGCTAAACCCTAAAGAACAAACCATCGAGTTTACTATTATAAGCCCCATTTCTTGTAATCAAATGGATCTTTCTGAGTGATCTTGCCTTCCTTCACACTCGTAAAACTCAGGCTATATGTTGCTTTTGAAGGAGCATTGGGTAGGTGGTAATTTAACCTTTTTTGGACCTCACCGACTAAGTACAAAAAAGGTGCACCTTACTTCTTTGGAAGCTAAGAGAGTTCTTCAGTGGTTTGTTTTATACTTTTCCAGCCTTAGGAGACTAAATTGGACAAAAAAGTTACCCCCTGGAGCCTTCTTTGGAGTTTTCAGACTCTCTAAACTATGAAAACACCATCAAGCATTCACTAATTCAGGCTTGTAAAATCCACGAATTAGTGCTTTATTAAGCATTCTTCTGTCTCTTCTTCGAGCTTGCCACAAATGAAGAAGGTCCTGATTTGGCTTTCTTGGACTCGTTAAACCTTTACAAGAAAGAGGGGAAGGGAATTTCATTCACATGTTTTTACATCATGGCAGCAAGTCTTTTTTCCTTGAACAAAGCACCAGTTTTGAGTCTATCAACAGTTAGGTCCTAGTATTTTAACCTTATCCTAATTCAGAGTTTCTTACTCCTCCGGTTGGTTTATTTTCCACTTATATGGGGAATCTATCAATGTCTCCTACATTGCATATTTTTGTCATTAGTCTTTTTGTGCCAAAATATTCCTAAGCCACTTTTGTGTCGTGCTCACTATTCAAGGATTAAACCTTTGTCGGCCATTCTGTAGTTTCCTTGACCTTTTGTCTCGGCCATTCCCTGGTATTAGTTCATTACATCATGTCTTCGACGGTCCTTCTCGTGAAATTCTGTACCCATTCCAGATCCAATTATTCTTTGAATTACCTCATGTTAGATGATGAAGGATGCCTTAATGCCTTCCTTCCAACAGATCTCTTCCTATCGACGGCAACACCTCTTTCTCTAGGAATGAGACTTATTGTCTTATGAGAGTACCTTAGGGATTGCAGTGATCAGTGGAAATTTCCCTCGCTATTGGGTAGTGGGAATACCTTAATGTCTCCTACTCAATGGATTCTTCAATTGTTAGACTTCAAGTCCTTGTATCCACACTTGTTACAATGTACTAGGTACCTTGGGGACATTTTCATTAATGGTGGTTTCCCTCGCGTTTGTCAATGGTTCTCATTATTGACCGGTAATCAAATGGTTTCCTCCATGTTCGACTTCAACTCCTTTATTCGCATGGTTAGGAATCATACCTTTTAGGTGGTTTGGATTGAAGACCTTGGGCCAACAGTAGCATCATCGATTTTCTCTATTTCCCAAGTTGCACAAGACCTTGTCACACTTTATATAACATTTTGCTGAGAAATAGATCCACCTTGTATTTTTGTGGCTATGATCGATGGTTGAGCATGGATCCACCTTGTTCATTTGTGGCCATGACTCCTTTAGCTTTGATATGGCACCTTTTTGCATATTGAGCGACCATGATAGTTTCATCAGTTATACATATGTTGGATATGCCTGTATCTTTATGGCGATGATTATATATTGACTTGTATGTCCCAGAGATCAGTTTTTTCTAACATTTATCTCTCTTTCAGGTACATTTGTTCAAGCCTTTCGATCTTGGATTCTCTGCTCTATCCATACTCACTTGTTTCCTTTATAATGTATTTCGACTATCATCTTCCCCTCTAACCTCATAAATTTCAGGGGCATCTGTTATAGCTCAAAATGACACATCTCTTCTTGTGACCACTTTCCCATGATTATGTCGCATGTCAACACTTCCATGACGACACCTCATGAAAGTCACTGAAAAAACACCTAACTTGGAGGACCCATATCCGGAGTTTTGTAACTCTATTTTACCTCTTCTCTACACCGTTGGAAATGTATCTGAGTCAGCTAAACCTTTCCAGAAGACACCAAAGTCTGAACATTCCCAAAAGTACCCTAAAAATGATATGTTTGATGTACACGTGATTTGCGTTAAGGAAACCCACGTGTTGCATGCGACTTGTCTATATAATACTCGCGTGTACCCTGAAAACATGACAATTTGCATTGCAACCTGTGTGTTATACATGTCTATTTGTACTGCAACCTGCGTGTACCTCCTCAATACGCGACTATTGTTTTTGCAACCTGCTTGTTTTTCCTGCAGATGTCAAAAAAAGAAGTTTGGGTAGTTTGGGTGGTTATGCAAGTGACTCCTTCAGTTGTAACTATTTTTTCTTTGACCCTATCTCTTCAGAAAGGTATAAATAGAGGTAGGGAGGTCCATGAGAGGAGACTTGAATTTTTTCATTCTCATGCTAGAGGAATTGGGACTCTCTTTGCCCACACCTTTTCCCTAGAAGCTTTATCCTTGTGTTGCAGAGCTTGGAGGTTGAGTTCCTTGGAGAAGAGAAGAAGCAAAACCAGATAAAGGTTTCGTGAGGTGCCCAACTTGAAGAGAAGGTATATTTGTACTTGTTTTCAAGATTAATAAAGATTTGATGTCCTTCTTCTTCCCAAATAATTGTTCAATGTGTGATTCAATATTTGTTTATGATCATATGATGATGTTAGTCGGGTCATTATTTCGTATTTATTTGATTATCATTGCTTTATCTGTGGTCATATTTGTTTGAGGAAGGTATAATTTGTTTTGCAGGTCTCTTGGAGCAACAGGAGCAAGAAGAGGATTGAAGGGCTGCTTGGATCAACCTTCGTTTGTTAAGGTATGAACCATTGCAATCTCTAACCTTGCTTATATATACTTGCAGAACCTTTTGCATCTCTCTTTCAACCCCGGTATGTTGATGGCCTCTTAAACCCTAGCCATAGGAAACTTTCCTCTACAACAAACTTGATGTTTGAAATCTACGTTAATTACAAGAGCTACATTGAGCTTCTCCTTTACGTAAGTCTTGCAAATTCACTTCTCTATTTACACTTATCTCCATCATGATCACTCCACTTCTACATGCAGGTATTACCAACAAATATGTGTGTGGTGGCTTTAATAGTGGACGTCTATCAACTTGGTGAATAGGTTCGTAAACCCTAGTTGCGACCCAGTATTTGAAGCTGCGACTTGGAGGCATCGTAAATATTGACTTGGAATCAAGCCAACCAATCAATTGGGTGATCTACACCAAGTAGGTGAGCGTGATGGCATTGTTCCTCTTTAATATGTGTTGTATAGTGGAAGGATCAACAATTGAGGAGTAATTAGTTCTGATAAGTCATGTTCATCAATTTCGCGTGAATATTCTTCCATGGTTGCATGAGCTATTTGCTAGAGAATACATTTTCACAAGCTTTGATTAGTATTAATTATATTTTGTTGCGGAGCTCGCAGTTCAATTTCATGCTCAAGTCATAGAAGAGAGGAATATTTTTATTCTAAACTCATTATAATATTTTAATGTGGAGGGTGTGAAAGATATAGCCTAAAGTGAAGAGGAGCTCAGAGGAACGGCACATCATAATCTCCTTGAGTTCCTCTTCACCAATAGCTTAGGCGGTCTATTTTGGTGGGTATAGTCCTGCAAGCCCAGTTTGTTTCCTTGTTGTTATTGTTATGATTTTTGCTTTCCTAGGTGCTACATTGCATTGTCGATCTTCTTTTTTCTCTCTGCAAAGACCTATGCTTGAAGACGCATCTAAGCATGGGTATACATATAGATGTATGTTGAGACCTGCTCCCTATAGATATTTATGAGATATATGTGTATATCACATGAAGAAGATCGGTATTCATAATACTTCACTCTATTGGGGTTTTTGAAACATTTAATAGAGACTATGTGCTTACATATTTTTGCTTATTCCACCATTTGTAGTCATTTTGTCAATATTTACTACAACTAGCCTCGTTTCCTCACATTTTATTGTAGGTATAGTAAAATGAGAGTATATTGTGAGGTGGAGCTGGTTGACATTGTTTCACGGCCGTGACACCACATCAAAGTATCATCATCGAAGAACACTAAGGTAAACCATTCATTCTTGTAAGTTTACCATTCTTGGTAGTGTCAAAACAAAAAAGAGTTGAATAATAATCAAGTGTGTGTTTTCTAACACCTTTTCATTTTCTAAGTTGGAGTCTTAGTTGTTTATTTTTGTTGTAAAAGGGTGCAGTTGCAAGTAACCTTTTGGGTCTTTTTATTAAATGGGTCAAATTAGAAGATTATTAGAGTTACTCAATACTCTAATACTCACCAATGTTCATGACAAAGTCTCAATCAACAAAAACACTCGACAATCTATACTAACTTATCTACAAGATTCACAAGAGATAGTTGAGTTTGTTTATCTTGAATCATAGTTATAACATGAGGAAATACACCAAAAGAATTAAAATTCTAAACATGATTATGTTCAGTCACTGGCCTACACATTTAGAACCACTTAATCAAATTAGTGATGCCACTACAAAAGAAACTAAAGACAAAACTTGTAATACAAAGGTTCTGCTTGCAATTCGCAAGCCCATCATCAAATCTTGAGAAGAACTCAACCACAAAAAGCATAGAATCAGTGTTGGATGCCACAAGGACGTGACTTTTCATATTCATGATTATTCCAAACCTATACAATTCTAGATTGTTGGATTTCGTTGGGAAAATTCATCTTCACATGCTTCATATTTACATTGGATTTTGAAATGCCAACATTGTCATCAAGTTGGTCACATGGAAGATTGGTGTTTTGATCTCCATCCTTGCAAGCATTGTGAATAAACCAAAAAGAGAGAATATTATCTATGGGTGGATTTCTTATTGGTAATGGTTTTCAACATCCAAGAAGATATCTATGTCATACATAACAGTTCTTTCTTTAGTAATGACACATCTTGCAGTTAAAATATTTTATTATCCTCACCTTGTTCCTAATAGGTGGGGTTGATTAACAATAAGAATCAACCGAGCGATAAAAAGCGATCATGAATCAGTTCCAAAGCCACAGCTAGAACATTGTTCCAATTTCCAGAGCCTCAAGATATAGCCACCTAGCCATATTCAAAGCTCCGTCTACCGCCAAAGTCATATCCATGTTCCACCTAAGCATGATTTGGTTGGTGGTGTGTTGGTGTTATTCCTAAAATCACCATTTTTCAGATGGAACCATTGAGCTTTCGATCCAAGTTTTAGAGAGAACTATTGATCCATAACCTAAGTTGGAGCCAAGTCCTAGAGAGAACCATTGAGCTAGTACCATAGTGAGTGCCAAGTTATAGAGTTTATGGTCATCCAAAACAAACCATTTAGTAGAAGACATTAGCTTCTACTAGATTTTGATAAATAGAGAGCACATTTAGCCATTTGCAGCTCCATATTTCATCTCTTTAACTTAACTCATATACACCCCTTCAGATTAAGAGGGAGATGTTGAAACCTAATCAGTTAGGGTTAGGTGAAGACGAACAAACATGAGGAGTCCAAGAGACATCTTGGAAGATGAAACCAAGTGTCACCTTGTGTTGTATTTATATGTATATTCTTTTAATGAAATGAATGGGATTTCATGCCCATTCCCTATTGTCTTTTCTTGGCTTTGTTTATCCATTTGTTATCTTCCCAATTGGACATTCCAACAGTTAGTAGATGTATGGTGGCTAATCAATATAAGGTCACCTAGTCATAATGAAGGCCTGGAAGCCCACATGGTTGTAGCTTAACTGATGATTCGCTTGATATGAAGGACATATTGTGGATGGAAGTCATGAGTTCAAATCGCCTCGTCTTACCCGTTCCCCATGCTTGCATGTTGTGTGGGTACACCTAGGGGTATAGTGGTAGAAGGATTGGATCCCTGGACCTTGTTTCATGTCAGTACCAACCTGGTCCCCAGTTGTCGATTCCCCTAGTACAAAAAGGAAATAATAAAGGCCTACAAAATAAATTCCATTATGTTAGTCATTAAATAAGGTCTATTAGTGCTGTATTGGCATTAACAAAGCTAAGGAATCTATAATTAATTATGGATTCCCCTCATGTAATAGTCTAGTGCTTATTTAATAATTCTTGGACATTTGTATTGGAGATTTTCTCATCAAGTGGTTAAAATAGTTTCCCTTCTCTCAAATAGAGTGGATAATAGAGTTCTTTTCGTATCCAATTGTGTGTTCTTATTACTCTTGTTATTATTTTTCACCTTGGATATGAACATTGTTCTTACTTTGGGATCCTATCAATTTTAGACTCCTTGAATCAATTGGAAGTCCATGAATGCCAACAAGTCCTCATCGTCATAATTTCTAGTTTACTTTAAGACCTAGGTATATGTATGTAGTTTACTTTCTTTATTTTAAGGAAGAAAATATGTAGTTTTTTTTATCATACAACTCTAGAACACTACATAATGTTTGATGGGCATTGGATTTAGCATCTTTTAATCATCATTTCACCTTATCTATAATCCCATTTGCTTATCCATATTCATACACTAATCCCTTATAATTCTCATATAAGTGTTTTTATGCTCGAAGTGTTTTCAATTACATGTCTCAGTATTTCATTTCATTTTTTACTAGAATTAGGGGAATTAATGTACTATGTATTTTATTTGGATATCGAATCATTTTTTAGGAAGCAACTACAAAATATTTGAGGGAGTTTTGTAGCAACTGTGGAAACTTTACACCATTAGCAGAATCTTTACATTATAAGAAAAACCTTTTCATCAATAGCAGAACATATGAGCTGCAGAACCTTTACAATGTCAACAAAACTTTTACATCAACAGCAGAAGCTGTGAGCTGTGGAAACTCCAAAAAATATACAGAAGCTACAAAATTTAAATAATTTAATTCTACCTTTAACCACAAACTTTGGAAAAATATATTCATTGGAAGGAATGGATTTTTATAAATCCAGTATTTTTTATCATTTTTTATTGTCTCAAATCATGATGTTAAATTAAAGATGTTAAATGGAGGTGGATATGAGTGCATCCACGAGGATTTAAAGATATCTATGAAATATATGATGGATATAAGAAGTTAAAAGGTGTTAGGAGACATTTGGAATGAGTTTTGACTCTTTCATTATATCCTCTCTCCCTAAATTCGAATTTAACTTTAAAGGTATTCTAAATAGCATGTAGTTAACAAAGATCTTGGGACTAACTTCAAATTAGTTTTGAGATCCAAATTTTTAGGAGTTTGTTCAGTATATTTTGGATTACATTTATTATTTGTTATAGAGAACACATGTATAAATAAAACTCCTTCTCCATTCTACAGAAAGGACTCTTAGAGCATTAGTCCAAATAATGATGGAGTAAAGTTATCCTTTCATCTTGATTCAATATAGATCTTAGCTTTATATTTTTTGTAATATGATAGTTTTACTTCATTGTTTAGTTTTCATTTTTTATTATGTGTGAAGTTTATTTTTGCAATTTGATTTCAATACATAGATTAGTGATTTAAATGTTTGTTTTTAAATTGAATATATGATTAATGCAATAATATTATTTACTACATTGGATCATAAACAATAACTTGTATTTTGAAACACTACAACAAATAATGGAATTAGCGTCTCATTTAGTGCCCCTTTTAAGTGTAATTTTTTTTTACATTCAGTGGTCAAACTATACGCTAAATGGCACGCATCAGGGACAAAAATGTAAAGCATCTCAAAAAACATATTTTTTGCGTCCTAGATAGCATCCTTTATGACATCCAAAATAGCGTCTATTTTTTTGCTTCCTAAATAACCTCCTACTTTGCTTCCTAGAGAGCCTCTGCTACTTCTTTCTAAATGGCATCCTTGTTAGCGCCATATTTGCATCCTTAATAGCACCATGTTAGCATCTATATTTGCATCTAGTTTCACACCATATTTGCATCCAAATTAGCATCCAATATTGCATCCATTTTTCCTTCCACTTTAACATTTGATTTTGCACCATGTTTTACTTACCAAATATGTGCCAATTTTTGCTTCCAAATTTGCACCAAATTTTGCTTCATTTGGCATCGTGTTTTGCTACCAAAATGATGCCAAATATTTCTTCTATTGTTGCACCTTATTTTTCTTCATGTTTTACATCCAAATTAATGTATTATTTTTCTACCATTTCAACCCCATGTTTGGCTTCATCATTAGCACCAAGCGTTGCATCATTTTTAATGCCCAGTTTTGCATCTATATGTATACACACATTAGCACCATGTTTTGCTACTAATTTAGCCCCCAATTTATCATCCATTTTTACTCCCACACTAGTGCCACATTTTGATTCCCGTTTAGCTCCTTGGATTTCTTCTTATTTTGCTTCCTCAAGAGCACCTCATTTATCATCCAATTTTTCTTCTTTGTTGGCCACTAGTTTAGCTTCTAGTTTGGCTTCTACTTTGGCGTCCAAAATAGCATCAAAATTGACTTCCAATTTAGTGTCAAGTTTTGCGTCCAATGTTGCTTCTAGATCTAAGACATAGCGGGCTTCTGTTTTAGCTCATGATTTTGCTTCCTTATTAGCACCACATTAGACTTTCTATTTAACACATAGAACCATATCCAATTGTGTGCTAATATATTTATTATAACAAATTATTATGAGTATTCATTAATTTCAATAGGTCTCATATATCATTTACTTCATAGTTCTGAAATAACATAATGAAACATTCAAATTAATTATAGATACCATTATCAAAATTAATTTCATAGCATTTATGAAGAAATTTAATAGAAACAGACAACATTTATCCAAAGAAGTAATGTCATTATATATATTAATTTTCCATGAAAATATCATCAACAACTTTCAACATATATAAATTGAAAATATAATAATGATAACATGAGCATTGTCTTTCATCAAAAGAAGTGAAAGTATAAAACATCATCCCATCAATAACCTACTATACAGATCATCATATTAAGGATAAAAAACAAGTGAACTATATATATATACCAATATCACAAAAACATCAATTTTTTATATCCATATCTAGGAAATTCAATAAGATCAACAGTAACCAAAGTTTATATGTTAACATGAATCGACCATACAAATCAAAATGACCCAAAATGTAATATGAACTTGGATAATCACAAAAATAACAATGTGTCTAGTAGCATGGAGAAAGCAACAAACATCCACAATCTTAGTAGTAGCATTAACGACTACCATCATCATCATTCTCATCTATCTCAACATCATTATCCATCATCATTTTCATCTAATCCATTTGCATCGTTATCAACAATATCTTGCTTTGGTACATCGGTGACAACATAATCAGGATCATCATCTAAGTAGTCGTCTTCACCATTTTTCTGCAAATACCAAGAAATAATAAATTTAAAGCATTAGTAATTATTTAGTTACACTATGCATATTCTAAGTTATATTGCAAATAATAGTGTGATAATTTATGCATTCTCATGAGTTTTCTAGCCATGAATATAAACATCATCTCATCAATAGATAGTAACCACACATATCAAGTGGATCCACAACCATGCACACACTCATGCATACACACATATGTACACCATAAATTTTCATATCACAATAAAAGAAGATGTAGAGGCAAGGAAAAACAAACATCTCAATGATTATATATAAAGTGAAGAAAAATATGATATCACATATATTATTCGCTTCAAACCATTGTTTTGCCTAAAGTTGTTATATATATATATATATATATATTCAATAGCATATAAACCATGGTTTTCTTCTCGCAATCAAGTTCATGAATTATTTACATTGCAATCTAAAAGTAAATTTAATATAACATGCTTGATAATATCCCCTCATAAACATGATTAAAAGAATATTGTCAGAGATATATTTTTTAACATAATAATCATATCATTAGTATAACAATCGCAAAGCTTTGTTGGATTCATGTTATCCAATTACCTGTAGGAGGTAACAAAACTCAATTATGTTGCTTGGAATTCATCTGTTAACCGTGAATGGCCATCAGAAGCGAGTTAAAACTCACCATAAATAAAAAAAAATCAAGGCTCGAATGGAAAAAAATTTAGTTAATTTGGATTTGTGACATCTGAATACCTCTAGGGACACCCCTGCTTGGTGGTTTCATAGACCGAAAGTTGTATATTTTGACCGTTTTTTAAACTAAGGTTTTACTCACTGATGTGTAGTGTAGTTTCTGCATGATAAGATAAGATTTTTAAAAACATTCCAAGTGAGTGCATGGGCATCGCAGTTATCTTTCCCTTGCAAAAAAACACTTGCAACAAGCAACGAAACTCAATTTCGTTGTCATTAGAGGAAATTTGGGGTCTAAAATCGACCTCCTAAGGAAAATAATAAAAAAAGCCACATCACACTACAAATATGTCCTACTAGATTAAATCTAATGAAAATCTAATGAAAGTCAACATAAATCGTCTCATTAATGGTAGTTGACAACTATATTGAGTTAATGTAGAGTTAAGAGATATTGATTAAAAATATTAATGAAATATTTAGATTCTTGTGCACACATAATAAATGATAGGAAACTTTTGAATTTTATATTATTATTTTTTTAAATGAATAGACCACTACTTTTTATATATTTAATAAATGTAAAACTCAAATATATTCATTTATAATGAAAAATATAATTATAATAGTATAAAAAAATTTTAAAATACCTATTATTTTTTAATATAAATTTTATATTAATTCATATACAAGATATTACATCACATAAAATAAAAAACAATAAACTATGTATATTCATATTATTTTTTATATTAATATAATAAAAAAAAATTGTGGTTTAATAGGTAGGTAGGTAAGAGAGAAAAAAAGTAAAATCAAATTTTATTATAATTTTAGTAATATTAAAAATAGTTTTTATTTTTTTATTTTGTTAGTATTTAAATGTTTTATTTATTTTTTGATGTAATAATTAAATATATTTATTTTTTAAATAGTATTTAATAATATTAAAAATACTAAATATCTTTTATTTAATATTTCAAGATAAGTCTATTTAAAATTAAATATTATTTAGTTTTCTTTTTAAAAAATTGATTAATAAATGTTTTTAGTATTTCAAAATGCTTCCACTACAATTTTAATTAATGGGAAGGTTATGTTTTAGAGGAGTTGGGAGTAGTGATCAAATAAAATATTCTATATTTATTAGTTAAAGTTTATTTATCTTATTTCGAGGTGATCTTTTCAAGAGCTTAACCAAGGTGAGGTTGATATGGAGTTAGCTATTGTCAAATAAAAATATGACACATAAGCATTATGTGTCCAACTCAACCATAATGGTTGACCAAAGATATTGACATTCTATTGGTTTGAAAATTCAACTCAATCCAGCTCATCCATGGCACAGTTTTTTATAAGGTCCATTTTAGACCCCAAATTTCGTCTAATTTGGTTTGATTTTTATGCCCACGGTTGAAATTTGTCCAGTGTCCCTTAATGGCCTTGAAAAGCGAGAAGAAACTATTTAAAAGCTTGAAAACCATAGCTTTGATGGAAAAAGTGTCAATTCTGTTGGAATCAAAACATCTGAGTACCACTAAGGACACCCCTCTCCAGTGGCTTCATGGACCGAAAGTTGTCTATTTTGTTGGATTTTTAAACTAGGGTTTCTAAATGACGTGTACTGCAATTTTTGTACTATAGCCTAATATTTTGAAAAATGTGCCCAATGAGTTTGTGGGAATCGTATTCATGTCTCCCTTACCCAAACACATTTGTTGGAGGCAACAAAACTCAATTTAGTTGCTCGATTTGGTTTTTATGCTCCTGGCTGAAAATTGCTTTGTGTCCCTGAATTGCATTGGTAAGCAAGATAAAACTTGCCATAACTTGAAAATTGAGGCTCCAATGGACAAACAAACAATTCTGTTGGATTTCTGACATCCAATTACCACTAGAGACACCCCTCTGTGGTGGCTTCATGGACCGAACATTGTATATTTTGACGGTTTTCTAAACTAGGGTTTTGCTCAGTGACATGCAATATAATTTCTACACAATAGGCCAAGATTTGAAATATGTGTCGATAGAGTGCATGGAAATCGCAGTCATCTCTCCCTTTCCCAAACACACATGATGGAGGTAACATAACTCAATTCTGTTTCTTGGTTTGGTTTTTATGCCCTCGGTTAAAATTCGCTTGGTGTCCCTGAATTGCCTTGAAAAGAGAGATAAAACTC
The DNA here is from genome assembly GCA_001517045.1 of Pseudotsuga menziesii. Taxonomy (NCBI): domain Eukaryota; kingdom Viridiplantae; phylum Streptophyta; class Pinopsida; order Pinales; family Pinaceae; genus Pseudotsuga; species Pseudotsuga menziesii. The sequence continues at coordinate 153,941 of LPNX010255754.1, forward strand.
GCCATAACTCGAACACCAAAGCCTCAATGGACAACCCGTCAATTCCATTGGATTCGTGACATCCAAGTACCTCTTGAGAAACCCATTTCCAGTGACTTCATGGACTGAACATTGTATATTTTTACAATTTTTTATAGTAGGGTTTTTCTCATTGGCGTGTAGTGCAATTTCTGTAAGAGAGGCTACAATTTAAAGCAAATGTGCCCAACGAGTGCATGAGAAACTCCTTCATCTCTCCCTTTCCAAAACACACCCCCAAGAAGCAACGAAACTCAATTTCATTGCTCAAGTTAGTTTTTATGCTCTCGGTTTAAATTTGCGTGGTTTCCCCGGATGACTTTGGGAAGTGAGAAGGAACTTACCATAATTCAAAAACCGAGGCTTCGATGAACAAATAGTCAATTGTGTAGGTTTGGTGACATCACAGTACTGCTAGGGATAGCCATGTATAGTGGATTCATGGATCGAATGTTGTCTATTATGACGGTTTCTAAACTAGTGTTTTGCTCGGTGACGTGTAGTGTAATTTCTGCACAATAGGGCAAGATTTTGAAAAATGTTCCAAGCGAGTGCTTGGAACAACATTCATTTCTCCCTTTTCCAAATGCACTTTCAAGAGGAAACAAAAATCAATTTTGTTTCTCAGTTTGGTTTTAATAACCCTAGTTGAAATTTTTCTAGTGTCCCTAAATGGACTTGACAAGCAAGATGAAACTCGCCATAACTTGAAAACTGAGACTCTGATGGACAAACCATCAGTTCCATTAGATTCATGACATATGACTACCAGTAGATACACCCATTCTTGGTGGTTTCATGGACAAAAAGTTGTTTATTTTGATGTTTTTTTAAACGAGGGTTTTGCTCACTAACATGTAGTGCAATTTTTGCATGATAGGCTAATATTTTGAAAAATGTGTCAAGTGAGTGCATGGGAATCATAGTCATATTTCCCTTGAACAAACACACTTACCAGAGGTAACAAAACTAAATCACATTACTCAGTTTGGTTTCTATGCCCTTGGTTGAAATTTGTTTGGTGTCCCTTAATGACCCTGGGAAGAAAGATGAAAATCATTACAACTTGGAAATTGTGGCTCCAATGGAAAAAATCACAGTTCCATTAGATTCATGACATTTTAGTAGCATTAGGGACACCCTTGATCGGTGGCTTCATGGACCGAAAATTGTCGATTTTGTTTGTTTTCTAAACAAGGTTTTTGCTAAGTGACGTGCAATGCAATTTCTGTACAATATGCTAAGGTTTTTAAAAATGTGTCGAACGAGTGTGTGGGAATCGCAGTCATCTCTCCCTTTCTCAAACACACTTGCAGGAGGAGTAGAAACTCAATTTCGTTGCTCGGTTTGGTTTTTATGCTCTCGGTTGAAATTTGCCTAGTGTCCCTGAATGGCATTGGTAAGCAAGATGAAACTCACCATAAATTGAAAATCAAGACTCTGAAGATAAACAGTCAGTTCTGTTGGATTCATGACATCTTATTACCTCTAGAGACACCCCTGTTTGGTGGATTCATGGATTGAATGTTGTATATTTTGACGATTTTCTAAACTAGGATTTTGCTCCATGGCGTTCAATGCAATTTATGCACATTAGGAAAATATTTTGAAAAATGTGTCTATCGAGTGCATGGGAAACACAACCATATTTCCCTTGCACAAACACATATGCAGGAGGTAACAGAACTCAATTTCACTGCTCAGTTTGGTTTTTATGCCCTCAGTTCAAATTTGTCCGGCATCCTTGAATTGCCTTGAGAAGTGAGATAAAACTCGCTGCAACTCAAAAAGAGAAGCTCTTATGGAAAAACCATCAGTTCCATTTGATTCGTGACATCTAAGTACTGCTTGGGACACCCATTTCTGGTGGCTTCATGGCTCAAACATTGTATATTTTGACACTTTTCTATACTAGTATTTTGTTCATTAGTGTGTAGTGCAATTTCTACACGATAGGCTACGATTTTGAAAAATGTGTACAACGAGTGTGTGGGAATCTCATTCATCTCTCCCTTTCCAAAACACGCCTCTGTAAGGAAACAAAACTCAATTTCGTTGCTTAGTTTTGGTTTTATGCTTCCGGTTGAAATTTTTCTGGTGTCCCTTAATGGCCTTGGGAAGCGAGATGAAAATTGCTATAAATCAAAAATTGTGGCTCTGATTGAAAAAATTTTAGTTTCATTGGATTTGTGACATATGAGTACTGCTAGGGACACCCCTGGTTGGTGGATTCATGGAACAAAAACATTGTATATTTCGACAGTTTTATAAACTAGGGTTTTGCTCGGTGATGTGCAGTCCAATTTCTACACAATAGGGAAAGATTTTCAAAAATGTGTCAAGCAAGTTCATGAGCATCGTATTCATCTCTCCCTCCCCAAACACACTTGCAGGAAGCAACGAAAATCAATTACGTTTCTTGGTTAGGTTTTTATGCCTCGGATTGAAATTTGTCTCGTGTCCCCGAATGGCTTGGAGAAGCAACATGAAAATCTTCATAACTTGAAAATCGAGGCTCCAATGGAAAATCCGTTAGTTCCATTATATTTGTGGCATCAATGTACCTCTAGGGGCACCCCTGTTTGGTGGTTTCATGGACCAAAAGTTGTCTATTTTGATGGTTTATTAAATTAGGGTTTTGCTCAATGATGTGCACTACAATTTCTGAATGATAGGAAAATATTTTGAAAAATGTGTTGAGCAAGTGCAATGGAATCATAGTCATTTCTCCCTTACCCAAACACCCTTGTAGGAGGTAACAAAACTCAATTCCATTGTTCGGTTTGGTTTTTATGCCCCGGATTGAAATTTGTCTGGTGTCCCTTAATGGCACCGGGAAGCGAGATGAACCTCATTGTAACTTGAAAATCGTAGATCGTATGGACAAACTATCAGTTCTATTGGATTCATGACAACTGAGTACCACTAGGGGAAACTCTATTAGATGGATTCATGGACTGAAACTTGTCTATTTTGTTGGTTTTCTAAACTACGTTTTTATAAGTGACGTGCAGTGCAATTTTTGTATGATAGACTAAGAATTTGAAAAATGTGCCCAACGAGTGTGTGGGCATCGTAGTCATCTCTCCCTTATCCAAACAAACTTGTAGGAGGAAATGGAACTCAATTTCGTTGCTCAGTTTGGTTTTTATGCTCTCAGTTGAACTTTGCCTAGTGTCCCTAAATTCCATTGGTAAGCAAGATTAAACTCGCCATAAATTCAAAATCGAAGCTCCGAGACACAAACTGCCAGTTCTGTCTGATTCATGACATATGATTACTTCGAGAGACACACCTATTTGGTGGCTTCATGGACCGAATATTGTATCTTTTGATGGTTTTCTAAAGTAGGGTTTTGCTAAGTGATGTGTAGTGCAATTTATGCACAATAGGCTACGATTTTGAAAAATGTTCCCAATGAGTGTGTGGGAATCGCAATCATCTCTCCCTTACCCAAACACACTTGCAAAAGGAAACATAACTCAATTTCATTGCTTGGTTTGGTTTTTATGCTCCCGGTTGAAATTTTCCTAGTGTCTCTGAATGACATTGGTAAGCAAGATGAAACTCGCCTTAACTTGAAAATTGAGGCTCTAATGGACAAGCAGTCAGTTCTATTGGGTTTGTGACATTCGATTACTAGTATAGAAACCCCTTTTTGGTGGCTTCATGGACCGAATGTTGTATATTTTTATGGTTTACTAAACTAGCGTTTTGCTCAGTGACATGTAGTGCAATTTATGCACAATAGGCCAATATTTTGACAAATGTGTCAAGCGAGTGCATGGGAATTGTATTCATCTCTCCCTTTCCTAAACACACATACAGGAAGAAACAAAACTCATTTCCATTGCTTGGTTTGGTTTTCATGCCCCCTGTTGAAATTTGTTTAGTATCCCAGAATCATGGTTTTCTCCCCTTCAAGTTCATCTTTAGATTGAGAATATGTAGAGGGGTCATTGGTGGCAAATACTTTATTCATAATAATTCCAGATCTAGTCTGACGAGTATCAAAAGGAGTACCAATCTCAAAACCTGCAGATTCAAGAGTTTTTCAGACCCAAACAGGAAGAGGAGTGGTGGTAGGAACCACACTAGTATCTTCGTGACATTTAGATGGAGGCCTTGAAGAAGAAGGTGAACTAGGATCAAGGTTAGGAAGAGAAGTAGAGAAATGGGTAACAAATATAATAGAAATAGAAGATGAAGGGAATTTCAAAGTAACCTAAGGTTCAATAGACTCAAGAGGAGGAGACACTTCATTGAATTGAACATCTTGATCGTTGCATGATAACACCTTGGGTAACTAGATCAAACAACCTGTATGCTCTAGAATCCTCACAATAACCAATGAAAATACATTTGTGAGACTTGTCTTCTAACTTTTTCTATTTTTCATCCAGAATATGTATCCAACATTCACTGGCAAATATCTTAAAGTTACTAATATCAGTTTTTCTTCGAGAGTGACCTACAAAAATTCTTTAGTGGGGACTCTATTCGAGATATAGTTAGGACAACAAATAGCTTCAGCCCAAAAAAGTTTATGTAAACGTTTAGAATAAAGCATACATATAGCCATTTCAACCAAATTTCTATCATTTCTTTTAGCTATGTTGGTTTTTCCAAGTGTGTAAGGAACAATATTTTGATATTCCATGCTTAGATAAATATGCATTAACTTGCTTTTTAGTGAATCCCCCCCATTATAAATTCTCAAAGTATTAATAAGTTTATAGATTCATTTTCAACGATGGATTTAAAATCTTGAATTATACCAAAGTTTTCACTTTTATGTTTCAAAAAAATATACCCAAGATTTACGACTAAAATCATAAATAGATTGCATGAGACAAAGAAGGGTTTTCAAGAGGACCACAAATATTACTATGAATTAGTTGCAATTTTTGTTTAGCATGTTAAGCTTTACCTTTATCAAACATTTCCTTAGGATGTTTACCAAGAACACAACCTTCCCAAACACCTTTAGTGGAAGAAATCGAAGGTAATCCTAGTACCGTGTTAGACATCATTTGCATTTAGCATAATTCAACTGGCTTAATATCCATGCCATAATTTACTTTGTTCATCAACTTGAGTAGCATAGGAATAAAAAGTTTGATTTTTGCTTTAATTAAAACCATTAAACTTATATAATCTGGCATTATGATCAAGAGGACCAAAAGAAACAATTTCAAAGTTATGTATAATATATTTTAACACATATTTATCAATCCAAGCTTCAAATTTATAACCTTTATGACATGCATGATAAATAGAAATTAAGTTGATCGGAATTCCTTCAACATGAAACACATCTTCCAAATTACCGTTAGGAACATTAATATTAACATATCCTACTACTAAAATATATTTACCATCACTAATAGATAGTTTTTGTGATGTGTGCTTTTTAGTGTCATAAGATGTAAATTAAGTTGTTGTACCAGAGATATGGTTAGATGCACTAGAATCCATTATCCATTCCTCATTAGAAGAATATTTTCTAGGTTGAACATAATAGGCACACAGGGCTACCTATTGTTCTTTGGAATACTTCTTCTTGGATTTATCAAGTTCATGTCTCGGTTTAAAGCAAATATTTTCAAGTTGGTTCATTTTTCTACAATACTTACAAGGATTATACACTTTATTTTTATTAGATACCATGTTAGAATCATCATCAATAGAAGAGTGAGGGATTGATCCTTGATTATGTCATTTAGAGTTTTTATTGAAACTTCTATTAGGATTCTTTTTACTATGTTCCATTACAGATTTACTATTAGAGGATTGACCACAAGTAATTAATCTATCTTGCTGACATATAAAACCTTTACAAAACTCTACAAAACTTGGTTCCATATTTCCTTTATACATTCCAGTGGCTCTATTCCTAGTTTGGATGAACTTATGAAAACATGAAGGTAAATGTTGTTCTTCAAGAATAATAAGATCATTATCATTTTTCTTGTAATCTTACCGCAATTATTTAACTTTTCATTATAGGTTTTAATTTCAGTATGAAAAGAATTTATTCTATCAAAATATTTAGGGTATTTAGGGTCTAACTCGTGGATTTTATTTTCAAGATAGTAAGAAAAAACATCGTCAGTTTTATCAAATAAATTACAATTTGTGGTTTTCCATAGCTTAATTGGGCTATCCTCAACCTCAATATGTACCTGAAAACTATATGAAACTTTTTATCAAATGAGTTCTTTTGCTTGATCACATCAATATTCCCATATAGTTGAGTTGGTTGCATCGGTTGGTTTCGTTTGGTCACCTTTAAGTAATCTCTAGAGGTTCTTACTCGCGAGAACATCAATCATCTTTCTCTTTCAAGTGATATTGTTAGATCCAATTAATTTAGGAATAGAAACTACTTTTGAAGTCATAGTGTGACAAAAAAACTAAACACTGATGCAAAATTTTCTTGTCGCAAATAGCTAAGATATAGAAGAAGAAAAAATTGACTAAAAACCAAAAATATCTCACCATGGATGAAACCTAGCAACAATTTACTGATAGATCTATAGACCTACAACAGAACCAATGAACACAAAATCAATTTGGCAATTTTTTGTCTAAAATAGGGGCCACATGCTTTCTCTACATAACAGATGTGCATGTGCACAATTTTGGTTAAGTAGATGCATGTGTGTATTTGCTTCCTCATGCCAAAAAGTGTGTGTCTATCCTAAATTCCTGAAACTGTCCAAAATTAGAAAAGTTGTGAAACCAATCATCGCCTTGTATAGAAACCTATGACAAACCACAATTAGAGCTGAACAAACATCAAATATGCAACAAAAATGATATATTATTGAAATCAAATTAATATTCCATGTATTTCATTTCATATCTACATAAAACAAAATAAAGATAAACTTGAAAAAAAAATTGATAAAAAAATAAATGGTGAGGGTTTAAGGTTTGTAATAAATTATCAAACATGTAGCAAATACCTATAAAGAATAAACATAAGGGTTTGATAGAGATGATGGCAAATATACTAGATATCGAGGACCCAAAAAAATTGAAGAACTATTGCTTGTAAAAAATATGTAAAAAAAATACCCAAGCAGGTAGAGCATAGTGACTAGCTCTAATACCATGTTAAAATATTGAGAATATGCATAATCATACAACAATATGTTTGTTGACATGCAAAGCAAGAATCTACTAGTCTAGCCTTCTATCCATACAATAAAAAATAATCGAAGTAAGAAACTATAGATAAGAGAAAAGAAATTATACACTAGATATATGTTGGAAAACCTCGAATGGGGAAACATCCACACGAAGGTATTGACTTATTATTCCTCAGAAATATCCATTCTTACACTTGAGCTCCACTCTGTTAGATTTAGACAAGCATATAATAATAATAATAACGAGAGAACAAAAAAACACATAGAAACACATTTAAGATACACATACAATTTTACTCTAAAAACCCCCATGTGGGGAAAAACTAGCCAACAATGAAGCTTCATTATCCTTGGACACAACCGGCCAATCGAGCCAAGTGAGCTCACCCACTCACATCTAGAAAAAAATTACAATGGAGTGTCTCGGGCCTTGTATAGGCCTCTTTACATGCAATACCTTGGGCCTATAGGGCCCAAAACCACATGTTGAGACCTAAGCCATTTGACTCATTCCTAATTCAAGGTTAACCCTAATAATCCCCCAATTAAACTTGACTTGGATTAAATCACCAACCCCCTCAAATTTTTAACCAAGGAATCTCCACATAGCCCCTTTATCACCTATGTCAACATGACTTTGTCGGTGAATTACCAATGATGCCCCCCTATCACCTAGGTCAACATTAATTTGTCGATGAGTAATCAAGGGTATGCATGCCTTACCAGGTCTTACATCCATATTCCCATTTACATGCAAACTAATCCATTAATTTTTTTTCATGTGTCTCATGGTGACTTCACCGTCACCATCCATTGCTACAATCTTTCACTTTTGCATGCTCTCCTTATTTCTCATCATGTGCCATACCTCCTATTGTAACTTCATAAAAACTTGTCATTAATGTCAATACAAAAGAACCCATCTACCATATTTCATGGATGCTCGGCCACTGTAACTGCCAGTTCTCTAAGATTTCTCTTTAGCTACATTGTTCATCAATCTTGGTCCCAAAACTGAGATTAAACCATCTCACATTCCTCCCGCAATAGAAGACTCAACTTCTCTGGTTCCACTTGAAGCTAGGATACGAGTACACCTTCCACCCTCATACTAGTCCCAGTGGTTCATTCCACAAATTGATGCCACATCCCTTCTTTGTGCATAAGAGGGACACAATTTTTCCATGCTTCTAAGCACTTGGGTAAAACACATTTTAACAGGAACCAAAAACTAATGGGGTATCAAGTACCACCGATCATACACCTCGTAACATATTAATTAAAACCCATGTACAAAAAACCTAGCCTCAAGTATCTCCAACCACATGCCTTGATATCATTTGTTAGAATTAGATGATTATACAATAATAATAACAAGAGAACAAAAAACCACATAGCAACACATTTAAGATACACACACAATTTTACCCTAGAAAACCGCATGCAAGGAAAAAATAGCCGCAACAGTGAAGCTTCATTATCCTTGGCCACAACCATCCAATTGATCCAAGTGAGCTCACATGTTCACCTTCAATCCACATTACAATAGAGTGTCATGAGTCTTTTATATGCTTCATTACATGCAATACCTTGTTGGAGACATTCACCACCATACACACTCAATTTGGTCAATTTGGCCTAGTTAAACCACTATCCTAAGTTTTATTGACTTAATTGACATCATAGGAGCACTAGATGACACCAGCATGAGCACACCCATGCCTACCTTCAATCAAGGAGGCTAACTTAGTCTTCTCCTACATTCGGGGAGGCTAACTGGAGCACACTGGGGGTGATATGAGCGTCATTAATGCCCCATATTGCTAATTGATGGTTACAATCAGTTAAATAGAACAATGAAGGTGCCTTCCTTCATTAAATTGATTATTTATTGATTATTTAATGAACTAGAGTCAACAGGGGCGCCTCCAACCACTTCTGATGGTCAGTTACACTTCAGTTAACTTCATCGGGGTTCATTGGAGTCATTGATGCGCTACCACTTGTTGGTTGGCTTGCAGTGACATGTGTCTGAGCCACTTTCTATTAGACTCAGTCATTTATTGCACTCCGACTTCAGTTAGGGCTCGGTTGAGTCAATTAGGGTTTTGATCAGTGGTTAACTTGAGTGTTGACTATGTCTTACATTTAGTTAAACTAGACTCAATCATTCAATTCAAATGACCTCCTTGGGTATTCTAATTGCTTTGTTATTCATGCTTCCAGCATGATCATTGTATTGTATTTACTCATTCTTTATTGATTATACAGATCGGCTACCCATTTTGTAGCACTATTATACCATTTTCATGCCTAATTGTCTGAAATCTCTTATGAGACTGTGTTTTAGTCCCTAGATTGCTATGACAGATTAATATGGTATCAAAGCACACGGCAGGACGAAGCTTGGATCTTTTAAAAACCAGGTTTTTGACAGATCTTGCATGAAAATTGAGCAATAGCTCAAAAATCCAGCACTGCACCAGAAGCCAATGCTTACCACTTAATACCCCAACTAAGGAAATTGATGATCAAGCTTTCTTGATTAACTATGTTGGGTGTGATGAAAGCCTAAAATGTGCAGGTTTTCCGACCTTACAGTGCCCTTTTTGTTGTGATTTTTAGGTTTTTAACAGGTGAAAGCATTCGCTCCAGCTGATTTAGATGGCTTCTTCCGTAGACCTCTTGACTCCATTCAATCTACACTCATGGAAAGGAGACATGGAGATCCAGCTACGTGCCAGAGGAATCTATAGGGTCATTATGGACACTGAAGAAGAGACTGCTTCTGTGACAGAAAAAACAAGATTCTTGAACAAGAAGGATGAAGCATTCAGATTCTTGTGCCTCTTTGTTTCCCGGGATCTTCTTTTCCATCTTTCGGTATTGAAGACTCCAAAGGAAATCTAGGACAAATTGGAAACCCTATATGAAAAGTAGGATAATTTGAGAGTATACCAGCTTGAGAATGAGTTGATGTCTCTCCAGCCTTCCAATTTCGAGACCTTGAATGAATTTTTCACAAAGTTCAAGCACATTGTCTTACTATTGAAGCAATGCAAAGTGGAGAAGGAGGATGATCAAATCATCCTCACCATACTCTCCAAACTTGGAGCTGATTATTTAGTTTTCGTCTCTACATTCCGTGCAGGGAAGCTCACAACCCCTGGATGGAAGATGCCTACACTCAATGCATTCATTGAGTCCCTAACAAGTGAACATGATAAGCTTGTCTAGATGGGGATCATCAAATCCTCCCGTGATCAAGCCCTCCATGTCTTGGGGCCCAAAGATCTGAAGGGTAAAGGAAAGCAGCAAATGAACCGAAAAACTAAATTCGAATCTCCTAAGCCTAAAGTTGAAAACCAGCAGCATGATGAGTCTTCCAGCTCAAAGAAGAACAAAGGAAAAGGGCATCATGGAAAGGAAAAATTCAAGTGTTCATACTGCGGGAAGGGCTTCCACCCTGAACATGCCTGCATGAAGAAGAAGCTTGATGAAGCTACCTCTCTCCTTGAGAGAAATCACATCAATCTTCCAGAAAGCTTTCGGAGGAGAGATAAGCAAGATCGGGAACCACGACATGAAAGAGGTCATGCCCTCATGGCAAGCACTTCGAAGTCCAAAGCACTTTTGATTGATTCTGGAGCTTCAAACCACATGATAGCTAAAAGAGACTCCTTCTCATCTTTGGAGACCGACAAATCCATCCCCATCCACATGGGAGATGACTCCACCATCATTTCAGAAGGACAAGGTACTGTTGATCTCAAAAATGGCTATTTTTCAAATGTTTTGTATGTACCGTCTCTGGCATCAAATCTCCATAGTGTCTATCAGATGACACATACAAGAGTTCCTAAGAGAGTATCCTTCAACCCTAATGATTTTTAGATAATGGAACTTGCATCTGGGAAACTTGTTGCAAAAGGTCTTGCAAACCATCATGCAAAATCCTATGAGTTTTCCCACTTTGTGGCGGATGCAAAGCCCATCGCACTGCTGAATTATGGAAATGAAGTTAGTAGACTATGGCATGAGAGGTTTGGCCATCGCAATTTCAAATACTTGCAGCAATTACAAAAAAACTCCATGGTTGAAGGCCTCCCAGTCATCAAGGCAACCACTGGAATTTGCAAGGGTTGTGTTGTTGGAAAGCACCCTGAGCACAAGTTCGATCAGGGGAAGGAAAACTGACCTACATGCATCTTGGGGATGATACATTCTGATATCATAGGTCCCATGCCTATCACATCCATGAATGGATCAAGGTATATTCTGAATTTTATTGATGATTTTTACAGGTACACATGGGTCTTCTTTCTCAAAAAGAAGTCTAAAGTATGTGAAAAATTCACTGAACTGAAGGCCTTGATCGAGAATGCATTTGGCCTAAATATCAAGATATTGAGATCTAATAATGGAGAGGAGTATGTCAGCAATGATTTTCTGCAAATATTCTCCCAAAGTGGTATTCAGGTCCAACATTTAATTCCCTACACTCCCCAGCAGAACGGTGTAGCGGAAAGGAAGAATCGGTCTCTCAAGGAGATGACCACCTGTATGTTGGAATCAAAGAAATTGGCTACAAATTTGTGGGTTGAAGCCATGCATGCTGCAGCATACATTCAGAACAAATTGCCACACTCATCCGTGAAAGGGAAGACCCCTTTCGAAGCATACTTCAGACACAAGCCGGATTTCTCGAACCTGCGGGTGTTTGGGTCCAGATTTCTCGAACCTGCGGGTGTTTGGGTCCACTGCATGGACCCAAATTCCACTTGATAAAATGAGGGCTTTGCAACTGAAAAGCATAGAATGTCTATTTATTGGGTATCCTGATGAATCAAAAGGTTTCAAGCTGCTGGATATCAAAACAAAATAGATCATCATCAAAAGGAGTGTCAAGTTCGATGAGCCTCTTCAGGAGGTGCAACTAGTGAAGGAGAAAACTGCTGAATTTCCTTCCTATTCTACTGAATATTTGAATGATGAAATTGGGGGTGATGACCCTGATTTGGATCCTCTGATTTCTGATATCAGTGTACAGCAAACATCAGATGCTGAATTAGAACCTGATGTACAAAATTATCTCCCAACATGGGCCCGACAGACACTCTCCTCCGCAGGAGATAACATTGGAAATCCGGATGATCCAAGGAGAACCCGGTCTGATTTCCAAAGAGCAGGTATTGTGCT
>LPNX010255754.1:166345-215301 GCA_001517045.1 Pseudotsuga menziesii
ATTTGCTGTCTGAAACTTGTTATTTGATGATTAGTTCAGAACCAAAGTCCTACTATCATGCTCATAAGGATCCAATATGGCAAGTTTCCATGGATGAAAAGATAAATTATCTTCAAAAAAACACTACTTGGGAGCTAGTTTCTCTTCCTCCGGGAAGGAAATTGGTTCAATGCAAGTGGGTGTTTTGGACTAAGGTTGCTGCAGATGGAAGCACCTACAAATATAAGGCAAGGCTGGTGGAAAAAGGTTTCTCCCAGGTCCAAGGTGTGGACTACCATGAGACTTTTGTACCGATTGCAAAAATGGACTCCATCCGCCTAGTTTTGGCAATTTAGCATCTAAGCACTCGGAAGTGCATCATATGGATGTTAAGTCAGCCTTTCTGCATGGAGATATTCATGAGATGATATACATGAAGCAGCCTGAGCACTACATCTTTGGTCCATCTTTGGTTTACAAGCTAAAGAAGTCACTGTACGGGTTAAAACAGACCCCAAGAGAGTGGTATTCCAAGATGGATGCCTTCCTTCTCTCGCAAAAATTCCAAAGGTGTAGATCAGATCCAAATGTGTATATACAGAAGTTTGATGGTAATTTTATTATTATTGTTTTATATGTTGATGACTTACTGATCACAGGTAGCATAGGTGCTTCTATTTTAGTCATCAAAACTGCTCTCCACAATGCATTTGAAATGAGCGATTTGGGGCTCTTAAAACAATTTTTGGGGCTCGAAATTGAGCAAAATTATGATGGGAGAAAGGTCACTCAGTCCAAATACATATCAGACCTATTATTCAATTTTAACATGGCTGAATGTAGGCCTGCACCATTCCCTTTCCTTTCAGGGATCAACCTTGAAGAAGGAAAAAGCACCTCCATGGACTGCACTATTTATCGACAGCTGATTGGCAGCTTGTTGTACTTGACACATTCCTGGCCTGATATATGTTATGCCATGAATGTTGTATAAAGATACATGCAGCAGCCCCATTATCTTCATTGGAAGGCAGCTAAGAGGATCCTCCAGTACATTCAGGGAACCAGGACCTACGGCATTCACTGTGTTGCAGACTCGGAGCTAGAGCTGGTTGGATACACAGATTCTGATTGGGTGGGTGATTCTATTGATCAAAAGTCAACTTCTAGATATGTCTTCATGTTTGGTGGTGGCCCTATCTGTTGGTCTAGAAAAAATAAGGCCGCCATAGCATTATCTTCAGCAGAGGCCTGTTATCGAGGAGCGGTGAATGCTTGCATCCAAGCAGTTTGGTTGCAAGGCATTCCTTCAAAGTTTGATCTTGGTGGTAATTTTTCCACTGTCCTCTTTTGTGACAATCAAAGTGCTATTAAGATATCCATAGATCCAGTTACCAGGCAGAGGACCAAGCATGTAGAGATACACATGCACTACATCAGGGAGGTAGTTCATGACAGGACCATCATTCTGCAATACTGCCCAACTGATGAGTAGATTGCAGACATCTTCACCAAGAGATTTTCAGAAAAGAAGTTCACTTACCTCCATTCACTATTGGGGGTGAGTTCATCAGGGTGATCAGACTACTTTCAGTGTTCATCTTGAGGGGGGAGTTTTCCCACTAGGTTTTCCCTCTTTTCCTCACTTAGTTTGTTTTTTGAGCATTGTTTGAGTTTCAGTATTGTACAAGGTGACATATGGCCTTAGTTGCCAGGCCCTAGCATTTTTATGCATTTTATGTTTTCTACTCCTCTTGAGTATAGCTTAAGGGGGGGTGTTGGAGACATTCACCACCATACACACTCATTTTGGTCAATTTGGCCTAGTTAAACCACTATACTAAGTTTTATTGACTTAATTGACATCATAGGAGCACTAGATGACATCAGCATGAGCACACCCACGGCTACCTTTAGTCAAGGAGGCTAACTTAGCCTTCTCCTACATTTGAGGAGGCTAACTGGAGCACTCTGGGGGTGATCTAAGTGTCATTAATGCCCCATATTGCTAACTGATGGTTACAATCAGTTAAACAGGGCAGTGAAGGCACCTTCCTTCATTAAATTGATTATTTATTGATAATTTAATGAACTGGAGTCAACAGGGGCGCCTCCAACCACTTCTGATGGTCAATTACACTTCAGTTAACCTCATCGGGGTTCATTGGAGTCATTGATGCACTACCACTTGTTGGTTGGCTTGCAGTGACATGTGTCTGAGCTACTTTCAATTAGACTCAGTCATTTATTGCACTCCGACTTCAGTTAGGGCTTAGTTGAGTCAAGTAGGGTTTTGATCGGTGGTTAACTTGAGTGTTGACTGTGGCTTACATTCAGTTAAGCTAGAATCACTCATTCAATTCAAATGACCTCCTTGGGAATTCGAATTGCTTTGTCATTTATGCTTCCAGCATGATCATTGTATTGTATTTACTCATTCTTTATTGATTATATAAAGCGGCTACTCATTTTGTAGCACTATTATACCATTTTCATGCCTAATTGTCTAAAATATCTTATGAGACTATGTTTTAGTCCCTAGATTACTATGACAGATTAATATACATTAGGCCAATACCATGGGCTACCAAATACCATGGTCCTAAAACCACATGCTAATACCTAAACCATTTGACTCATTAAGTCAAGGTTAACCCTAACACACTCCACATATGCTTTCACATCTTTACAATAGCATTACAATTCAATACACAACATATGACTTGCATTCTGAAAAGGGTCTCCTTCACCTCTATTATATAACTAGAGGTATGGAAGAATAACATCCCAAAACACATGTGGGATAAATACTTTTCCACCTCCGTATGTAATGAATGTTAAGAGAAGTATATTACTCCATGATGCATGTTGAATAACTCCTTTTACATTATATTAGAGTTATATGTGCCTTCCTTTGCTAGATAAGACATCTTATGACATCACAATAGACATCATTACACATGTAATATTAAAATTACATGTTCCAATAAACTTTGGCATGAGTGATTTGGTCATTTAAACTATCGCTCATTGCAGCAACTATGCAATCAAGAAATGGTGATGTATTCCCCTCATTTATTGCAAAGATGGTGTCTATCCCAGGTGAGTTCACTACAAACATCATCGAGATAGTTTTGAACATGCCTCTTGGTACGCCTCGACCCCCTTGCATCTTGTTCACAATGATTTTGGGGTCTGCTTCTTTCTCCAATTTCAAGTACTACTTAAATTTCATTGATGATTTCTCCATACACAATTGGGTTTACTTCTTAAAAGTTAAAAGTTAAATTTTTGACATGTTGTTGGCCTACAATGCTATTGTAGAAAAACAATCAAGACATCAAATAAAAAAGTGAAGAATAGATAATGGAGGCAAATATTTAAATAATAAATGTACAAATTATTGCGTTGCACAGGAAATTCAGATGCAACATGTTTTTCCATATACACCACAACAAAATGGTGCTACTGAGAGAGAATAATTGCACGTTAAAAGAAATAACTAATTGTATGGTCCAATCTAAGGGATTAATTCTTAAATTTTGGGTTGACTCTGTTATTAATTGTGCCAATCACATAGTTAATCACATTTACACCAAGACTTTAAAATATATAACATCAAAAGAGTGCCAGAGCAACATAAGGAATGGTTTATTGTAGCACTGCTCCCTCACATTAGAGTGCCACTGATGCAACAGAGACTCGCTATGCAAGATGAAGCGTTGGAAATGGCGATGAAACTAGAGGCTTCACCTCTAGCTGAGACTAATACAGGCATGACAACTTTACAAAACCAGTTGGCTAATCTCACATTACAGTTGCATGAGCTTAAGAAAGGGAAAGAGGTTGCGCAAGATATATGGTGCGTAAGGTGTAAAGCACAAGGCCATACTAAAGACAACTGTCCATTTTTTGTAGAATATCTAGCAAGTGGGGCTCCTAACCCCTTACCACAGACCCACGGGCCGTGGTGTGAAATATGAAAAATGCGAGGACATCCACCTCAGCAATGCCCTCTACTTCAGAAGTACGTGCAGACCCCTAAGAACTTATACTGTATCTTCTGCAAGTCCGTAGGCCATGATGAACATGATTGTAGGGCCTATGATCTCATGGTAGACAGAAAACATGACTTGTACAGAGTCCAATAAGAGACACGGGGTCCAGCAGGAGGACCACAGCATGATCCGGCTCCAGTTGGCCGTGGAGGAGGATTCAGAGGACGAGGACGTGGAGGAGGCTTTGGCCGTGGAGAAGCCTTTGGCCGTGGTCATGGACCAGTAACTTGTTACAACTGTGGAGTTGTAGGACATTATGCTAGGGACTGCCAGAGCCCCACCACCACATGTAACTATTGCAAATCTTACGATCACACCATAGAAGAATGTCCTATTCTGATAGCTAAGATCAGAGAACCTAAGCCAGCAGTACACCAAAACATCCAGCTTATTGCTGCTGAATAGGAAGAGCCAGAACCAAGCGTCAACATAGTGACTTGTAGCGGTGTTTCCACCGATGGGACATCACAAGACACTGGAAAGAACATAGGTCCGGAATGGGTGCGTAGAGCTCCTAACAAAGCAACACCACTTGACCTACAGAAGAATAAACAGACATTTCAGGAAGCTATGACTTTCTTTGATGACCCTATGCAAGAAGGATCGTAGGTACCGCCACCTAGGGGTGTGCCGCAGCAAGCACCTTGTGGCGTTAGCACTGTACAGATATCGCAGGCTACCACATCGGGCACATGCGACGAGGATGAGTTGATAGGAAGCGTACAATCCTTCTTGCGGAGTTGTCTAAAACTCGTGATAAATGAGCAAGCTATTGGAGAACTTCAGCGCATCATAGATCAGTGTCATCCATCCTCTTCCATGAGCAGTACACAGCGTGTTGTTCATAGCATTACGGGACACACAAGAATAGGAAGAGAGATGTGGCTCACAGCACAGATTGGAGAATTTGAAATGGATGAGGTGATCCTAGATCTAGGATCAGAGGTAAATGTTCTGACTAAGCAGACATGGGAGCATATGGGTAGCCCTAAGTTAGTCAGATCGCCTATCCATCTGAGATTAGCTAATCAGCAGCGGGTATTGCCATCGGGTCAACTACCGCAGGTGCCAGTTGACATTGACGAAGTTCGCAACTCTGCGGACTTTGAAGTTATAGAAATCATTGGCGATAGTAGACCATATCTAGCATTACTAGGCATTGATTGGGCAATCGGTAACATGGCCATTGTCGACCTAAAGAGAAGACAAATGAACTTTGAGGATGCGCAGATCCGGGTCATCGCACCGCTGGATCCTCTTCAGGGTCCTAGATACATTGAACCTATCCGAGCAGAGGAAGAGGCACATAACATGGAGAGTCTCTATCAGATGACTGCGAACCAGAGTGACTACATCAATCCAACCGCAGAAGGGAACATTATTTGGTGATGCGACAGCTCATGCGCATCGGATTCGGATGTTGGTCTAGAGAACTGGCAAAACAGACTTTATGAAGTCTCAGCGCGCAGATGTGCGTACATGACTAAGTCATTGCGATGGATTGGCGCATAGATCAACGATATTCCATCATTTCATGGTTTAACAGATATCCACGAATTTCTCCAACAATTTAGGCAAGAAATCCCTCAGGAACAGAGGATCGCAGCTATGGACCTTGCAGTACGAGCTACACCTGCAAGATGGTGGTATGCACATAAAGAGAATATCGCATCATGGGATGATCTTAAGAGATTGATGGCGATCAGATTCTCCACTGACAAGGCAAGCATCCAACAGCAATACACAGGAGAAAGTGACCCCAGGTCACATATTCAAACATGTGAACAGAATTGGTCGGACATTCCTGAGGATGAATGGGTTCACCGATTCATTCACACTTTGGACATAGTTCCAAGGAACTGGTATACAAAACTGAATTGCGCAAGGGAACGACTACATGGCCACTTATGATAGACAACTTTCTACTCACCTTCGCTTTTGAATCTGAGTATCCAAGTGTTTATCAGGCCCTAGATGTAATAAAGATTAAGATATTTGAGGACTGTACCCGACCAGTACATACTCAGCCAGAGTGGGCCATCCAGTTAGCAGATGCGCTGGAGTGCTATAACTTCGCAGCAGAACCAGAGGAAGAGGATGACGACCCTCGCAACGTCAACATTCTAGAGTCAGAAGGGACTCGCGATGTTGATGGACCAAAGTTAGAAATTCCAGCAATCACAGAGCCCATCAAGACTAAAAATATCAATATTGGCATAGACACAGAACCAAAGTTTGCCTCTATTGGAGACTATTGGGATGATAAAACAGTCGGACAGATTGCAGACTTGCTACATGACTATCAGGACCTATTTCCCACCAAGTTCACAGATATGAAGGGAATAGTTGGAGACCTGGGAGTAATGAGGATACCATTGAAAGAAGATGCCAGACCAGTCAAGCAGCGTCCATACAGATTAAATCCTCGCTATAAAGAAAAAGTTAAGGATGAGATCGATAAGATGCTAGCAGCAGGCATCATTGAACCAGTGGAAGAAAGTGAATGGGTTAGTCCCATGGTCGTACAAGAAAAGAAAACAAAAGGAGACATCAGGATCTATGTCGATCTGTGTAAACTCAACGATGCATCGGTTCACGATCCATTTCCAACACCGTTCACTGATGAAGTGCTAGACAATGTGGGAGGACAGGAGGTCTACTCCTTCACTGATGGCTTTTCAGGCTATCACCAGATCAGAATTCATCCAGAAGATCGATCTAAGACCACTTTTGCAACAGAATGGGGCTCATTCCAATATACGGTAATGCCATTTGGTCTTAAGAATGCACCAGCTATCTTTTCTAAAGTAGTAGTTGCTGTATTTAAAGAATACATCCATAAATTCCTAGAATTTTATTTCAATGATTGGACTGTATTTGGACTAATTGACAAGCACATAGGAGATTTAAGACTGATGTTAGAGAAATGTAGGCAGTACCAAATCTCTCTCAACTTGAAAAAATGCATTAGAGGAATTTTGGGGTTTAAAATGGGCCTCCTAAGGAAAATAATAAAATAATAGTTAAAATAATAAAATAATATTGATTAATTTTGGAGGAAGAAAGAAAAAAACTACTTTTTGTGTTCGTATTTTCGACATATCTCCCTGTGTTTTTACTCAAATTTTGATCGAGAGAGCTCCTTGGATGCGGAATCAAATTCCGCATCCAATGAGTACCCACACTGCATACTTTTGACGGACCCCGCTACCCCAAAAACAAGAAATACCTGAAAAAATGTGATGATGACATCATCATCACGTTTTTTTAGGTATTTCTTGTTTTTGGGGTAGCGGGGTCCATCAAAAGTATGCAGTGTGGGTACTCGTTGGATGCAGAATCAAATTCCGCAACCAACGAGCTCTCCTGATCGAAATTTTAGTAAAAACACAATGAGATATGTCGAAAATACGAACAAAAAAAGTAGTTTTTTTTAATGACAAATATGTCAATTCAACCATTATGGTTGACTTATTTTGTTGAAATTCTATTGGTTCTTGAATTCCAACTCACAAAAACTTATTTTGGCATGTTTTCTTATAAGGCCCATTTTAGACCCGAAATTTCCTCTAATGTATATTCTGTGCGCCATTTGGTATTTTGTTGGGTCACATTGTTTGCAGACAAGGCTTGATGGTAGATCCTGCAAAGATCGCCATCATTGTAAATCTCCCAGCACCCAACTCAGTCAAACAACTGAGGACATTACTTGGTCATACCGGGTACTACAGAAAATTCATCAAGGGCTACGCAAAGATTACAGCACCGATGGAAAAACTGTTAAAGAAAGATGTAAAATTCCTATGGAATGAGGAATGCCAGCAAATCCTAGACACACTTAAAGAGAAGATGGTTACAGCACCCATCTTAGTATTTCTGGACTGGACTAAGTCATTCCATGTACATGTGGATGCATCTAGCATCACACTAGGAGTTGTATTGACACAATCGGGAGAAAGGGGTATCGATCATCCTATCGCATACTCCAGCAAAAAATTATCTACTGCAGAAAAGAACTACACCACGACAGAAAGAGAAGGCTTAGCTATGGTGTATGCTCTACAGAAGTTCAGGCACTACCTATTGGGTGCCTCGTTCAAAATGTTTACTAACCATTCCGCATTGAAGTACTTGGTCAATAAGCCAGTGTTGGGGGGATGAATCTGCAGATGGTTACTCCTATTCCAAGAGTACAATTTTGAAATCATTGTAAAACCAAGAAGACTAAATGCTGGACCAGATCACCTGTCACGGTTAGACTCAGGAGAAGAACCAAGTAACTTAGAAGACAGTTTACCAAATGTGCAACTGTTCTCTATTCAGATCGCAGATGAATACTTTGCAGAGGTTATGCAATTCCTCACCACGGGGTGCGCACCAGCCGAGTTTACTAAGCATCAAAAGAAGCAATTGGTTGTTAAAGCAGTAGACTTCACTTTGATCACTGGACAGCTATACAAGTTAGGTCCAGATGAAGTTCTGCGTAGATGTGTGATGCCGCATGAAAAAGAAGCTATTATTAGAGAGGCACATTCAGGAACCGCAGGAGGTCATTTCGCAGGAAAGTCGACTGCGCAGAAAATCCTAGACGCAGGATTATGGTGGCCTACGATACACAAAGACACTAAGGACTTTTGCAGATGCTGCAATATCTGCCATAGGGTAGGAAAACCGTCGCGACGAGATGAAATGCCGCTGCGACCACAAATTACGCTCTGCGCATTTGACAAGTGGGCTATAGACTTTGTGGGTCCTATCAACCCACCAGGAAAATGAACTGGTGCAAGATATATCATCACTGGAACAGAGTACCTCACCAGGTGGGCAGAGGCCAGAGCTGTAAGAAATTGTGATGCTGCTACAGCCACACAGTTCATTTTTGAAAACATCATCACTAGATTTGGATGTCCAGTCGCTTTGATGAGTGATCAAGGTGCACACTTTTTGAATCGAACCATTGAGGCCTTGACAGAAGAATTCCAGATACAGCACCATAAGAGCACCCCCTACCACCCGCAAGCTAATGGTACGGTGGAGGCCTTCAACAAGATTTTAGAAAATGCTCTTACTAAGATCTGCAACAGCCAAAGAAATGATTGGGACCTAAGGGTTAATGTTGTATTGTGGGCTTACAGGACTACATGCAAGAAGCTTACAGGACACACACCTTTCATCTTGGTGTATGGACAGGAGGCTGTTATGCCTATGGAGTATATTCTTCCCAGTTTAATAATTGATCACATCATTGAGATGGTTGATATAGACACGATGAATGAAAGGCTAGCATAGCTACTTGCCTTAGAGGAAGACAAATTCATCACAGGCTTTCACCAGAAAGTGCAGAAGGCACGAGAAAAAGCTTGGCATGACAGGCACATTAAGAGCAAGACTTTTCAGACAGGAGACTTCGTGCTCCTCTATGATAGTAAGTTTGTTAAGTTTCCAGGGAAGTTCAAGACGCATTGGCTAGGGCCATATCAGATCCAGCAAATTACAGATGGAGGTTCCGTTCAGCTCAGCAAACTAAACGGGGAGCTTCTTCCCACATTGATTAATGGCAGTAGGCTCAATCTCTATAGTGATCGCCACTCCACCTCTCAGCCCTAGCTTAGACAGCTTAGGTGGTGCAGATGTCTAGTGTAGTTGAAAGGAGGCATCGCACCGGGAATCAGTCTACACCGGCAAATATACTAAGTATAAAGAATCGCATAAGGATGGTTCACTTTGCGCAAGTCTCAGGGTGCTTGGGGAAAAAAAAAATCGCTTAAGTTGTTTTGTACAGATGATGTAGTGATGCATCGCAGCAATGCGATGTCTTTCCAAGCCACATGTAAAACTTTTGAAAAAGGACAGAGGGCCAGTCAATTCGCCATCTAACAAGCAGTTAATGAAGAAACGACCGGTATCTCTTACCATAGATTTGGCAGCAGCACAATAAATGTTCCAGATTTGGTAAAATCTTCGATAAGACAGCAACTTGCACACAGGTTTCGAGGGAAATTTGATCTGATTTCAGCAATTAATGAGGATCGGGCTGATGGTTGTTGTCTTATCCATGTAATTAATACGACCGACGGGTTCACCCTAGATGACCGTTGCATCTGGGATTATCGTCTGCAGCATAAAAGCACAAATCATTCATTCAGGCGGGTTACATTTGCAAAGACCCGAGAGCTATAGACTAAGTTGTTAAGTTTCCCCTGTGCAAAGCTAATTCCATTACAGAGTGTTGTGATTTTCCCAGTTTGCGGCCATTGCCAGACCAAAGTATTCTGCAGAGTGGGTTCTGTCCGAGGAAGAACCTATAGAAGACATTTTGGAAAGGTTCCAGCATGGTGGCCTTGGGTCCGTTATGTCGACGTCGTCGAAGGCTGCAGGTTCATCATAGACCAGACAGCAACCAAGGATGAGGAGTCACATGCAGGATATAGAAGATGTCATCAAAGTCTTTGCTGCAAAGAAGCAGGAAGACGAGAAAAGCACTAAAGATAAGAAAGCAAAGTCGAAGCCTGATAAGAAGAAACCTACAGGCAGGAAGAAAGTAAAAATGAGATCTAAGAGAGAAGGGCTCCTGAGTGTGCGCGTGGAGTTTCCCAGAAGATCTCATGGAAAGAAGAAAGGACCAAGAAACAGGCATCCGAGACACAGAAAAACAAAACAAAAAGGGAAAGGAACGAAACAGAAATTCAGCATGCAGAAAAACGCTTGTTCTCGGAATAGAATTCAACGCCTCTGTAGTTCTCGTAAGCACAGATCCAGACTGAATGAAATGTTTGAGAAGGCTGGAAGATACAGATTCCTATTTCTCTTGTGATAAAAGTTCTAACCCAGATAAAGAGGAAAGGATATCTGTGGAAGACTTCTCAACACCTGAGGATCACTAGAGGCCTCGCAAGCAACGGGAGCGAGAGCATGACAATAAGGGAAGGAAAGATAAGAGAGACCTACAAACTAAGCTTACAGAAGCCAATGCCAAAGATGATAGACAGCAAAACAAGTAGAACTGAACTCGATGACACAGATGACTCCAGTATTACTTAAGCTATGCTCGAAACGGCACAAGAGTGTGTCGAAGCGATGGGTAAAGAAGTCGAAGGACTTCACGATAGATTAGTACAGACTTCGCAGGAAGCCAAGGCAAAGCTACAACAAGAATAACCAGCGGCTAGTGGCTCGGGGGTGAGCCACAAGTTGGTGTTGGGGGACTGTTGGAGTAGGGTCCCGCAGCTACAGGAAAAGCTGCTATTTTGAACAGGAAAGTCAAAGTTGACAGTACCCGAGCGGTCGAGAGAGGAGAGCTCACCCACTGCACTTAAGGCAGTGGCAGAGACAAGAGAGCTCAGCTACCTGCATTAAAGGAAAAGGAGCGACGAGGCCAAGGTATTGAAGACAAAGGACAAGGGAAGCGGCGCCGGTACCCATGGTCAACGTCGGGAAGCATGGAAGACTGCAGAGAGCAGTGGTGTGACAGAAAGCGGCTACTCCAAGTACACATACATCGTCTGTCACCAATTAGGGTTTAAGGGTTTACTGTTGGGACAGGCCCACAATGTTGTAATGGCGAGACCTTCGGGCCGCCTATAAAGGGATTTATTTTGTATTGTAAAAGGTTAGCTACCCAGATAATTAGCTAATCCATCCTTCTGTTAGTTAGCTCATAGTCAGTTGTATTGTAAAATCCAAGCTCTGGTTTTGTTATTAGCCTGTAGTTATCTTACTGCAACCAGGAGCTGGCTCATTGAGTATGTATGTAACAATCCACAGGGATTGACAGAGAGAGAGGGAATAATATATTGTAAGAGAGGCAATATAGAGAGAGAGACGAGATCTAAGAGAGAAGGGCTCCAGGTTGTGTGTGGAGTTACCCAGAAGATCTCGAGCTGCATATGCGGTGCAGCAAAACTGTGTTTACTTCCCCTGAGTTATAATAGAGAAACACAGTTTTGTTGACATAGCTTCCATCCTGGAAGTGAACCACGTAAAACCTCAGTGTTGTGTGATTGATTCATGTGATTGCGCTTATTTGTGTATCTGTCATTTATTTTCATGAACTTTGCGTACAGTTGAATGTATGTATGTGTTATTCAGTTAGCAGCATTAGAGAAGGATAAATATAAGTTGAAGTATTTAAGCATTTCGTATAAGAGGTTGTTTATGCTTTGCTCAAGACAGTTAGGAATCACAGTGTTAAATAGCCTTATATGTTGAGTCCTGTCAGTCGGACATAGGTAACTCTAAGTACGCTGAGCCGCGGCGGTAGGATATCGTAGGGAAGCGACATCGCACCATCAGAGGAGCTGAGGTGCACTGCGGTTAAGGATCTAGCGTAGAAAAGGGTTACATGTTGCGCAGGACGAAGTGGTGCGATAAGGGCTAGAGTCATCGCGAGAAAGAGGAAGCTGCGCGTCGCGGAGAGAGAGATCTCACGAGCTAAGAAGAGCCGCGAGACACGCACAGGATGCGACAGAACCTGGTCAAAGACACTTGAGTCCTTTTCCAACCCATTAGAATCACTTCGGGTGAGACTTCAGGCCGCTCTGCGGTCTGTCGCCGAAAGGGCCAGTGAGCTAGGGGTGTTGTTGGTACATTACAGTAAACTCGAGTCTGCCCATAGCGACCAACACATAGTTCCAATGAGCCTCTTCTTTTTTGTCTCAAGTTTCAAAGACTTGTGATCTAGAGAAATTTACAAAAGCTTATGGCCATCTAGATTGGGATGCAACAATGAATGAAGAATATCATCCCTTAGTGGAAAATGATACTTGGAATCTTATACCTCTTATGAAAGGAAGAAAACTTATCATATGCAAATGGGTCTATAGAACTAAGTATTCATCGGATGGAAGTATTTATAGACTTAAGGCAATGTTAGTTTCTAAAGGATTTTCTCAAGTTTAAGGAATTGACTAAATGAAACATTCTCCCTTGTAGCCAAAATGAACTCCATTTTCATTGTTCTTAATACTCCTGTCGATTCACATAAATGGGAGGTCCATAAAATGGATGTCAAATCCACATTCTTGCATGGGGATTTGAAAGAATAAATTTAGATGGAACAACCTCTTGGCTATGTTCAAAATGACTCCAAGCTTGTTTGTTGCCTTAAGAAAGCTCCTCGAGCTTAATATACCAAAATGGATAGCTTTCTCTTTGACACTAGTTTTTCTTGATGTCATTTTGACCCCAATTTCTATGCCAAGAAAGTACGAAACGATTTCATTATCCTCATTATTTATATCGATGACCTTATTCTTACTAGTAGTGACCCTAAAATTTTAACCCATGTGAAATAAATCCTTAATAAGAAATTTGAAATGATTGACTTAGGACATTTGCATTATTTTCTTGGCCTTCAAGTATTGGAAATGAAAGAAGCATTTTTTCTTTCTTAGTTTAAATATGCGTGTGACCTTCTTTGTCGCTTTCACATGGATGATTGTAAACCATCCCTTTCTCCCTTCTAGTCTGAAATCAAACTTGTGTCACCTACTCTACACCTAAAGTAGATGCCACATTATACCTTTAGTTAGTTGGTAATCTTGTGTACTTGACTCATACTCCTCCTAATATTTCATTTGATGTCGGTCTTGTTTCCCAATATATGCAAATGCCCCATGAAAGTCATTATAAAGCATCAAAAAATATATTTCAGTATATCTTGGGTATAATTCACTTTGGGATTCATTACAATTCAAGGGGGTCCTTTGTTGGTTGGTTTCACTAATTCAGATTGGGATGAAAGCTTGATGATTAGAAGTCTATTGTAGGTTATGTTTCCGGTCTTGTTCTAGACATGTCACTTGGTCTTATAAGAAACAACAAGCTCGTGTACTTTCTTTAGCATAAGCAAAGTATTGAGCCGCAGTTAATGCAAGTCAATGAGCCCTATGGCTTCGAAATATTCTTTCGGAGTTTGGATTCCAGCAGCAACATCATACTACCCTCCAGTGTGACAATTAGAGTGCCATCAAGCTCGCTAAAGATCCATTTCAACATCAATGCAACAATTCCATTGAGATACATATGCACTTCATCAGAAATCTTATTCATGATCACATTCTCGAAGTGTTCTTTTTCCCTATAGATGATCAGGTTGCAACCATCTTCACAAAGTCTCTTACAAAATAAAACTTTTCTAAACTTCAATCTACATTAGGAGTTCAAGAATATTTCATTAAAAGGGTATAGGCTCTAATTCTCTTTTCCTTCTCCTATTGTGTCACCTTTGTAAATCCTTCAATCCTATCCCAAGTTGTTCTTAAGAGGGGATGTTAGGGTATTTAGATAGTTATGAGTTAGTTAAGAACGACTTGGTCTAAAGTATCTTTAGTTAAAGTGTGTTTCTTTAGTATTCATTACTATGCATTTGTACTTATGTAATCCAATGGTCACAATATGTTCTAGACATAGAGTGATCTAACAAGTGATTTTCACCTCGAATTTAACAGCTATTGATTCATGGCTTAACACCTTATCGGTCCATGATCTATATTTAAAGAACATGGAGGGTCATTTGCTTGATGATCGATTGTGAAAAACTCATATGTAAAATCATTTTCTCTTTGCATTAATACATTACCTCTAGTAGTTATTTGCTTGGGGTCATTTATTGTTTCCCTCTCTGAGAATTTTAACCATGTAAAACATCAATGTATTGTTATGTGATATGTTTGTGTGAGTGGTTGATTAAGATATTCGACCTTATAAAAAATACCTTATTTTACTCTACTAAAATTGACACTAGTCTTAACCTTCCATCAACCTATTTACAAAATATTATTACAATTTTAATTTTGCCAAAGATTAACTATTCACTCCCCTTTGAGCTTCCACTACATATCTCTACCCATCCTAATTCAAGGATATCTCCCTTATCCCAAAGAAGATTTGACTTGTTGCAAGAAGAAGGAGTGTTTGGTGACAATGCACAACCTTCCAAAGTTCCTCTAAAGGTGCATTTGTATTTTAAGATTTTACCATAAAATGTACAAGTGTAATAGTAGCATGTTCAAAAGCTAAAACAAAATATAATGTTGGTTTATAAAAGTTAAATTCATAACTTCATTTCATTATTTGTTTTAGATGAATAACAACGTATGTTTTACATTAAGTAATAAGGGAAGTTTGCTTTTAGATTGTTACATTTAAAATTGTGGTATATGAAATTATCTTGATAATGAATAAAGCATTTATATTTTATGGTATTGAGTTTTACGATGCTATATTGTGACGATTTTATTTATAGATGTCAATTATTTGACAACTATGGCCATCGAAAGATGTGATGATGGTAATGAATGTGGATGTAATTATGTTAGGTTGTGATTTGATGATTGACATTCTCGGTTGGTATTATTTTTTCTTACAAACTTTCGTTGTGAAAAAATAATAAATTAGTTTTATTTTTTTATTGGTTGAGATTATAAAAAGGTAAATATAGTTAAATTTAATATCTATGATAAGGGGAAATAAATTGATATATCATATTTTATATGTAAGTTGATTAAATAAAAAAAAATAGTATATATGATTCATTTATTAAAGAAATTTAAATATAAATAATTAATCTTAAATTTATTAAAAATTAAAAATTAAATATTTTTATTTCAAAATTTTAAACTTGGCTAAATTTTTAATATTTTTTATTATCAAAACGATAATATAAAAAAATAAAAATAGAGTAATATGAAAATATATTATAAATATTGAAATGGGAAGAATGAAACTTACCAAGAATTATTTTGGATTTATGGAAGTAGATATCAAAGATTAACATTACACAATTTGATTACTCTAAAGGTATTTGAGGGTGTTGCATCAACTTCTATATTAAACAAAATAATATCATCAATCCAAATTTGCAATTTAGAAAATATTGCTTGCCAAAATTTCGCTGATAACAAACTAGAGAAGGTAAAAGTTATAGAACATTTAGCATTCTTCTTAATTACCCCATGTAATTTATCCCCAAAAAGGATATTGTGGAACCCTCCACATACTTAAAATGAGAAGGGAGCTTGAAATTAATGGTTCATAAGGTACAATACTTGTAAGGGTTTGACAAATGGGGTAACAAGCTAAGTGGGCTTGATTACGAAGAAAAACTCCATGGTTGAACACACTTGACCCAACGTTATGACCCTTTTGAAAATCCTTATTTATTGAGTGCGAGACGTGGAGACGATGATTGATTATGCGATTCATTTCACTAATTTCAATCCCACCTCTTCACTCTTGTGACACGCAATAAGTGCGCAATAAGTACAAAGTGAACTATTCAAGTTCATGATAAACAAGGCATTAGTGAATTACACTCATATGCCATGGGTTAAAAGGGAATGACTTGAGTATGTGATTCCAAAAATTGATATTCTAATATTGGATTGCAAAATCACTTCTTATACAAGCCACAAACATTTTTAATCTTCTCACATATTGAAGAGAAACGTGTGCTTAAGGTCTCTATCCTAGCCAAGACTTCGTTCGTTAAGCTTTCTAAATGCATTGGACCATGAAACTCAAATACAAAAAGTTATTTTTTAATTTGATTTTTCAACATTGTGTAAAATTATTAGTTTAAAAGTTTGAGTTTTATTATGAAAGAAAACAATTTTTATGATTAAACACTTTTAAGTCAAAGTTATATTAAGATAAATGACTTCTTAAAAAACCCTAATTATAAATATAAATCTTGAAAATGAGGATTAATGCTATGTAATTCATTTTAATAATTAAACATCACCTCTATAAACATTGTGTAATACACTAAAGGACAAATAAATTATTCAACCTCACCCGAATAATCAATAAATAAAGATATTAAAAAAAAGATTTCACTACTTGCATGACCATTTGCACCGATCGGACGACCTGGCTCGCGTGAGCGGTCACATCCAACGTTGCCGGTCGTCCGATTGATGCAAATGATCAAAAAAGTAGATTACTACTTTAAAAAATCATAATTATTAGTATTACCTCAACGAACTTCTGAAAAAATATGTTATAATACTGATGGCAAAACCAACTACATGCAAATTACGTTCATAATTTACGCTTCTCACCTATTGAAATGAAGTGTGCCCCAAAAGTCTTGATTTTTTACGTCACTTGGAGTACTACATTTCTAAATGCATAGATAAATAATATAAAGTATTTTCCCAACCCCATTTTTTCTACACTGAAAAGCTAACGACGTGGGAATAAAGAAACATTTCCACACGTTAAATGTTTAGAGTTTCGATGCAACAAACATTTGACTTTGGTTAGATTTTACTTTAATCAATGTTTTTGGTTTGCTTATTTTTTTAAACTGACGTTAGATCCTTTGGAAAGAAAGACATCGAAAACTTTTATAAATGTTATTTGGTTTTAATATTATTACATTAATATTTGTTTATTCTTTTTATAATTCTGGAAATCATGAGCACCGTACATCATCTTCATGGAGGAAACCGTCTTATTTGACAATTAAGGTTTAGTAAAAGTAGGTATCGGGCCAGCTTTAAAAAAACAATTTATTCAGCAAAAGTAGAATTATCACCGTGGTTCATTAAGAAAACAATTTATTCAACAAAAGTAGAATTATCACCGTGATTACACAAGGTTTTGTTGGAGTTTTGCATCAACCCCTACAAGAATTCAAACTTAAGGTTCCATCATGTCAACCATAAAACCTATTGTAGGCTCCCATCGTGAGACTCAATTACACTATTATCTATCTGTCCTTATCAATAAATGGTGACATAAAAAGATATCCAAGTTATAATTTGATTTCAATGCATAGCTTTTCCTTCCATGGGATTATGGGTGGAGCGTAGTGTTAATTATTAGTTGCAATAGCTTTTGATAACCTTGCAAGAGTTGTGGCACCTACACAACTCACAATGCTCCAATATTAAACATTAAATATTAAGATGCTTGGTGTTTCAGCAATGGCGCTTCGGGATGGAGTTTTTCCAGGATAATTTTTAGTTGTTAGGTTATAGTTAGTCAAGTGGATTTTGTATGTGCCTGAACATTGAACTTTTGCGGTGGTTTGTACTTTCCAAAGATATATGGGGTTGGTACTTCCTATACAAAGATGAAAATTGTATCTAGGTCGTGGCTTAAGGTCAATGGGCAATTTAAGTAATATGAAGGTGTTTCATGTTTACTTGTTGATCTGTAGGTGAAAACGCCTAGCAAAATTGATATTCTAGTGGTAATTTCCATAAAAGTCTTTTCCGTCTCTTTCTTCATTTAGGGGCATGATTTGAGTTTTGGACAATCATGGCCTCAAGTTCCCTGGTAAATCAAATCTTGCCCATCCCCATCCCAAATACCGTCCAAATCATTGGTTGCGCCCTTATAGATGTAGAAGGACCGGAATATTCCAAAAAAATAGTCTTCCCAAGGAATATTCACGCCTGGAAAGGCGGACTTAGAAACTTCCTAGGTTTCGATGTATTTTCCTAGTGGGTGTGCACGTGTTAACGAAGTAAGGTATAACCCCAGTATCGAGAAATTCTTAGTTTTAGATGGCTCCTTCCTAGATGCTAATTTGGAAATCCTTCCAGGTGCCATTCCTCATTAGAGAGATCTCGGTGTTGGAAATATTCACCCAATCTGCAAAAAAAAAATCAGGTGGGAAGTTTAGAAAATGGAAATTAAGGCTTGATGAGGACAAAATGGTCACTAGCCCCGGGCTAGGTCTAGAAGAAATCGTAGCTCTCTCTCTAAGGGCTTTAGTAGGGAAATTCAGCTATAAGGAAATGGATTGTTGAGATATTGAGAATTGGGTGATAGTTGTTTGGGTTCCCATTATCGGCTATAGTCCCACTATATCCATATTCCAAAAGGGATGGTATGGGCTTGTGTTCCATCGGGAGGAACATGCAACTTTCATTTTGGAGAAAACCTTGTTGAAAGGACATCGCAGTCTTACATTAAAATGGTAGCATTACGACTTTGACCCTGCCTTGGAGGGCATTAAATTCAGACACATGTGGGTTCTCCTTCTGGGGCTTCCTCTTGTGCTCCGGAACAAGGAGGCTAATATATGAAGTGATTGGTAATCATTTAGGTCTCTTCTTGCATGTGGAGGAGAAAACCCTACATTGGGTGGATAAGAGAACTGGTCGTATGTTGGTCGAGTTTGATATGTCGAAAGGGTTGCTTGAAAATTTGGAAATAGAATGGAGAGGCAGTATTTTCAAGCAAACTCTTGATTATTGGGGAATCTCATTTCGCTGCTCAAAATGTAAGGAAGTTGGTCACTTATGGAAATAGTGTTCTTCTTTGGGTTCGGACTCTGACAGGGATTCCCACGACGATATTGAGGCATGGTCATCTAAAGATTCCAACAATAAAGAAGGCCATGAGGAGCCATCTCGAGCTTGTGCTTCTACATCATCTTCTATTCTAGTGTACAATCCCTTCTTGGGTAAGTTAAAACAACTAGAAATCCTGATTTTTTTCTTCTTAAGCTCCCCTGGAATATCATTTTGATTCAGGTTTGAAAGACAAAGGGGACATGGTGAGTGAATCCTCTATAGGAGGTGGTCCTTGTTTCTACTCCGGTGTTCCTCTCCCACCACAATGGAAATATCGATTGAATTTCCTTGTTTTAAATTAGGTTGGTATGTTTCCAATTGTTAACTCCGAAGAGTCTCCCATCCTTGCTGTGGCCATGTCGGTGACCCCATCGGTAAACATAGGGAAGTCAACTGAAATGTTGCCCCTTCAAAATAAGTGTCCCCCAAAAGGGTAAAACCCATCATATCACCGGAAATGGGGATGGGGGTTTTAGACTCGAGCGTTAGCTTAGGGTTTGTGGAATTTTAGGAGTCCTTTTCAGGAGAATATCAATATCTCCCCAACCCTTGTCCCTTAAATGAAACTCTTCCATCATACAGTGAATCCCTTAAGAAGAATCTGTTTCAATTGTGTATTGGGAATGCAAAAATAGCAAATTCCAGCTCTGGTGCGGCTAACGATCAGTTGTATCTTCTACAATCTAACCAAACTATTAAAGCTTCACATGATTCTCATAAAGGGGATTTTAAGAGTGGGATATCCCAGTAGTTTTCCGCCATTAAAACCAGGAGAACTATAAAATAAAAAAAAGCTCCTCCTCCCCCTTCCGAGCACCCTTCCTTACATGTCGATTCGGCAGCTAGAATACTTCCTTCCTCTTATTCCAAGGATCTTAGATATGTGAAATCCCTTGCCAAGGTTAAACAATGATTTGTCTCTCCCTAAAAATTAGGGGAGTGGGAGGCTTCCCAAAATAGTTAGCCTTCCAACGTTGTTTGGCTCGCATAAAGCCAGACATTATTTTCCTACAAGAAACAATGGTGTCTAAAGAAAAATCTCAAAATTTTATATCAGGTTTAAAGAAATATTGGGAAGTGGTTTCGACTAGCTCAGATGGTCTGTCAGGGGGGATTTTGGTGGCATGGGACCTGTGTAAAGCAATCCTAAAAGCATCTTTGGTATCCCTCGGCATTCTCCTATCTAGGAAATCATTGGGTCTTCATGAAGAGGATAATGTTTTAAATATATATGGGCCTTAACAGGACAAAGAACGTTTGGAACAAAGTTAAGTCAGATGTTAACCTTAATTTGCCAAACTTTTGTTGGATGGTGATTTAAATTTTACCTAGTCTGCCTCTGAAATTTAGGGGATGAGAGTTCGCCATGATTTCCATTAGGGGGGTTTTCAAGGATTTGTTCGACAATTCATCTTTAGTGGATTTATAACCCTTCCCATTATGTCCAACATGGTGTAATGGCAAAAGCGGTGCGGATGGCATTGCTAAACGCCAAGACATATTTCTTCTTTCAGGATATTTTGCTTGAAAAGTTCTTTAGGTTCATATCCTGAGTGAACCATTCAACAATATCATACCACTATCCCATTATTTACCAATTTGAGTATGAAGGTGATAGGGTAAAATACCCTTTGAAATTCAATCATGACTAGTTAAAAGAAGTGGAGTTTATAAAGCTAGTAAAGACAGTGTGGGAAATAGATGAAGAGTCTTCTTTCCTCCTGACCATGGAGAGGATGACAAAAAAGATAAAATATTTGAAATAATATGTTATCAATTGGGAAAAGGATTGATGGGCTCTTGCTAAGTCAGATCTTCTGAGAATTAAACAACAAATTTGAGCACATTAATTCAGAAAATGGGTCAGGTATATTATCCCCTTATGATATGGAAAAGTTGATGCACTTGGAACCGGAAAAATTAAAGATTCTTAAGTTTGATGAGGATAAGTGGTGCCTAAAGAGTAAGGTCACTTGGTTAGAAGTAGGTGATAAAAATACAAATATTTTTCATAAGTTTGTTGAGAACAGGTGAAATGTCAACTCAATATGGGAACTAAAAAATGATAATGGTGAAGTAGTTTCTGCTCAAGGGAACCCCCTGGCATTGGCAAGTTCGCATTTCAATCATTTATACAAAGACCCTACGAACTTCTCAGTAAGAGAGCAGCTAAGTCTGATAAAGGAATATCACAGGATCTTCTTGGAGGAAGAAGGTGATAGTATGTTTCTGTATGTTTCTTTAGACGAAGTAAAAACAACTCTAACAGCTTCGATGAGGTCCAAAAGTCCAAGGCCAAATGGTTGGACTATGGAATTTTTTTTAATGTTTTGATTTTATGGGGAAATACCTTTTGGCTTCCATTGAAGAATATAGAATGTCAAGTTCGGTTTATGGTGCCCTTAACTCCACCTTCATTGATTTATTTCCAAAGAAGTCTGCTCCAGTGGACTTCAATTATTTTAGACCGATATCATTATGCAATTTGTCTATAAATTATTATCAAATATCATTGCAATCCATTTGGATCCAACCTTATCCAGATGCATGTATCTGGAACAATTTGGGTTTCTGGAGATTAGACAAATTTTAGAGGCCATCGGGATTGCTCAAAAGGTCTTTCACGGTGTTAAAAAAAGGACACAAAAAGTGATGATCCTTCAACTGGACCTTCACAAAGATTATGATCAAGTTCATTGGGGATTTATTAGGATGATATTGATGCATATAGGTCTCCCATATAAAATGGTATAAAGGATCATGGCATGTGAATCATCAATAAACTATGTTGTTCTTCTTAATGGAATCCCCATTGAGTTATTCTCTACATCTAGGGGCTTAGGCCAAGGATGTCCTCTCTCCCCTCTACTCTTTCTATTAATCATAGAGGGCCTCAGTCGCTTGATTGCAAAGGACATAATGGAAGGGAAAATACAAGGAATCAAAATTTGTTCCACATTTATCAATCACACATCTTCTGTTTGTTGACAATGTTATGATATTTGACATTGGATCAGTCCATGAATGGGATCGATATAATTAGTTGATCAACCT
Organism: Pseudotsuga menziesii; assembly: GCA_001517045.1. Lineage (NCBI taxonomy): Eukaryota > Viridiplantae > Streptophyta > Pinopsida > Pinales > Pinaceae > Pseudotsuga > Pseudotsuga menziesii. The sequence goes on from LPNX010255754.1 coordinate 188,748, forward strand.
TTTTTGCAAAGTCTTGGGTATGTCCATCAATTTGAGAAAATCTCTATTATTAGAAAATGAGTTGAACCAGCAGGTTATTATAGACATTAAATATTTATTTCCTTTGCAAGTCTCTCCTTTATTAAATGGTTTGAAGTATTTGGGATATTTCATTAAACCAAATGAATACATAGCTAGGGACTAGAAATTGCCTCTGAGAAGGTTTGATAAAATAATTGACCATTGGTGTTGGTGTTGGATTTCTTTGGGTGGGAGATTGATTATGGATATATCAGTTCTAGAGAATTTGGTTGTCTATTGGATGGCTTTGTGTAAAGACCCTATATCAATCCTAAATGGTATCGAAAAAAGAAAAAAAAAAGGATTTTTGAATTCCTCTGGTCCGGTAAAGGTGTTAGCTCTAAAGTGCATCTTGGTAGCTGGGAGTGCCTGGCTTGTCCAAAATATTTGGGTGGTTGGGTTGTAAAAAGAACTTCTTTTATTTTCAAAATCCCTTGTCGCTAGAAGGTTGTGGCTCGCCATATTTGGGGATAGCCTTTGGAGTAAGATACTCAAATTTAAATATTTTAAAAATCTATCTATTTTTTAGTGGATTAGATGCAAGGATAAGGTTGTAAAAAGGGTATCTAACTTCTGGGCATGCCAAATCATCTCTTTTGACATCATGGGGAATTCGTTAGCTTGGATCTCTAGTAACAATTGCAGCATTCGCATTGGGATGGACCCAATTATTGTCGTCCCATCTGATTACAAGTTATCTGACCATCTCATTTCATTTTTGCACACAAATGGATATTATAATTTGAACCACATTTCAATGAGTTCTCCCATGGGAGTAGTTTCTCACGGCTGGATATGTGTTAGTCAATTGGGATTATCATGTTGCATGGCGTCGGATTGGACTGAGTATATTCTAGGCCTTCAAAGAGGCTTTATTCTTCTTGAGGAATCAAAGGACGATTTAAAATGGTCTTACAATTTCCAGGATAGCGTATTAACTACAAAGTTGGTGTATCAAGTTTTGTTTGAAGATCAAATTGGTACATCCAAATAGTGGTCCAATTATTTATGGAACTAGAACGTCCCATATAAAATAACTCTATTCACATGGCTATCCTTGGAAAATTGTATTATGATGTGGGACAACCTCTGTAAAAGAGGTCAATGTTGGCCAAGCATTTGTTTTTTATGTGGATGTTGTGAAGAAAATGTGCATCATTCTTTCGTCCCATGCCTCTTTACGAAGTCTCTCTGGTTATATGTCTATAGGTTATGCAATATCCTGGAAGCGTGGACAGGTGATTCATTGGATGATTGCTATGTTAATTGGAAACTGACTCCGATTGACTGGCGAGCTCTCCCTTGTTTCTTATGTTGGGAAAATTGGAAAATAGGAATAAAAATTGAAGGCTCAAGGGAGTTGTAACATCCCACATTACCGATCAACAATACTTGTGTAAGAAACTAAACTCAAGATAGGCAATTTTTTAGTCTAACTCGAAAATCATATTCAATCATATATAATCACATTCTTCAATGTTGTGTTTCTATCTTTAAAAACTTTGAACATTTTGCATACCAAACTCATTAACATATATAACATAAAATTATGATTTCTTATAGATAATAGGAACCCTGTTATCTTTAATACTAAAGAGCATACCCTCATTATTTTTACAATTCAGGAAAACTAATAATTTTTAGGCCTTAATATATTTAATGCCCAAAACTACTACAAGTACATAATGGATACCAACAAATATTATATGCCTTAACTTCTCAATTAAACCTATGATAAGATTATTGATAATTGTAGTTTAATAAATATTTATGTTGAAATATTTATTTGGCTAATGCAATTACCACTTAATTGGTATGTAACTACCATCCAATATTCTATCCCATGGTATTCATATGCAACTACCATTCAATTCAATGCATAAAACATATATGGAATTAACAACCAATTCCCATGCATGTGTGTGTGTGTGTGTGTGCGCGCGCGCAAATGCCATTCAAATTTTCAACCCCATGGTATATCAATCCAACACATGGTATATCAACCCAATGCATAATATATCTACAAATTACCTAGTAATTTAACAAACAATAACTGCATTGCACAATAAATATGCAATTTCAAATTTTCAACCCCATGGTATATCAATCCAACACTTGGTATATCAACCCAATGCATAATATATCTACAAATTACCTAGTAATTTAACAAACAGTAACTGCATTGCACAATAAATATGCAATTTCAAATTTTCGACCCCATGGTATATCAATCCAACACATGGTATATCAACCCAATGCATAATATATCTACAAATTACCTAGTAATTTAACAAACATAAAATGCATTTCACAATATAAATATGCAATTACCAATGCATACAATGTATATGCATTTGATCAACTATACCAATGGGGCATTTGAACAAACCATTAGTATGCATGTATAAATCAACCCTAACTACCACCACAATTCAATAAGTAAAAACATGCAAAGTCTTTTACAACCACTTAACAACAAGTAATCTACATTTACCCATGCATAAATTATGCAACTATCATATATTTACTCCTGCATATTATTGCAATGCATTGCTTACAATATATAACCAACAAAATCGGAAAGGGAATAAGCATTTCGAGGCTCCAAGCATTACCCAATAATTAATATAAATCACAATTTAAGATAATTCAATTAATATAAAACATAATTCATTATCATATATATCTAAATTCAAAATTGCAATGGTAATAAGAATTCAAAGGCTCCACGCATAAGCAAGTAAACCACAGATACATAACTATGCAGAAGTCATTTTATTTTTCTAGAAACACTTGGAGAACAAAATGATTAGATTCATTTAGGAATTTATACAAGTTCTTTGCAAACATGGAAAGTTGACAAATAGTTTGCTTCTATGAAGCTACAGTAATTGAGGCATTTCATCAAACAGTTTGTCATCACATGGTAAGAAATTTACACACATAATTTGTATCATCCACCACTTTTTATTACCGGTTGAGAATGAAGCTTGCTTTGGCTACCAATTCACAGAATCGGAGCATAGAACCAAGCCTATAGGTTAAACATGATTTCTGCAAAACTTCCCAAATCACAAAATCTGAATCTAAGAACACTATTTGGAGTCAAAACAGGGGTTCCAAGTTCATATTGTACGGATGCCCCCTGACGTTGATCCAAAACATAACTGATTCGCCTAAGGATCTTTTTTTTATAAAAATCATCCAAATTGAAACCCATGAATCCTAATCATTTATTTTGTCAAACATATGGCATGGTAAAACAACCACTATAGCGATGCATAAGGGATATGGCATACCCAGTAACTCTAAAGCATTTAAACTCATTTACACATTTTGTCAAATGCATGGTATGCAAAGTGGACACTACAACCATCATAAATTAAATCCACTAAAAATTAAGCTACTTATGAACTAAATCTCATCGGCGCAATATTATGAACAATTCACAAACACGTTTAATAAATTTAACACAGATGGATAAAATATAGAGGTGATAAAAGAGGAGGGTGGCTCTAATATCTCTTGATCATATTCATAACAACCGCCAAAATACTTATAAAATGGAATACCTCATCATATACTTGTATTACTAATTTATAATAGTAATTTAATTAAAATTAAAATGATTATATAAAAATTACCTCCATTCTCATATGAAATCCCAATTTTCAGCATGGTAATTTCTTCCATTTTTTTCTTTTCATAGCAACATTTTTCATTTGTACCATGGTTTTACTTCATGGCTAAAATTCACAATTAACTTGCTTCTAAATATTAGGGGTTGGTACCAAATATATGTGCATTTCAATTGAAATTTTCGCATTTAATTAAACAAATCAACTAAATGAACAATGATATAAAAATTCCATAACCATTTCATTATACATGTTCTGATGCCCAACTCTAGTAGCTAAAAGTATGCTCCAGATATCGTGTCTTTAATCTTTCCAAATCATTGAGGACCAACCGGTTTCCACCCTACCTTATCTAGGGAGAACTTCTCCCCCTTGAACCCACAAGTTGCAGAGCTCACAATCTTACTTGATGCAGCAATAGATTGAACTACCAGGCAATTCCAAGAAGGAGAGTGTGCTCTCTGTACCACTCCCTCTTCATCTCAATACAACTCAGTTCTAGACCAAAGCAAGAAGAGAACCTAGGGGATTAGATAATAATTTCCAAATCCATTTCGGCAGAATTTCGTTACTCTCCATGTCACCCCCCACCCATGGGACGGTCATTCTCTATTGATAGCATTTGAGAGGGATGACACCTCATCCCTTCATACAAAAAATAATTTAATTATTTAACTCCAAAAATATGTATTATTCATCACCTCCCTTTAGGTGTCAGCCTTTACATTTTTCCATAATTTTTTATTTCCTTTATTACCTAATATTCACCCCACCCATGTGTCATTTTGGGGTTATTTCCATTTATATATATTTATAATAAAAAATTCATTTTTAAATATTTGATTAAAATACTATTCAATTTTAAAGTCCCTCAAAAGCGGGTAAATTCAGAATTAAATTAATTCATCTTAGCCTAGGTTATCTTACCTGGTTGAGTTATGCCTCTAAGTCATATCTCAATTGGGGAATAGGGATTCCACGCCCCTATTGCGTGCCCCTAGACTTATCGGGACTTCACACCCTGATCTATTCCATAGATTCAAGACTCTACGTTATGATCTTCCATGGAATTCGGAATCCATAGCCTAACTTCCACATATTCTCATATGTTTTGCATTGAAGCTCTGTGCTTCATCTCAAGGTACTGGTTGTGATATCATACCCATTTGATGGTTTGTTGGCAAAATATTTTCCTGAGACCTGCACATAAGTACATAAGATGATAGATTAAAAGCATCAAGTAAAATTCATAATGAATTAAACTTAAGTACATTTTACTGAAATGTATTCATGGCCTCCACGATCATTTATGATCTAAGCATCCTTATCAGCAATTAACTAAATTCCCTCGCATCTTGCTCATTACAAGGTTAAGCATATATAATCGTATAAAACATGTATCATCAACAAGATCATCATCACAATATGTTCCATACAGTAATGGTTATCCATATCACAATCATTTATCCTAATCCATGTCATTAACCGGATGCAAAAAAAGAAACATGCATATAGCATATACTTAATCAAAATCGGTCTAATACACATAATCAAATATGTACATATCCACATCTAAGAAATATTGCAACCACATATATGTATATATATATATTTATGTGTATATATATATATATATATATATATATCAATGTTCACTAGTCATGTTGCCTAACCAGGTCCATAACATATAAATATAGCATATATAAATCATCAAGGATCAGCCTCCTCGGGTGTCATGGAACCGTATTAAGGTGGGACACTACAACAGTCTATTTCCATGGTTGGTTCAAGGGGCGTGGTTGCTTTCAAAGAGTACTCAACACTCAAAATGATCACAACAAATGGTTCATTCTTGACTTCTCAAGAACCTCCATAGATGCATGATAAATATACAGCTTTCTTCAATGGGGCGTCTCAATTGGATTTGTCCAAATGTGGTGTTGGTGCTATCCTCTGGTTGGACAATTCAAATTTCTTTAAAATGTGGATGTGTCGTGGTTCAGGTTCTAATAGAAAAGGTGAAATATTGGAATTATGAATGACACTATATTTCTCCATATTCATGCAGCCTGATGGCATCGGGATTTATGGGGATGTCAAAGTGATCATAGGATCATCAAATAATGATTGCAAAATCTCAATTCTTCATCTCGGATCCTGGTTAAATAACACTTGTCGGTTGATCAGTCATTTCAAGGATATATCATTTTCTCATATATACAAGCATTTTAACCCGTGGGTTTACCTTCTCTCTAAGAAGGCCCTTAATGTGGTAGAAGGCTACATCTTTAATGAAAAATGGAATGGTGATGTCCTCTCTTCTGAGAACAGCATTCAAATTTATTTTCCATAATTTTGGTTTGTTTTTTTAAGATCTTTTCCATTGTTAAAGAAATGTAACTTCGGAAGATACTATATTATGCCTTTTATTGTATTATTATTATTCCTCCCTTTTGAGATGTTATTCCTCCATTTGGAGATGCCATTGATGTACTTCGTCATGTAAAAGTTTTGAGATAAAACCTTCACTATAAGTCAGGTCAATAGTACCCAGAAAAGTATTATATAAATGTTATTTTGAGTCTTCCTAGGTAAATCAGACCTAATTAGAGAACTAGGTCAACCTAGTTAGGTAATTGAGTCACTCACTTAATGAGTATAAATAGGTGAGGCGCCTCCCCTTGTTTGCACACACTTCTCACTCAAGAAATTTTGCAAGCGAGAGAGAGAGAGAGAGAGAGAGAGAGAGAGAGAGAGAGAAGCAGTCTACTGCCAAAAAGGAAATTATAGTCTTGTTCTTTGGGTCTTACACTTTACTTGGTTGAATTCTATATCGAGGAAGTTTTGTTGGGTTTTCTCCCCCACGAGTGTTTCTAGGATAAATCTTTGTGGTATTTTTGTGTTATTGTGCTTGTCCTTCTTTCAGTGATCCTATTGCATATGGTTATAATGTTATGATGATAAATGTTTTAAGATGTTGTATAACCATTAAAATAATAACATGGTATCATAGACATCCTGAAAGAAGTCTTTGTGCAACCATAACACTACTACTACTGCAACTAACAAAGATTAGGGCTTAATGCTTGAAACCTTAGAAGGAAAATATAGTCATATTGGAATTTTTTCTATAACTCGATTTTGGTGAAGGATCTAGATCTAAAACTTGGACATGACAAATGTGAAATGTTTATGTACCTTGTGTGTGATTTTCAGCCTCGGATTCCGTGTACTTTAGGAGATATGATACCTCCAATATAGGGTTCCAACCTCTTCCATGATTCATTCTTAAATAGGTGACCTGGGGAGAAATGCTATATATCAGGATATGAATATCCAAATAGAATTTAGTAAGATGTTCCAGAAATGGCACGGACTGTGGTTTCTCTGGTGCGAGTTTCAGAACCCGAAGTTGAAACAGTGACACATGAAAAAGTCCATACAAGTTCGTTATATTGAACTAGTCCATAAACAGGTCACCTTGGGAAACTTAGCATAAGTTCCACTTGTTGAATCCAATATTGCTGTAACCTGTGGGATTGAATAGAAGACAGATCTGAATACCCCAGGGAGAAATTTCATACCTTGAGGAGTAGAAATTTCAAATATACATCAGAATTAAGACCTCATAATTTAGTAGAAGAAAATTGAAGAAACTAGGGCATCAAATATTTTGCAGTTATGTCCACATATTTGGGAAAAGGAGTGTATTGCTCATATCGCCTTGAGGAGGTGCATATTTCTATCCAATAAGATTTGAAAGATGCTAGGTTTGAAAAATTATGGTTTCTCTATCAAACCCTAGGTCCACTAGATGCAGTCTTCCAACTATAATACACTTGCTATTATCAAGCATTGCTTTCTCCTATATATTGCAAAATGTAGGGGGTTTGATGGTTCCATTTGGCCTCATCTCTCTCGTGTGAATCTGAACATGGTATAAAGTAGGTGTGAACCTACCTTACACATTTTTGTTGTTGGTTGGAACTTTATTATTGGTTGTTTATGTTGGTATCTTATGTGATTATTTATTTTAAAACATTAGGCTAATTTAAAGGAGTATTTGGGTTTATTTTATGGTGATTTTATTGGTTGGAGAAAGGTTCCTTCTTTGAGCCTATTTTATACACCTTTGTAGAGGGGCGGGGTATGTACACCTCCGTAGAATTTAGCAATCAAATCCTTATATGGAATTAGGATCCTTATCCCACAAATAAGGGGGTGTCATACACTAAATTGGTGTTTGGTTAGGATGTGTCCTTAAAAATTTATTATTATTACTATTAGTATTATATCTTTTTTGGAGATCCCTTCAATAGTATTGGAGAACCTATCACTATTACTTCCCTATTTGTTTATTTTAGGGTTTTTTCCTAGGCTAGTACTGAAATTTTGGCTAGTGGCGTCATCGTTCTATTTGAGACTACAAAACCAAGGTTTTAGACTATCTTCTTTACTTATTTTTAGTAGTTGATTTGATGCTATTGGTTGGAGGCACCATTACCTTTTGTGAATTCATAACTAACGCTTCTAATCACCTCTCTATATAGTTGATCTATATATATTTTTGCTATAGGAATTTCCCTAATGGTTGTGGATCTAGGATTTTAAGACCATCTTCTCTATTTAGGGATCCCTAGGGTTTAAACCTTTCGTTGAGTGCTCACTTCAATGGCTAATCGTAAAGCATTTTTTGATGGTCACAGTCACATATGAGTTGTTGAACTTGTTTTTCCAAACCATCTCCCATTTTAGGGTTTTATATAGTGTTGACTTACTATTGGTGGTTTTATTGTTGGCTTAGTGTGTTATTTGACCCTTAAATTGTGTTCCCTTATACCATATCCGTGTAGAATGATGTATTCCCTGGCTTTATACAATCCACGTCGAAACTATACAATATTTTCTATCTCACTAACATTTGTGGGTCGTTCATTTAATTTATGTAAATAATCTGAATTCTTTGGTTGGTGGCATCACTAGTTTTATTGCAAAATGAGGCTTTCAAATTATCCCGCTCCTATAGTTAAATCCCTCCTTCAGATTAGGTATTTTCAACGAGTTTTTTATAACTTTATGGAGACTTCCACTACATTTTTCTTTGATGTGATGGACTCCTTTTTTGGTGCAACTTGCATATTGGGCCTTACATGTTCCAAGATTTGATGATATCATTATTGACCCTATCACATTTGGATATTTGTGTTCAGGGACTTGGTGGTTTTACAACACATGCTTTGATGTATTGTATGCGAGGCATGGTTCTCAGCTGTTGGTTCATGATGACATTTGTAGGCCTCTAACAACTTATTTTAAAGGGGTTGTATGTGCTTCATCGCCTTCTTTGATGTATTTTCTACTTATAAGTCCACATGATTTGTCCCACTACCTTTTATAGATGATTATCCCATAGATGAATATAAATCTATTACGATGGATCACTTATTTCTCATTATGGTGCTAGTAATTTTTTTTAATGTAATACATTAGGCAGCTTCATTTTCAAGGAAAACTTGAGCCATTCTTTGTACCTTTAGTTGATCAGCATGTTTAAGTGGATATTTCTTCTATACAAATACTAGGGGCCACTTGCACCATGATTTGGAAGCATGTTGGTGTGGGAAATTTGGAGTTCATAGGGGATTAAATCTGACATATACATTATATGGCCCGCACACAACAACGAGGGAGAAATTGTGATCCAATGCATCTTTTTTTATCGATGGGAAATGTTATGCATAGCTCCAACCCCTTTTTGATCTAGTATCCATACACATGCTCACCTTTGTATCGTGATCAACCTATTTCAAACTAGGTATTCACATAAATACACTCATAGTATTCAGTATTGGTTCCATACACCGACTCTAAGTATATCTGAGTGAGCTATATCCAAGTTGGATATCAATATGCCCATTTTTAGTTATATTCACATTGGGTATCCATAAACCCACTCTTATTATTAGATCTCTCTTAGTTGTAGTCAAGATGCATATCCATAACCCCACTCTCAATCTATTTTGAGGAAACTATATTCGAGTTGGATATCCATAAGCTCACTCTTGTATTTGAGTTTGATATCCATAAACCTACTCTTAGTATTTGATCTCTCTAAATTGTATTAGAGATGGGTATCCATAAACCCACTATTATTATTCAAGTTAGGCATTTATAAGGCCACTCTTAGTAGCATTAAAGTTGGGTATCCATTCCCCCATTCCTATATGTATTTGAGATGGGTATCCATAAACCCCCTCTGATTTGTATTCATGTTACGTATCCATAAAACCACTCTAAATTGTGTCTAGGTCCATAATAATTGAGCTAGGTATTCATAAACCCACTCTCAATTGTAAGGTTGGTAATATTTGAGCTAGGTGTCCATAAATCCACTCTCATTCTTAGATATATTCAAGTTGGGTATTTGTAAACACACTCTCAATTTTATTATAGTTGGGTACACGTAAACCCACTCTGATTTTTATTTTGGCCATGATGGACATTATATTTTAGTTTGGTATCCATAATCCCACTCTCTCATTTATATTTACCATTCTTCTCCATGGGTTTTTATCTAGATTAGAGGGGCATATTGAGATTATGGTGTAAGCTTTACTTGAGGTGAAGGAAAAACTCACTTTTGTTAGAATAATCAACCCATAGTTACCCATATTTGACATTAATTAAATCATTTTTGTCTTATTCCTAGAATCCTAGATTCCCTCTCTATGCTAGTTGACTTCTACATGTTCCTAGAAGTCAATACTTGCTAAATTGGGTCATGGAGTGCTTTGGAATCATCCTGGAAACATATTTAGCATGTATGCTTTATTCTTGGTTCCTTAAAGTGCATATCTACTTTTTCTGAAAGTTTCCTTGCTTTACATCTGTTTTAAGGCATAAAGGAAAAGCTAGTCTAGGGGAACTTGCCTTGTTTTTTTTACCACGTCATCCTCCTTCGTTTTCTCCATACAAAAGAATGAATGAGTTGTCTTTCCACCACACATTAGCTTACCCACTTTCTTTAGCTAATTCGTGAGGATCTTCATGGATTTGGAAAGTCCTTTTGCACCTATGGGGGATTTGACTTGTTTTAGTAAGCCTGCTTTTTGACCAATTCGAATAGCAACCTAGTGCTTTTGAATATATCATGTAATTATATATTTGAGCAGCCTATTACTTCATATGGTTGGCTAATGTACACTTATTCAATACAGGATTAAGTTATGCTCCAATTTCAGTCTCCTTTTGTGTGAATTTTGCATGTTTGATTAGCAATTTTGTGAGTGTAATTGATCTATCTCTTGGGTTCAATTTCCACATGGTATCAGATCCTTTTTGGTTCGATTTCTCTCCTTGCAAATTTTTATTGTAGGTTTGACATCGCTGACTGGGAGCGCATTCTGCTAACTGAAGGGCATAGGAGCTGAGATATGGACCAATCTCAAAGGATCATCTTGACTCCATTCAATTTATTTGAATAGAAAGTTGAGATGGAGATATTGTTGAGAGAAAAAGGTATCTATAGGGTTACCATGGCTACTGAGGTAGAGCCCAATGCATATGTAGAGAAAATAAAATGGCACAACAGGAGGGATGAGGCCTATGGTCTTTTGTGTCTGAGTATTTCAAGAGACCTCCTCTTTCATCTTGATTCATTGACATCTCCTAATGAGGTGTGGGAGAATATTTAAGAGATTTTTGGAAAGACATATGAGATAAGAGGACATCAAATTGAGAATGAATTGATATCCTTGAATCCCAATAGCTTCGAATCATTGCAACTCTATTTTACCAAGTTTAAGGCCCTTGTTTTGCAGTTAAAACAATGTGGGATTGAAAAGAAAGAGGAGCAACTAGTTTTGACCATTCTCTCAAAGCTTGGTCCTAACTATTCAGTGTTTGTTTCAACCTTCTATGCCACTAAATTGACAGCTCGAACCTGGAAGATGCCTAAGCTTGTTGAGTTCATGGAATCCCTCACTTAGGAGCAAGATAAATTGGTGATGATGGGAACCATCAAACCTTCCAAAGACCAAGCTTTGGTTGCTGGAGATTCGAAGGTGAATTCAAAAAGAAAGAAAAAAATCTAAAAATCCACCTGAGCAAAAGAGAGACAAGGCAAAGTCTCAAGAGGATTCCTCAGGCTCCAAGAAGAACCCCCAGAAGAAGAAGAACAAAGGAGAAAGTGCGCATACTGCAGTAAGGGATATCATCCTAAGAGCTCTTGTATGAAAAAGCAGATAGACATATTGACCCAACTCCTGGAGAAGAACAAAATCTCCCTTCCTGATTGCTCAAAGAAGAGGGAAGGAGGATCAAATTCAGAAGACAAGGAGAGAGTACATGCCTTGGTTGTTGGAACCTCAAGCTCACCTAGTTTCATCATTGATTATGGGGCTTCTAGACATATGGTTTTGACAAAAGAGATATTCTCTTCTCTTGACATGTCGAAAGGTCCACCAATAGTTTTGGGAGATAACTCTCTGACTGACAGTATGGGAAAGGGTAGGATTGATCTTGACCATGGTAATTTCAATAAAGTGTTGTATGTTCCAGGTCTTGCCTCTAATCTCTTATCAGTATATCAGATGACTAAGACTGGGTCTCCAAATAAATTCATCTTCTCCCCCAATGAAGTTGAATTCACTAATATTTTGAATGGTAAAGTCATAGAAAAAGGTGGTGTTGATCACACTTCGAAGGTATACAAGTTTTCCCATTTTCTACCCTACTCAAACCCCTCTGCTCTTCTTACTCATGCTAATGAAGCAAGCAAGATTTGGCATGAAATATTTGGCCATCTTAACTACAAGTATTTTTCTGATTTGAGTGAAAAATACATGGTCCTAGGGTTACGAAAGATCAAGTTTTCTAAGGGAGTATGTCAAGGTTGTTTCCTAGGAAAACACCCAAAGCACAACTATGAGAGAGCTAGTCGTGAGACGACCTCTATACCTCTTAAGTTGATCCACAATGACATTGTTGGTCCATTCCCTCATATGTCCATGATTCAATCCAAATATTCACTCACCTTCATAGATGACTTTTCCAGATATTGTTGGGTTCACTTCCTAAAGCATAAGTCTGAAGTTTTTAACCTCTTCAAAGTCTTTAGAGCCTTGGTTGAAAACCAATCTGAGAGGAAACTCAAGATCCTCAGATCTGACAATGGTGGTGATCATTTCAAGCATGAGTTCATCCAGTATTGCAAAGATGTAGGTATCCAGATGCAGCATGCTATCCCTTACACACCACAACAAAATGGTGTTGCTAAGAGAAAGAACAGATCACTGAAGGAGATGGCAACTTGTATGATGGAGGCTAAAAATTTGCCACCAAAGTTTTCAGCCAAAGCTATAAATTGTGCATCCTATATCCAGAATAGGGTGCCGCATAAGAATCTTGATGGTATGACTCCTTTCAAAGCTTGGAGTGGGCACAAGCCAGATGTGACCCATTTCAGGATTTTTGGCTCAAAAGGCTTGGGCTAGAATTCCAACTGCAAAGAGGACGGCTTTGCAACCCCAAAGCCAATACTGCCTATTTGTTGGGTATTTTGAAGATTCAAAAGGGTATAATCTTATCAACTTGATCACAAACAAATCTTTCACTGAAATAAATTCCCAGTTCGAAGAAGAGCCTTTAGCAGCAGTTGAAGTTGGAGAGTCCTCTTCACCACCACGGCCATTGATTGTAAGTGAAGAGACTAATGAGTTTTTTTATTATGATATGTCTAATAATGATGAGTGTAGATCCTAACATCCCTACAAGGCCAAAGTGGGAAGCAAGGACCATTCATGCAGCTGGGGAACTAGATGGAAATCATAATGACACTAAGAGGACTAGATCTCAATTTGAGAGTGCCCTTTGTGTGAAAGATCTTCTCTTTGCTGAGAAGTGTTATTTGATGATAGATTCTGATCCATAGACATATGAAATTTAGCACATGATCCAATATGGCAAACATCCATGAAAGAAGAATTCAGCTCGCTCCAAAAGAATAACACATGGGAACTGGTTGATCTCCCCCCAGGAAGAAAGCTAGTGAAGTGTAAGTGGGTCTTCAAAACTAGGTTTGCTGCTGATGGTTCACCTTTGAAATATAAGGAAATATTGGTAGCCAATGGATACTCTCAGGTACATTGTATTGACTACAATGAGACCTTTTCACCAGTGCCAAAGATGGACTCCATAAGGCTTGCCCTAGCCATTACAACTTCAAAGTAGTGGGAGGTACATCACATGGATGTAAAGTGTGCCTTTCTGAATGGAGATCTGACTGAAGAGATTTATATGCAGCAACCAAAAGGTTTTGTATCTAATCCATCCTTAATGTGTGGGTTGAAGAAATCATTGTATGGGATCAAGCAAGCTCCCAGGGCTTGGTATGCCAAGATTGATGGCTTTCTGTTGTCACTGAGTTTTGTTCGATGCAAGCCTGATCCTAATGTCTATTTGAATCTGATTCATGGTTCTTTAATGATTATTGTTCTCTATGTGGATGACCTTCTAATTACATGAAGTTCAAAGAAAGAGATTTCCTCCCTGAAGGATGCAATGAACCATGCCTTTTCTATGACAGATTTGGGATTGTTGAGCCAATTCTTGGGTCTAGAAATTGCTCAATCCCAACATGGAATCAAGGTTCATCAATCAAATTATGCTTCATATTTTCTCATCAATTTCAGCATGAAAGATTGCAAGCCAAGCAAGACTCCATTCCTTTCAAGAGTTAAGCTTGAAGAAGTAGGTTCTTCTCCTATGGTAAATAATACACTATATAGGCAGTTGATTGGGTGTTTGCTTTATCTTACACATACTCAACCTGACTTATATTATGCAGTTAGTGTGGCTTCAAGATACATGTATCAACCTCATGAGATCCATTGGAGAGAAGCCAAGAGGATCCTAAACTTTGTTCAGGGAACAAGGACCCATGGGATTTTCTACAAAGCAAAATCTGACTTAGAGCTAGTTGGATTTACTGACAGTGATTGGGTAGGTGAAAACATAGATCGAAAGTATACCTCAGGATATGTGTTCATGCTTGCAGAAGGACCAATCAGTTGGTCAAGTAAGAAGCAGAGTTCCATAGCACTCTCATCTACAGAGGCAGAGTATAGAGGAGTTGTAAATGCAGCTACTCAATGTTTATGGTTGCAGGGGATACTTGGAGAATGTGGTTTCGAATCAAAGTTTTCAACAGTCATCTAATGTGACAATCAAAGCACCATTAGAATATCCACTGGCCTAGTTCAAATACAAAGAACCAAGCACATTGAGATCCATATGCACTATATCAGGGAGCTTGTGCATGATGGTACCATCGGTCTACTCTACTGTGCATCTTCAGAACAAGTAGCACACATCTTCACAAAAGTATTATGTGAGAAGACCTTCTGTATTCTCAAATCAATGCTAGGGATTTCTGATCACATGGTGAAGAATGATTGATGACAATATTTCCAAAAAAAAAATTTCCTGTCCATGTTTAAGGGAGGATTTTCCCACCGGGTTTTTGCCTCTTTCCTTGGTTGTATGGACATGCAGTATGTAAAAGGGTGACTAAAACTTGTTTCTAGGCCCAATAATTTTATGATATTTACTCATAAATTCAAGATTAAGGGGGGCTGTTAGAATAATCAACCCATAGTTACCCATATTTGACATTAATTAAATCATTTTTGTCTTATTCCTAGAATCCTAGATTCCCTCTCTATGTTAGTTGACTTCTACATGTTCCTAGAAGTCAATACTTGCTAAAATGGGTCATGGAGCACTTTGGAATAATCTTGGAAACATATTTAGCATGTCTGCTTTATTCCTGGTTCCTTAAAGTGCATATCTGCTTTTTCTGAAAGTTGTTTTGCTTTACATTTGTTTTAAGGCATAAAGGAAAAGCTAGTCTAGGGGAACTTGCCTTGTTTTTTTACCACATCATCCTCCTTCCTTTTCTCCATAAAAAATCATGAATGAGTTGTATTTCCACCACACATTATCTTCCCCACTTTCTTTAGCTAATTTGTGAGGATCTTCATGGATTTGGAAAGTCCTTTTTGCACCTATGGGGGATTTGACTTGTTTTAGTAAGCCTGCTTTTTGACCAATTCGAATAGCAACCTAGTGCTTTCGAATATCTCATGTAATTATATATTTGAGCAGCCTATTACTTCATATGGTTGGCTATTGTACACTTATTCAATACAGGATTAATTTATGCTCCAATTTCAGTCTCCTTTTGTGTGAATTTTGCATGTTTGATTAGCAATTTTGTGAGTGTAATTGATCTATCTCTTGGGTTCAATTTCCACAAATTTGTAAACGTGATTATTATGTATTATGTTTCTAGTTCCATATTAACATCAACCTAGTCAACACTCATTTCTTATATTTCTAAGTGGTTAACATAGACTTAGTCATCATAGTGGGCCCAAAAACCCTCTTCGGGAAAACACGCTACGCCTTGAGTTATATATAAATGCAAAACTCACCTCTCATTGTAAAATAATCTTAAACATATTGATAATTTATATAAGTGATCAAGCACCTCTAAATATTGTTTCCTTAATTGTTCTTGCATGTTTATGGTTGCGAAATGCTCTCTACAACATAGATATGGATTCTCTCTCTCTAGTTTACCCATGGCTCAACTCTAATGCACTTGTTATGAATTTAGCTAGCATTATTTATCTCTCTCATTTTTATTATAGGTTTCATTCAATCCCTTCTCTCTCGTATGAATCTCAACAAGTGGAACTATTATTTGATTCATAATACTCAACACAATGTATTGACATTTTTTCCCTCATTATATGCCTTTCCCCTTGGTAAATTTCTTTGTGGAAACTTTGATCATTTTATCTATAACTTTGAATCCTCCCTTAATGCAAAATTGTAATGTCTATTTTTTTCCTTTTTAGACGACATGGTGATGTAGTGTTGCGTTACATTTGTGACAACATGCACCTCTCTAGTTGGTGCAACAAAATTAGAAGAATTCGTAGTGGGTTTCTTAAATCCATCACAATAATATTTTGCAAGACATGATAACTATATGCTTAACTTGTTATAAACAAAAATAATTGGTTAGAATATGATTGATAGATAATAGAGATGTTCATAACTGAGTAGTAATGCAACACTAAATTAGTAACATAGAAATTAGTTATCTATGGATTTGAATTAAGCATGAACCCTAAGGAGACATGAAAGAGATGCATCTAGTAACCTAAATAAATCAACCTAGAATAAGGTAGATGCTTCCCTTTTGGAATGGCCTTCAAGGAAGATATTAGCCATCAAATTTGAAACAAAGAAACAACACAATCTTTACCCAAATCCAAGTGGCTTCCATATAAACCCGAAACATGACCATGTTTCTGTAAGGAGGCCATCCCAAGAAGCCTTTGTATTAAAATAGGCATTCGGTAGATAACAACCATAGGCCAAAGAGGGCCACAAATCATCATGTTAAAACTATCAACTACATAAGGATTATTTGAATGATGTAATCACCCATTATGAACATGAGAGTGGTTGTAGAAACATGTGTAAACAAATCAAGAAAATGACCATTAAATGATAGTTACCGAACACCCAAGGGATCACAATTTTTGAAGTGTAATTTTTTTAAAATGTAAAAATGTAAGATAAAAAATAAAAAATAAAAACTTACACCTCAAAAAATTGGATCCCTCTTGGTGCTTTGTAGATCCGAGTTAAGATGGATCTATGTTGGTTTAAATTTGTCATTCACGTTTTAGGTCAAGTCCGGTTAAATATTTGCACATAATGGTTTAGAAAGTTTTGTTTTGATTTTTAATTTTTATTATTCTCTTCATAACCTACTTCTCATTTATATAAAATCATAAAAAACAAATCTAGTTTTTAAAGATATCATCTATTAATTACAAAATTCGAATTCTAATGAAGACAATGTTTTCCATTCAATATCAACAAATATTCAATGTTTTTGTTTTTCATTCCTCTACCCTATTTTAGGTTGATTTCTTTCATGTTTCTTTAGGGTTTGTGTAACACCCCAGTTTTGACCCCGTTTGCATTAAAAATGTATATGATGTATATATTGTAATTATAGATTTGGCTTGACTATGTTTTGACATATCTTTGGCTATGTGTGAGCCTGCTAATTTCCGTTTCCTCTGGGAATCATGCCCAGCTCGAGGGTGGTAGTGTTGTTGAGAGATTAAGGAGCACACTGGCCTATGGTTGGGTGGAACGTTGCAGCGACATAGCTGGTTGCAGGACGAGCTTCCTCATAAGATAAGTATTCTTGTCTATTTCATCTCTGTAATTGTATTTGTTGTTTAATCAAAATAATGAACATGCTAAATGCTTGAATGGAATGTAGTTTGCTTCCGTTGTATGATAAATATTTATGCATCTATGCATGTTTTAGTCCAATGCATTTCAATTTTATCATGTGTATGTTCATGGGGCTAGTTTCCCAGATTGATAGCATCATCGGTAGCGTCCTCTTCGCCGGTCAGAGGGTTGGGGACATTACAGTTTATGCTCAATGCAAGTCCATAGGTATCTAATTTCCATATTATTAAATTAGTGTTGCATTGCTACTCAATTATGAACATCTCCACATATTATAACTAATTATTACTAATTATTGTTGTTTATAACCAATTATTGTTGTTTAATGAGCTTAGGAGTTAGCATGGTTATAATTGTCATGTTTTGCAAAATATTACTATGATGAATTTAAGAAACCCACTATGAATTGTTCCAATTATGTAAGTATTTCCTTCAAGTTTTAAATCAATTTTTGATAAATATATTCATATTAAATCATTTTAGAAAGTTTTGTTTTAATTTTTATTATTCTCTTTAGTAAACTACTTCTCATTAAAGTGTTGGGGGTTGAGAAATTTTTGCACTTATTTAAAAATTGATGGTAACAGTCTACTAAGTCTTGGGAATATGATAATTGTTGGTGATCTTAACCTGACCATACACTCTTTTGAGAACTGGGCAATTGTTTCTCCATCTAATCCGTTGGATGAATGTTTCTTAGATCTTTTCAAGAAATATCAGTTAGTAGATATTACTCCTCCTAAAATCTCTCCCACTTGGAAAAGTAAACAGGGTGGTATAGGAGTGAGTAAAATGCTCGATTGTTTCCTTATGAAAGATTCTCTGGTGGAATATTATACGAGATATAGATATTGGGTTTTTCATAACAACTTATCTGACCACCTACCGATTTCTTTACAATTTGACACGGATATTTTGGATTCTAATCGACCTTTCAAGTTTTATCATTCTTGGCTTAAAAATGATGATTTTTTCTAGATGATTAAGGACTTCTGGTTATCTGCTACTTGTCCAGGGAATCTGAATGTAATGGATAATTTAGTATTAAAGTTGAAGTTACTTAAAAAACAAGTTACTCTCTGTCAAAAAAGGAAGTCTTTAGAAGATAGATCCTCTTTACAACAAATTGAAAGTGATATTTTTGAGCTTATTTAGTTGAACTTGATAGGATCATTTTCTATAGATGATAAAGCAAGATTGTTGGATTTGACTAGCAAACAAGATTCTATTCTAAAGAAAGAAGAAGAGAAATTGAGACTCAAAAGTAGAGCTATGTGGATTGAGGCTAGTGATAAGAATACAAAGTTCTTTCATAGATTTTCCTCTTAGCACGAGAATTTGAATACAATCTGGGAAATTCAAAATGAAGATGGAACCAGGATTAGATCTCATGATAAGATAAAAAATGATGTTGCTGCTCACTTTAAATCCATATTCAAAGACCAGAGGAAAGACCTTATTGGTAATCAATTAAAACTTCTTGAAGACTTCCCTTCTTTTTTCACTAGGGAAGAAGGTTTGGAGGTTGGTAAAGAAATCTCCCTTTAGGAAATTCGGAAGGTTTTATATAGGTTTTCCAAAGGCAAAATTCTCGGCCCTAGTGGTTGGACAGTTGAGTTATTTTTGGCCTAATTTGATATTATGGGTAAATATTTACTTGAAGGGGTGGAGTTTTCCAGGAAGGAATGATTTATGTTAGGGGCTCTAAACTCTACCTTTTTAACCTTGATTCCCAAAAAGAGTCGCTTCAGACATTTTTTATTTTATGCCTATTTCTATATACAATTTGGTATATAAGATGGTGACAAGGTTATTGTTGATAGGCTGAAACCTAAATTTTCAGAGACAAACTCAAAAGAACAATTTGTCTTCTTAGCCAATAGGCAGATCTTGGATGTTATTAGGACTAATCAGGAGTGTATTCATTCTGTTAAAACCAAAAATATTAGCTTTGTTGTGATGAAACTTGACTTAGCAAAGGCCTATGATCAAATCAATTGGGATTTCTTGAGATTTGTACTTCTACATATTGGCATTCCTGAGCATTTGATGAGATGGATTATGGCATGTGTCTCAACTGCAAAATTTTCAGTCTTAATCAATGAATCTCCTACCTCCTTTTTCAGAAGCACAAGAGGACTTAGACAAGGCTTCCCTTTATCACCTTTATTATTTTTATTAATGATTGAAGTACTTAGCAGAATGATTACAAAAGCTCGTATTAAAGGTCTGATTTCAGGTATAAAATTTTTCAGGTGAAGTTATTATTACACATTTGCTTTTCATAGATGATGTAATCCTCATTGGGTTGGATAATATAAAGGATTTGAAGGTACTGCACTCTCTTTTGGATCTTTTTTGCAATGTTATAGGTATGGAAGTTAATGCTGAAAAATATTTCTCCGATACTTATAAGGTTAAGCATGAGTTTATTACAAAATGGAGAAATCTCTTTCAATTTAACTTTGATCGGATGGAGGTCGGTTTCAAATATTTGGGTTTATACCTAAAACCAAATAACTACTGCGTGAAGGATTGGTTCAGGTTGATAAAGAAGATAGAAAAAAAAATCTCTAATTGGTCTTATATATTTCTCTCTCTGGGTGGTAGGCTTACTTTAATTAAGGCCACCCTGCAAAGCATCCCTATTTATTGGTGCTCTTTGGTTAAGTTACCATTGTCCATTATTAATTCTATTAGAGCAAAGATATTTCATTTTTTATGGGCAGGTACAGGATCAAAAAGAAAGTTTCATTTGCCTCCTTGTGAGGTTTTGGCTACTCCAACATACCTAGGAGGTTGGGGAATTAAGAACTTGTATTTATTTAACACGGCGCTCTGTTTAAGAAATATGTGGAGATGCATGTTTGATAAAGGTCTTTGGAGTAAGTTGATGAAAACCAAATACTTGAAGAACAGTCCCGTTGGTATTTGGATTAGATTAACTAATTTTTATGTGAATGGAGCTTTGGTGGTCTGTAATAGTTTTCTCAAAGTGCTACATTGGCTTTAAAAAGGAATCAATTAGGACATAGGAAATGGTAAAAGTGTTATCACTGGAGTTGATCCTTTTGTTGGGGACAAAGAGTGTTTTACTTTTCCTAAGTAAATACTTGATCATTTAGAATGGGTTGAAATGAAGACTTTGGATAAACTAAAGAGACCTAAATGGTCGATCTTAAAGGGTGGTTACTGGCTAAATACAAGAGATCTGGGTTTTGCTAGTGAATGGGCTTTACAATGGGATTCATATATTGAAATTCTAAAAGAGGTTGGAGTAAGGTTTAAAGCAGAAAATGATAATTTGGTTTGGCCAGAGAACAAGAAAAATGGAATCATTATTGCTAAGTTGGCTTATGAATTTATGACAAAGAATGGGAGTAGGGTAGAGCCAAGATGGTGGTATAAATACCTATCGAAGTGGAATTTACCACAAAAATTGAAATGATTTTGGTGGTTATCTCTCAAGTATAATATCCTTACTTGGCATAGTCTTATGAAAAGGGGATGGCAAGTCCCAAGTTTCTGCCCTCTCTGTAGACATGAAGAAGAAACAACTTTACGTATTTTTGTAAATTGTTTTTTTTGAAAACATGTTCGGTCAGTTGCTAAGAACTTGTTGGGCATCAGTTGGGATTGGGGAGATGATAATATAGAGGGTTCTTTTGAATATTGGTTTCATAATTCTGACTCTTTCTATCTGCTTCCAATTTTTATCTCTTGGTCTCTCGGGATTTCGAGGAATAAAGTTGTATTTCAAGGCATCAATCCCAATTCATTTCTCTATGGGATTAGTGGTATTAATCTCTTTAAATATTTTTTAACTAACAATCCTCCAAGGAAGACCAAAAGGTATTCTCAGGTTGGTTTTACTTCTTCTTGTGATGAAGTCTATTTCGATAGTGCCTCCAATAAATCCTCTTGTGGTTGTGGTATGGTAGTTTTTTTAAACAAGGATCATTATTTTTCTCTTAGTTTGGGTGGAGGATAGGGAACCAATACCAAGGAAGAGTTGATGAGTTTATGTGGATTACTTCAGTTTATTGCTTTTATTGGCATATCTGACATTAGTATATGCAGAGATTCCAAAGTATTAATTGAATGGATGAATGGAATTATAATTTATAGGTGTTGTCAATCAAACACTGGTGTTAGAAAGTTCAGGAATTAAAAATATCCTTCAAGCAAATTACCTTCAAACATATTTCCAGAATCTTTAATTCCAAGGCTGATTTTCTCTCTAAAAGTGCCATTTCCCTTAAATTTGGAATTTCGTAGTTTCAAGAATATTTGGAAGGAATTATAATCCATGAAGGAGAGATATATATCATAGATTTTGTCTAATTGATGGTGGGATGTCAAATGCTTGTTGAAGCACTACCAATTTTTGGTATATTATACTATTCGAAAAGGAATAGCTCTATAACTATTTTTGTCTTGATATGTAAGAAGGAAGAATACTGTAAGGATGTTTTGTAGATGTAAAAAAATTTCTTTGATTTATAAAATAGTGGGAAAAATGTCTCTTTTTGGTGAAAAAAAATCATTGAAAAAAAATCTCATTTGTTTAAGGTTATTGTCTATTAGTTACAGAGTTTCAATTCTAATGAATTACAATATTTTTACATTTAATATCTATAAGTATTCAATGATTTTGTTTTTCATTTCATAAAAAGCGTATAACCTAACATGTACAACAATAATAATAAAATAAAATTGTACTAACATTTTTTAAATATACATATATCGGTAATGGAAAAACATTTCACATATGTTTTTTAATAGTGTTTGTCCTGGATTCAACTTATTCAACTGAGACCAAAGTATAATGCACAAAGGGATTTTTTGTTATTTAAGATGAAAGTACAGTCTACAAATGGGAACTTCTGTTATTTGAGATCAAAATGGAGTTTATAAAAGGGCCTAGATTGAGTTTACATAATGTTTCCTTTTTCTTTTTTTTCTTTTAGCTTAAACAAACAAGTAAAATTTTTATATTAAAAGGTTAGTAAAAAATTAAGCAGAAGTTTACATAATTTCCAAAATTACAAAATAGATATTGTCTTAACAGAGTGATGTCCCAAAAACTCTTTTTAGTCCATAGATCTATAGTAGATAATACATAGATAACATAGTATTTAAAACTATAAGCTCTAATAAACTATTCTACGAATCTATACATAAAAATAGCATCTGAAAGGAGAGCTCAAGAGGTTTACATCCACTCAAATTTTTATCCATGTTCTTTGTCCTCCTCTACCTAGTATTTTACTTCGTCATGAGAAATTGACACCTCAATTATTTCCTTTGTGGGAGGTTTTGTGGAATCGTCTTCAATAGATCTAGAGTCAAGAGTCATGTTTTTCTGTGAGAGACCTCCAATGACATATTCAAAAACATGTCTCAATGAACTTCCACATCAAGAATCAATTTTTTAATCATCCCCATTGTACTTAAACATGGTTTTCCAAAGCATCGAACCTCACATCCATTTGAACAATGTGATAATATAGTTGCTCCACATATGAAATTACACCCTCCAACTTTAGGTGAAGCCTCCTCATCAAGTTCTAAATTTACCTTATTTCCTATTCGAATACTATGGACCCTTAACCTTGACTCGCTCCCACCATAATTGTTAGGATTATTAATCCTCCCAAATTGTGTCTAAATCGGGAGTCCATCCAGTCTATTTATAGTCATTTGCACCATTGGGTCAACTTGACCTAATTGGGGCACATGTTTCAGTTACTAAAGTGTGGGGAACACTAATTGAGGCTCACTGCCATTTATTGCACTTAATTGCATAAGTTTAGGAGCCTCCTAGACCAATCCCTACAATTTAGGAAGCCATTGGGAGTGCCGAAACCAACCAAGGTCAGTTCACTTTAGTTAATGACTGGTCAAGCTAAGTTAGGAGTCAGTTACTTTCAGTTCAAGTCCTCCACATTCAGTTAGCGCTAGGTTTACTTGACTGCACACATGTGGGGCACATTTCTCACCTACCACAGTCAGTTAACCATTGGTCAACACTGAATGTAACACTTGAGTTGTGTTTTAGAGCTCCGATGAACTCCGGTTATGGTTTAGACAAGGACAGTTAACTACTGGGTCCTCCGATACTGATTTAGACAAGTCTTGGTTACCTACAGTCAAGTAGAGTCAAATCAATTCAAACTTCCTCATGTGGATTCGAATTGCTTGTGGCTATTAAAGCCATTTTACTTCATTGTAATTATCATTCGGATTACTTTTTTTATTAATGAAAGCATTCACAGCTGCAAGCCTTTTGCATTGTTTCATTCTTCAATTGCTGAGTAAATTGTGAGATCTTCTTTGTGAGTTGTGTGTTTGTCTACAGATCTATATGCTCAAATTTACATGGTATCAGAGCCTCAGCAGACAAGGCACTTCTCCTCCTCAGATCTCCTACTGGATTATTTTTTTTGTTTTGTAGGTACAACTTCGAAATGAATTCATCAGTTCCTCTTCTCACCCAATCCTCAGACTATTTTGAATGGAAGGTGAAGATGATTGGATTTCTGCATAGACGAAAAATCTTTTGGGTGTCTGATGGATTCGGTAGAAATTCTTTTAAGAGTGAAGATGACTGGCTAAATGCAAAGGATGCAGCCTTTGAAATAATGGAACTGGCTCTTTCTCCTAGCATGCGCTACCTTAGTAGATCTATCAAAGATCCACAGGAACTCTGGACAAGATTGGACAGAACCTTTGGAAGCACATGGAGCACATCTAGCACCATAAGCATCCTTGATTCAAAAGTCTCGGCCTCTACTCTCTCTGATAAAGTTGTTCAAGATGAAGATGAAGCAGAAGCTTCTACACAGTCAATTCGAATTGAAGACAGTCTCCATGCAGTGACTCCTTCTCCTGATGCTCCGAAATTTCATGAGATCTCTGATATCTCATCTTCTCATATTGCTGAAATAGAAGAAGACATTCAAATCTCTAATATTGAAGAAAAATTCTGTTTCACTTCCATGCAAACATTCACCGGTGATTTTCCTTTAAATTCTGTGCAAAATTTAGCAGTAATTGCTTCCGAAAGTGAAGAGAAATTTGATTTTTCTTCCTTTAATGTTGCTGATGGTGTGCAAATATGTAAAAACTTGGATATTTTGGAAGAAATATCATATTATAAGAGTGACGCATTCGCTCCCCATGATCTAGATTTTCCAGCAAAATCCTGCAGGATTGCATGCACCAAAATTCAGAATTTTGAAGAAGAAGAAAGCTGTGCATCCACCGTCTCAGTTAACCATTTATTTGAATCTGATATTAACCTTATTGGATCTGATATGATCTTATTTAGATTTGATTTTATATTGCTTGGTTTAATATATCAAATTCATAATCTTTCAATACTGCTTGTAGTTGTTCTCATCAACGATGTGAAGAAACAAGTACCGCAAGTCTCCTACAAAATTGTTGTTGGGGATTTGATTCCATTTCACAGTTTTGGATCTGTTTTGAACCTATTTAGATCTGATTTACTTTCTTATCTGATATTATTTGGTTCATATTTTAAAATCCAAAAGCATTCAGTCATGCTTGTAGCTGCTCTCACCAGTTTCGATGTGAAAAATCAAGTACTGCAATTTCTCTTCAAAACTGCTGATGGGGATTTGGTGTTAGTTTCCTCGTATGAGGTTGCTGATATTTTATTATGTGATTCATTATCTATTTCAGAAGCTATATCAGACTATGTATCTCAAGCATTCGCTCTCAATAGTCCCAGTGCTTCTCTACCATTGATCACATGCTCATCTCCTCACAGAACTAGTAAAGAGGAAGATTTTCTGCATCCGCCTGGACACCTGCTCCTAACACTTGGGGCTGTTCTTACCACTCATGGTTTGCTGTTCATGGCTGCAACATATCAGTTTCTTGAGTGTTCTTCACATTCTCTGAATTCTCAAGAACCTTTCCTCACTTTTCAGTTGACATTAGTTGCTCTACATGGGTCCAGTCTTCATCCGGCAGTTGTCTATATTTCTGATTTAGTTGAGCATATCATTCTTCTTCCAAAGAGGAAGATTCCTCCAAAAATAATGATGGAGAGGTTCACATGCCAGGCCCCAGGATACCTGTGCACAGAAGAACCAGATTGATCCTGATTCTACCTGCTTAATTAGAAGGTGGGTTTTTTTCCCATGTGGTTTTTCCTTGGCACCTTGTTTTTGAGCAGTTTCTTTACTTTACTTGATGTAATGGGTGACCTATGGTCTTAGTTACCAGGGCCCACAGATTTTCCAAGTTAGCATTCAGGGGGGGTGTTAGGATTATTAATCCTCCCTTGTCCAATTTGGTCATATGTCTAAATCGGGAGTCATGTCTAAATCGAGAGTCCATCCAGTCTATTTATAGTCATTTGCACCATTGGGTCAACTTAACCTAATTGGGGCACATGTTTCAGTTACTAAAGTGTGGGGAACACTAATTGAGGCTCACTGCCACTTATTGCACTTAATTGCATAAGTTTAGGA
>LPNX010255754.1:215357-267117 GCA_001517045.1 Pseudotsuga menziesii
TAGGGAGTGTCGAAACCAACCAAGGTCAGTTCACTTTAGTTAATGACTAGTCAAGCTAAGTTAGGAGTCAGTTACTTTCAGTTCAAGTCCTCCACATTCAGTTAGCGCTAGGTTTACTTGACTGCACACATGTGGGGCGCATTTCTCACCTACCACAGTCAGTTAACCATTGGTCAACACTGAATGTAACACTTGAATTGTGTTTTAGAGCTCCGATGAACTCCGGTTATGGTTTAGACAAGGACAGTTAACTACTGGGTCCTCCGATAGTGATTTAGACAAGTCTTGGTTACCTACAGTCAAGTAGAGTCAAATCAATTCGAACTTCCTCATGTGGATTCGAATTGCTTGTGGCTATTAAAGCCATTTTACTTCATTGTAATTATCATTTGGATTACTTTTTTTATTAATGAAAGCATTCACAGTTGCAAGCCTTTTGCACTATTTCATTCTTCAATTGCTGAGTAAATTGTGAGATTTTCTTTGTGAGTTGTGTGTTTGTCTACAGATATATATGCTCAAATTTACAATAATTGTCTTTACACATTAATTTCTCACCAATACCTTAGACAAGATACTAGTGGATCCAAGACAACAAGATGGGAAACCACTGGTATTCTAAACATAGCAAGAAAACTGAGCAAACCCAACATTATTATATACACATATAGAACATATTTCATTTACTATCCAAAGAGTTTGTGAGTGCCTCCCAGAGAGCGTTCCATACAAAAGTAAAGCCCCATTTGATTTATTTCTTTGCTGACCTTTCGC
Organism: Pseudotsuga menziesii; assembly: GCA_001517045.1. Lineage (NCBI taxonomy): Eukaryota > Viridiplantae > Streptophyta > Pinopsida > Pinales > Pinaceae > Pseudotsuga > Pseudotsuga menziesii. The sequence continues at coordinate 216,132 of LPNX010255754.1, forward strand.
TTGGATATCTCCCAAAATAGATATCCCACATACCTCATCGAAAGAAACCCCTAACACCATAAAATGAAAGTGTGATCCCAAAATGACAACCAAGAGTGCAAGCACGTGGGGAAATAAACCAAACCTATGGTGGAGTAAGTATACTCTAGGTTTCATACCCATTACACTTAACTTGTGCCAACTATTGCGCATGCTTAGGAGGTCCATTAATCAGGATGCTTTGGAGTCCATAATGGGATTTATTCAAGCATGAGGGAGCCCCTGTCAATAAGGGTGCCCTCCATTCATGGCCATAATTCCATGGTCAAGAGATGTGTGCATGTTAGCTAATCGATTGGCCACTTGGTTATTATACGTTTGAATATGCAGAAGATTTAAATCCCTTATTAGTGCAAGTGATTCGTTGTTGAAGGTGGCCAACTATTGTTACCTCTATGATGAATTTCCTCCTTTCTTTAGCAATTACTAACAAGTAGTCTCCTAAACTCATGATCTTGTGAATCTTATAAGCTACGATAAATTCCAAACCCTTATATAATGTGTACCTCTTAGCCTATTCATTAGTTGGTTGTCCCATTCCCCATTCATAGGTGATGATTGTATTTCCATCGAGATCCAATAGAATTCCCCGTGCATCTACCAACCATGAGTTCCCTTTCAAAGATCCATTGAAAAAAAAATATTATGGAAACTTTCCCTAGAGATCCATTCATGAAATTTTGTTTCATCCATTTGTATCTTTCCTTGACATAGGAGTCGTTAGCCTAACAATAGACCAACAAAAGTTAATGGCCTGGCAATAGACCATTTGGATTGAAGGGTGCTCCATGTTGTAAAATTGTTGAGTTTGAAGGGGGATCATGGGAGAGCTATGAACACCCTCCTCCAAGAAAGAAGGACATCATAGCGAAGGTCCATGGATTAAATCACAATTCTAAGAGGATAAATATTATTTAGATTAAAAATGGATTTATTTCTCGCTATCTAAATTTTGCAAAAATTATGTTTCAGGAGAGTCATCCAAGTTGTGGCAAGGAAAGGATTATTTTGCAAAGAACTAGGATAATAGTATTTTCAATTAAGAAAGAACCCATTCCATTGTGTGGGTAAGATTATGTTTTGATTAAGCTCACTAAGGGCCTCTACCCACATTGAGTAAAGAGTACTCACTTTCTAGAAAGAGGTGAATAGTTTTCTCCTCTTCTTCTTTTTTTATATAGGACAAACCATGATGGTCCCACAATTTGTCATTTCTTGAGATATTCTATTCTGAGGATTTTCTCATGAACTAAGACCTTGGGAGGTCATCATTGTGAAAAATGGTTTTCCAAATATGAGAGAAAGGGGGAAGTGGGGGGCCTTGAATAAGTCTATTGTATCCTTCTTTAACTGAGTACTTTCCCATTACATCCCTTCAATTGTTTCCTATAAATTGAATACCAATTGGAGCAGCTCCTTGCAACAAAGAAAAAAGCATTTCTAAGTCATGTTTAGGTGATATGGTATTCCCAGTTGCTTATAGTTTTTCATCACCCTATCTAATCCAATTATGAAATATCAAAGAGAGTCATAATTTTGTTATTAGATGGTCAATTTTTAAGTCTTACAACTTGGTTTTGCTTAATAGTGGATCTCTACCAAGAATCTTATCATACCATAATTTTTTTTCCTTTCCATTCCCAGGAACCCAATACAACCCTTCTTGTATTGGCTTTCCCCCTGCTTTACACAATCTCCATATTCCAGATCCATTACCCTTCCCAAGTGCAATTGTATAGGAATTTGAGCCTTTATCTTATGGTATACTTCTTTTGAAGTGCTTCTTTCCACCATTCCTTTTTTTGCATGACAAGGCACCATAGAATTTTGGTTCCCAAGGCTATTTTCATGAGTTGTGGAACTCGAAGACCATTACCTCCATGATCCACTAGGGTTGTCACTATTTCTTGTTTAACTTGGTGAATTTTCTATGATTTTTCTTGCATCCCTACTAGAGGAATTTATGTATATCCTTGCAAATGGATTGCATTACGCCTACTGGAGCTAATAAGGAAGAGCATTAAAAAAAGGGAAAGGAAGAGAACATAAACCTGGAAAGAATGATTTTTCCTACTAGATTCAACCAATGGACTCCCCATGCCTAAATTTTTCCTTTGATTTTAAGAGAAATACTCTGCAATCCATCATTTTGACATTTTGGAAGGATATTGGGATACACAAATATTTAAGGGCTAGCCATTTTCTTTGACCAACAAAACCAAAGATAAATGAGATCCTATCAAGCATATTAGGAGGAGTGTTCTAGTTATAGATTGTGCTCTTGTCTTAATTAACCTTGACCCTTGAGGCTTCAATAAATGAATCCAAAATCTTTTTAAATATTTGAGCATTAATTATTGAGGATTTTATTGCAAAGATAATATCATTAACAAATTGAGCATGGTTAACCACTTAACCACTCTGGTAATAAGGATGTCATACAGATTGCCTTCCTCCATTTCCTTGTTGAGTTTTCTACTGATAGTTTATGCCATGATAATGTACACAAAGGGAGACATCGAGCACCCTTGTAGAATCCCTCGATAAGATTTAAAGAAAGGGGTTGATATTCCATTAACTAAGGGCATAATCCACATCATCCCAATGCAAGCCTTGATCCATTTTATGAAGAGGAGAAAATCCATTTTTTTCTAAACTCCATAAATGAAATTGTGTCTTACTCGATCGAAAGTGTTAGCAAGATCAAGTTTGAAAACCATATATTGCTCCTTCCTTTAGACGTTTGAATGGATGGCCTCCTGGATGAGAGTGATGATGTCTAAAATTTGATTCTTTGAAATGAACATTCATTGATTCTTAGGGATGACCTTGGGAAGAAGATTTTTTATTATGTTTGCAAGGATTTTTGTAAGGATCTTGTAAGTTGAATTACAGTGGGAAATTGGGTGAATTATAGTTAAAGAATATGGCCTCAAGTCTTTAGGGATTAAGGAAATAAAGGAGGAGTTGGTTGCTCCTCCTATTTTTTTCTTTTCATTGGGTCCAATTCAACATTTTGCATAAGTCAAATTTAGTTGTTTTTCAACATGCCCTAAACAAACTAATTGTGAAGCCACTCAAACCCAGGGAATTTTATGTTCAAGCTCCAAATGAATTATAAAACTTCTTCTTCATAAATCAGAGTGTTCACTAAAAATTGTCTTCTTCTTAGATAACTCTAGGAATATTTTCAACCATCTCTTCTTTTGACATTGTATTAGCACTACCGAACGTGTATAATTATGAAATGATGAAATAATTCATCCTTAATCATATCATAACCTATTACCTTCCTTCCTTCTAAATCAGTGATCTCCCTTATTACATTCCTATTCAACCTTACTCTAGCTTGATTGTGGAAAAAGAAGTGTTCCTATCTCTAGCCTTCAACCATAGTTCCCTATATTTGAGGTTCCACATCTTTTCCTCCTGCTTTCTTGCAGCTAACAATTGCATATTTAACTCTTTTTCTTTTTTCAAAATTTCATATGTAATTATGTAACTAGTATGAGTTTTGATTCCCACACATAGGTTGGTGATCCCTCAACATAAGTGTTCCAAGTATTTCCAATGACATGCTTAACTTCTTCTTCCCCTAACCATAAGGGGTTAAAGCAAAAGGGGATGGGCCCCCGATATTAAGGAATATGTTTAGCCATAGCAATAGAATTTTGATCAGAAGATGCATATGGAATGATTTACAAATGCAAGCTAAATCCCCTTTATACAAAAACATTGTGGACTAGAAACTGATCCATGTCTGGCAGCAATGTGCCCTCAACCAATCCTTCAATTAAACCAGGTGTAAAGTCCCTTCTTTGGGAGAATATCCAAGAGGTCCCAATCCACCACGATATCTTCAAGTTGCTCCCCAAAAGTATCTTGAACCATACTACCTCCTCTCCTTTCCTTCTATGAGATAGTAGCATTGAAGTCCCTTGCCACACTACAATTTTATACAAATACATCTTCCCACAAGGAGTTAAGAGATCTCCAAAATTCAATGTTGTTCATATATTGAACTGTTAGGTTTAACCTTGACTCAAGAATGAGTCAAAGGTGGTTGAGGTCTAGCACATGTTCTTGTGTAGCTCATGGTAATTTTCCATGGTATTGGTGACCAATGGTATTTAATGGGCCATGGTATTGTCCTATGGTATTGCATGTAAGGAATTATTTATAAGGATTGAGGAGACCCCATTGTAAATTGGTATGGATGTGATTGGTGGATAGCTCACTTGGCCCACCTTGGCCAGTTTAGGTCAAGGAAGATAATAGATCTATTACGATGGTTTTTCTCAGTTTTGGGTTTTCCGCGTAAACATTGTTTGTATATCTTTAACAGTTTCTTGTCTATTTTATTTATCTTGCAAGTTATCATATTTTATTATGCTCATAATTCCTAGCAACTTGTATCAGAGCCATGGTTTGGCATATAGTTTTGCTTGTTGTGTTGTATCTAGTTGTTTTTAATTAATTGTGGAGTGCATGTTTGGTGGTACCTGACACCCCAACCTTTTTTGTTCCTTGTTAAAAGTTGATTTCCCCAAATTCTAGAAGCACAACGTATCCCTCTTATGCACAGAGAAGGGATGGTGCATCAAGTGTGGAATGAACCACTGGGTAGGTACAAGGGTGGCAGGTGTACTTGTATCCTAGCTTGATCTAGATCAGAGAGGTTGAGTCTTCGATTGGGGGAGGAATGTGAGATGGTTTAATGTCAGTTGTGGGACCAAGATTGATAAGCCATGTATGTGAAGAGAATTCCTAGAGAGTTGGTGGTTACAGTGGTTGAGGACCCATGTACTCCAGTAGATGGATTCTTTTTATATGGACGTCAATGATAAGGTTGGATGCAAGTACAATAGGAGCATGGACGAAAAGGAGCGAGCATGGAAAAACGAGAGGATGTAGCAACAGATGGTGATGGTGTAGTCACCATGAAGAAACATGAAAAATATTAATGGAGAAATTTACATGTAAAAGGGCATATGGATGTAGGACTTGGTAAGGCATGCATACCCCTAGTAACTCACTGGTTAAGTCGAGAGATAGACCTAAGTGATAAGGGGTCTATGTGAGATTCCTCAGTAAAACTTTGATGGGGATTGGTGTTTTCTCCAAGTCAATTTTAAAGGGGGGATTGTTAGGGTTAACCTTGACTCGAGAATGAGTCAAAGATGGTTAAGTTCTAGCACATAGTTTTTGGGCACATGGTTTTGTGTAGCTCATGGTATTTGTGGTCGATGGTATTTGATGGCTCATGGTATTGTCCTATGGCATTGCATGTAAGGAAACCTTTATAAGGCTTGATGAGGCTCCATTGTAAAGTGTCTTGGATGTGAGTGGTGGCTAGCTCACTTGGCCCGACGTGGCCAATTTAGGTCAAGTAAGATAATAGATCTATTATGGTGGTTTTTCTCAGTTTTGGGTTTTTCACGTAAACATTGTGTATATATCTTTAATGGTTGCTTGTCTATTTTATTTATCTTGCAAGTTATTATATTTTATTATGCTCTTAATTCCTAACAGAACTAGGCCATACATATTACACACACTCGGTTTTTTCAAAGTGATTATATCTCCAAACTCAATCATAATCCAATTCAAAATTCTCCTAATGCTTAACCTCTCTACATTTCTTGGAGTCCCAACATGTGGCTATTCCACCTGAAGCACCTCTAACACTCACTGCATGTCCTTCACTATTCTTCCAAATCCTTGTTAACTAACTATAGACTTCTTCAACCTTCATTTTGGTGTATTGTATTGAGAGGAGAGTTATCCCTCCCTTATATATTAAATTCCTTATTGATTCAATATTTTATTGTTCCCTCATTCCCCTACCATTCCAAGAGACCATTTTCATTATCTACTACTTCGATCTGGTCCTTCCCTCTCAGACTTTTCTTCTCTCTATTCCATTAAGTTCCTTACATGAGTTGTCAATTTTACCTGCCTTCCTAGAGAAGCATGTCTTCTCGTAACTTTATCCTTTGCAACATCTTCCTCTCTTTGTTTCTTATTTGATTTCCTTCTTGGTTTCTTTAAAACAAGCCAATCTTCTTCGGTACTTTAAATATAATCTCCCTGAATATGCTTTGCTTTCATTCGAGTTAAAATTCCTCCAAGGGTACTCAAGTTTATACTATGGGAAACTTGGATTTCTTGATATGTTTTGAGCGTAGAAGAGATGTATAAATTGTCCTCGAGACCCCTCTATTCTAATACTAGCTTCTCTGTAGAGATATGTGAGTTTAAGGTTGACACCTCCTTATTCTGATTCAATCCCTCATCTTCTTTCTTCCCTTCTTCTTCAGTTGATAGAACCTAGAACTCGTTTGAGGAGGAGGGAAAAACTTCATGTCCTTTTTTTCATTTTCCCATGATTGATTTCCAACCTTCCCATTGGAAGTATCTTGAGCAATATTTTTTGGACACTTACAAGCAAAATTCCCATATTCATGGAAAAACTTGCATTTGAAAGAAAGTTGTTCATAATCAAGTTTTTGCACACAATTCCATCTATCCATTGAAAGGTTTATGGCCTTTGGAAATCCTTTTTCTAGGTCGACCTCCACATAAATATGGTCACAAGAGAACATTGGAAGCTTATGTTCAACTTTGCCTATGTAACACCCCAAGGATTTTTCAATAGCCACGATCCTCATCAAACTAGTAGTGAAGCAAAAAATGGGGTAATTTATCCTACACTAGATCGATCGAAGAAATGTCCTTCTCCATATCCAAGGATATATCCCATATGTTCAAGTACATTCCCCCACGGCCCATGAAATAGGGCCCATTCCTAAAAAAGAGATCTTTATCCTATTTGTTCTCAAAATGAAAAGCAAAAACCCCTCTCCCACAAAAATTATGTTGAAGGTTTCCAGAGATGAGGGGCCTCCAATTGTTGTCCAGTCATACCTCCATTGCCTTAGGGGAAGGCCATATTCCTGTGAACTATCCCACCAAACCACAATCTAAATGGACAATTGCTTTTCATTGAGTTGCATGAGATGAAATCTTAACCTCTAGAATTGATGCCAATTTCACAAAACATAAAGGTTAATCTAATGTTAAAAAATAGGGTCAAGAGGAGACGATCACATTTCGAAAGGCCTCATCAAGTATCAAAGAAGCCTCCACTAGATTAGAGTCTAGAGGAGAATCCATATAAGAGCTATGTAGTCAATTGTAACTCAGAAAGAAGGTAGCTTTCTCTCTAAGGATAAGAGAGAAAGTAAGAACACTCAAATCAATCTACATAATGTTGTTACTTGATTATACCATCAAACTTTAATCAAGTTCATTAAAAACATTTATATATTATTTTTATAGATTATTTTATGATTATGAAAAAAAAAGCTATCCAAATTACTATTAAGAAAAAGGGAAAATACAAAATTTTGAAAAATTAAAAAAAACCACAAATTTTTGAGGAATTAAAAAAAAAATTACAAAATTTTGAGAAATTAAAAAAATGATACGTTAAATTTTGAGAAATTAAAAAATGTTATGTTATAGCCGTACCTAGAATTTTATTTCGGATAATATTTTTTATAAAAAAATTTAATTTTATATATCTTAGAATGTTTTTATTTACTGATTTATTTCGGAAATTAAATACTTATTTAAATATAAGATAAGTATTGCCAATACTGATTTTTGCCAATTATTTGACCTTTTAACGTTGATCAATTTTATTCACTTAAATAACCTTATTCCACATTAATGATTTAAGTATGATATTTGAAGGATGAACAAAGTTACAATATATATATTAAAATTCCCTTAAAACTTGATATTGCATTTTCATTGTTTTAAATTATATATAAGCATTGATACGATTGTGGGTTATTCATCATAACTAGAGAAGTTATATGTTGTTACATGGAATTTTTTTCTTAAAATTCAAAAAGATTGTATATGTCATAAGCATTCACTTTGTGGGTTATTCATCATAACTAGAGAAGTTATATGTTGTTCCATGGAAATTTTTTCTTAAACTTCAAAAAGATTGTATATCTCATAAACATTCATTTACAAATTTTATTGTAAAAAAAAGTTATATGTATTTTTGTGGAACCTCATCCCTCACACTATAGGGAATTAACTTGATCCTTTGATTATAACTCTATAGAGAAACCTAGGGCACTTCCTTACAGGTTATCAATCGCGGTAAGATGGGGGGGCAAGTGTTATTCGGAATGACTAGGCGTAAAGGGCACGTAGGTGTGGGTTATTCATCATAACTAGAGAAGTTATATGTTGTTACATGGAAAATTTTTCTTAAAATTCAAAAAGATTGTATATCTCATAAGCATTCACTTACAAATTTTATTGTAAAAAAAATTTATATGTATTTTTGTCTTGAGTATAAAAAAAACATTTAAATTGTTTGACAAAATCGATGAAATTCAAAAAATTTAGTCATTTATTCTATTTATCTATGACTCTATTAAAAAAAAATTAGTCTTCAAGAGTAAAATCTTAGAGCTTCAAAACATAAAAATAGAGCCTTATGGGCAAATCACATTTTTTTTTTTGTAAATAAGTCGAATTATATTAACAGAATATACAAAATAGTGCAAAAATTAATAGTATGCCTGGCATTCACATCTATATATTCTCATCTTTCACCCATACATACAAATTAGAAATGGAAATCCCTCTGACCCTCTCCTAGAGGAGAAAACAAGGTTCACATTTAGACTAACAGCACTGGACCTAGAGTAAAACAAAGGGTTCCCAGTCCAAAACTGAAAGCAAAGCTTGTTATCAACTGCTTATGCCACTCGTAACTTGGACTTCTGAATAGAGAAAACTGTATCACTAAAACTAGACAACTAGCCAACCCACCAAAAACAATAGAAAAAATAAAAAAATAGCTAAAACACGACCAATTAAGGAACCTGAAAGTCCGCATGGTTAGCATATGGACCAGAACCACCATGACCTCCTGTGTGGTGCTGGTGAGATTCCCGCTCCACTCCAACTGAAGGAATTCTCACCCCCATTTGGGGTAGAAACAGAATGCCTAACTCTTTCTGAACCGCGTCAATCTTCATGTGAAATAGGTGGGTGTCTACATATAGCTCCTTCCATAATGCCACTAGAACCTTGTCCACTTTCTCCTTGTCTTACCTTTCCAACAGAAATTGAGCCATCATACCCTTAATCACCCAATACAGGGCCACGATTGGCTCAAACAACCCCTACCCCCCTGCGAGGAGCAAGGGTCCTGAATCCAAGTCTCCATCATCGCCTCCACTAAGGACGGAGCATTCTCTTCCACCTCACACCAGACCCCTTCGTCCAACAACTCCAAGTCCGCTTGAATGGAATGGGGGGTGTAGGTCTAGTATTGTCATGCAACTTGGGCATCCCGGAGTTGTTCTCAACTCACCCTCCTTCTTCCCTTCGCCCCTAAATCTCCAATCGCTCCCTTCGGCTCCATGCTACCAGTAGTCATCCCCTTCACAATGACCATATTCCTTCCAGAGTCACCCCATCCTGTTATGCCACCTTCCACATTATCAATTGACACAATCCCCCAACCAAAGTAAACCTTACAAACAAATCCCAATAAAGCCAAGATTTCCCAACACAAACCTTCCAAATTTAAACTCAGGCTAGACCTTCCAAATTTAAACTCGAGCCAGACCTCCTTTGTCTCCTATCACCATCATACTTACAAGTTGTTTCCATAATGGTCGCATTCAATCTTCGTCTCCAACTCATGCCACCTGCTTGATCGCTCGCTTGGATCTATCCTGCCCCTGTATTTTCTCCCCATGTGAAGGTTGTACACATTACCCTTCCCATGCAATCTCCCTGATGCCCACCTGTAAAATGATTATTAGTCATCCCCAAGCATTAGGCTAGGTCCTCCACTTGCCCCCCACCCAACATCATGTCGATCACCTAACTCACCTACATCCAAGGATGAACAAATGGCATTGCTCTTAAGCTCCTCATAAAGTAAAGTTCTAGAAGGAAAGCCTATTCCTTTCTTAGATAGTCCATCAACCACTGTATTCATTTCATGGTAAATATGATTGTAGGATATATCAAAAAAATATCTAATAAGTGTGTGTAATCTGGTACACCAGAAAAAAAGATCTAATAAGTGTTTGTAATCTAGTAAACCAATGTTGCAACGATAGAACATGGACACTTGAACCACCAAAAGCCCAATCTAGAATGAATTTGGGGTCTCCAAGTACCTATATGGAAATAATTCCAATGTAAGAGGCAAATTGCAGTAAGCCCCATAATGCCAGTAATTATGCATAGGTGTTGGTACCATAACCACATCCCAACCAAAGATGAAATCTATGAGATTGGCTTAATTTTAGAAGCATTCCACCTTCACATTGTCCTGATTGGGTAACACCATAAAAAACACCCACAATTGTATTTGACTAAAGTATAGGGAGATTCATAATTATGCAATTGTTAAGTTTCTCTTCTTTGAAGTATTCTATTTAAAGTCCCATAATTATGTAGTAGATCATTGTCACGTCTTATTTCTTGTTATAAAAAATAGTTGTCTTTTTGGAATGCCAAATTCCCCAACATATAAAGATTGGAAATTTTGTATACTTACTCATATTATTGACCCAATGTTTAAGGTTATCATCGATTGTTGAGTCACCCCAAGCATTTGAAATGTGTAGTATACATGTAAACTTTCTCCAGACTTCTAAACACTAGGAGCATTTAACAAATAAATGAACTACATATTGTCCTTCAACTTTACACACGAAGCATAGGTCCCATCTAGCCCCTCCTTATTAAATTATCCCATTTCAATATTTTATTTTCCAGAAAAATCCGTGTAAAACATTTCAAATTTATAGGTAGGTTCCATTTCCATATTTTCTTAGTCTACCAAGAACCAACTAATATATTATTTATACTTGCAATAGATTCATAAGAAGATTTCGCACATACCTAACCATTTTTTTCCAAGACCATACAAGTCTGTCTTTAGTATCTTCTAGCCTAATATATGCATGTTTAAGGAAAACATACCAATCCCATTCTTCATCCAATGCTCCTACTAGTCTCGAAACATTTTCGTTCTTCCATTACTCTGCATTGCTATTAACCCATGATATATTCCTGATATCTCCAAGTTTCTTGTAACCCCTATCATGTAGGAAAGACAACAGTTATTTAGAAAGCGAGTAATTTTCATCTTCCCCAATAAAGGGGTTTATCCTTGACAACACCTTATTTCTATTTCCCACTGTTATGGAGAGAAACTTCCTATGGCTTGGGGTGTACCACAACAGACAGCTAAACACCAAAAATCAATCTTTCCCAATATGCAAGAGAAACCAAACATCTAACACTAAGGGATATCGAATCGTACCTTGTTCCGGAAGGTTGAAGTAGATCCCCGTTGAGATTTTCCAATTCACGCTTTCATTAGCAATTCGCTCTCAACAAGAAAACAAGACAAGCATGCTCTATAATATTGTGTTAGACCTACTCTAGCATATATATTCAACAATGTATAAGCAATTAAATACATCCATGGAAAAAATATTCATATTCAAATGCGCATTAATTGGACAAGAAAAGATATTTCTATTAATAAAATCAGAGATTACAAAAGTGACAACCTCTATTGGCATGTCTACGAACAGGAGAAACCGAGTCCTCCACCTGGGCCTCAACCACCTCAATCCTCCATCTCTCGATAGCAAGCTCACAAATCAAAGGCAAGCTTGGGAAGAACACAAAGTGCTCCAAAGGGACAAAGGGATGTAGACTCAAGTATAAGAAAACTGAGGGAACAATGGACTATAGTTTCTTTGCTCTTCAACTCCTCCTCTTCAATGTATCTAAGGGGTTCCTTATATAGCACTCCAAAAGGGCAACGGAGGGTTGAATCCGAGCGTTCTCAAGGCATTTGGAAGGCCAAGAGTCAAGTGGTTCGGACTCATATGAGGAAAAATCCAAAACTATTTGGCTTTATGCACACATCCCGATGTACGCAGGTTTGAGGTCAAAAGTCGCGTGTACACGTGAGTATGGAGTTAAAAGTTGCATACAGCAATAAACAGGGGTTTTTAAGGGATGAACTTAGAACATCAAAGGATAATATAAGTCCATGGGGTTCATAGAGTCTGCAGAGGGATAGGGAAGGCCATAAATATGTGATCAACCATGTGTGGTAAAATAAGCTATAACAGATGCCCCCTAATTTGTGAGGACAGAGGGGTAACATGATGGCCGAAATACATTATAAAATCCATCCCGAAAGTGGAGTAATGAAGAACCAGGTAGAAGAACTAGCCATCCATCAGTACAATACAATGATAAATATCTGCATGTGACTGCAAATATATGGAGTAGTCCCGGATACATAAGAGTACAATGGCCATGAATAGGCATGATATACAAAATGTGACATGTGTGTTCATCACCACGTATAATATACAATAGATCAGAATCTCCAAAGTGGATGAAGATATACAATACATCAAGATCTCCATAATGGCTGAAGATATACAATGGATCAAGATATCTGATATACACTGGAATCAAATCACAGAATCTGATATCTCATGAATACTAGCACGATCAAGGAGGTAGCATATATGGAATGCCACTAATCTGGAAGGTTTTCTACACAAACCGCTATTGTTGGAGACATTTACCATCATACACACTCTTTTGGTCAAATTGGCCTAGTTAAAACACTATCCTAAGTTTAATTGACATCAGTGGAGCATTAATTGCCATCATCCAGTCACACCCACGCCTACCTACAGTCAAGGAGGCTAAATTAGCCTTCTCCTATAGTCAAGGAGGCTAACTGGAGCACTCTGAGGGTGATCTGTGTGACATTAATGCACCTAATTGCTAACTGGTGGTTCAACCAGTCAGTTACAGTCAGTTAAGGTGCCTCCAGTCATTAAATATATTATTTAATGATTATTTATTATTATTTAATGAACTGGAGTCAACAAGGAGCCTCCACCAACTTTTGATGGTCAGTTCAGCTTCAGTTAACCTCATCAGGGTTCATTGGAGTCATCGAGCACTAGCACTTGATGATTGGATTGCTATGACATGTGTTTGATCTCCTTCAGTTGAGATTCAGTCATTTATTGCACTCCGACTTCAGTTAGGGTTTGGTGAGTCAATTAGGGTTTTGGTCAAGTGGTTAACTGAGTGAGTTTGAATGGTTGAGAGTCAGTTAAGCTAGACTCACTCACTGAATTCGAATTGTCTCCTTAGGTATTCGAATTCTTCATGGAGTTAAGCCATTGCTCAGCATTGGAATTGTAACCCTTTATTGTTTATTAAATATACAGAGAGGAAACCATTTCTGGTTCCGATTATTTCCAATTCATGAGTATTTGTTAATTATTCTTTGATGATTTTGATTCCTAGTTCCTAGATAATGTGCAAGAATTAATAGCTATGAGTACATGTCCTACTATGCGAATAGATGTGTCGAGGTCGAACATAGTATTCCATCGTCTGATTACCAGTCATTGATGTATACCGTTAACATACACGAGATCACCCACTGATAATGAAAATGGGAATCAAGGTACATAGTACAATCTAACAAGTGTGAATAGATGTGTTGAGTTCGAACACTTGAAAGAATCCATTGATCATGGGACATTGATGTATTCCGAAAACTGTCGATGGCGAGAGAACCTACCATTAATGACTGTAAGTCTCAAGACACTCAAATTACTCTAGACTCCTATTCCAAAATAAATGATCTGATGTCGATGGAATGGAATCTGCTGGAAGGAGGGCATTAAGGCATCCCCCATCAACCGACACAAGGTACTCAACAACGTGGTATAATGTGGAAGAACTCAACAAACAAGATGTGCACGAACCAGTAACAGTACCGGGAATGGTCGACATGCAAAGTCAAGATAACTAAGGAATGGTCGACTCAAGCTTCAACTTCCTTCGATTAAGAGCATAAAGGAAAATGGTGACTGAAGGTAGGGAGCATGGACTCAATATGCAAACTGGTACATCTCTGTGACACAGCAGGCATCAACAGAGGCTCCATAGGGACTGGAAGCCTAACCAATCGGTGGAGATAAACTCAGAGTAATGAGTACAGCTCCTAAAGTAAAACTATTAACCCAACCAACGGATGTGATATACAGTACTCTGTTCGAAGGTGACATGACTCGACTACTTCCAAAGATAACATCTTTTCCTGTACGGCTTTTTGGTTTTCTTATTTTTTTTGGTCTTTTTCAGATATTTTGAAAAGATTGAAAAAGAATAAAAGTGCTTTATAGTACAAATCTAGGAGGAGACGACTGTCATGGGAAGAAGCAAACTAGATCCAAGCAGTGGAACATGCCTATGCTCAATGCAAGGATATATGTGCAGGATAAGGACACTCGGGGGAAGGTCTCCTCCTAGTAAAAGGGATTATCAAGCTATAAAAGATATGTAAAAAGGCTCTGCTTGGCTAGACATGAGACAAGCTCGGGCTATATGGTTGATAACTCAAAGTCAGGGAGCCGGCATAAAGCTCAAGAAGGCAAGCAAAGCTCATGAAAATGCAATTAAAACTTGATATATACAAGGGAGACCCAGGGGAAATGGCCATCATAAAGTTCAAGAGGAGTATGAAGCTCTTGCTCAAGGACATGGCAGGCCTAAAAAGGGACTCCCACACCCTAAAGGAGAAATGTCAGCATGGGCACCAAATGCAAAATAGGATCTAACTAGGTTACCCATGTATGGGAAAGATCTACCATTCAAATAACGCCACTTCTAAAAGAAGCATGAAGGTTCTGTGACATCATGGAATTGGTTCGTACCTAAGGTTAAGATGAAACGGTCATAAGGCCATGCAAAATGCAGACGGATGTGAAATCCTAACCTATGTGCCAATTTAGACATGATACATGTAATAGACATGAACAGGTCGAAGACACGGTCAAACTGCACTCAAAACGGGATCCTACAACATCATATTAGTCCAAACTGTCCAAAATGGTCATAAACTGTTAAAAACTATAGGAAGTGGGTAAAATTTCAAAAACAAATCTATAAAATAGTGAAAAATTAAAATTTTCATACCATTTTGAAAATTCACCCACCATAGTGCATTTGTATCCAAAATTTCAAGAGCTAATTCTGGGAGCATCGTCCGACGAAATCACTCCGCGTTTGGTCCAGGTAATTTACCCATGCCCCCTTCTTCACTTTCATGCAATTTTGTTATTGTAATAGTCCAATTTTTTATTTAGGCCACCCCAAATTGTGTGCTTCAACCCACGCGAAAATTGGGTCTTTTTCCGCGTATAGGGTTGGGTATACGTGGAAAATACCACGATACCTACATACATATGCAGTTGTTTTGCAAACAGTCGTGTATAGGGCTGCAAATGCGATTTTCAAAGGCAAATACTGATGAAACTCAAAATTGTTTGTGCGGGATGGTGCTAGAATGCAGAGAGAGGGAACATGGTGATGTTGAAGAGGCAGTGCAGGGAGATCTAATGGCTCAACAAGCGTTGAGGTCTTGTGGGTTATACAAATTTTGGCACCTTGGAAGCTTGAGAGCTAAACCAAGGCTACTCCAACTACTAGTAGACTACTGGGATCCAGATTCTGAGACCTTTCAGTTGGATGGGATGTCACTCGGCATAGAGGTTGAGGACATATATTTTATCATAGGTTTGTCCCATCAAGGGGAGATGGTGAATCTCTGATCCTGTGAGCCAGGAGGCAGGTTGACTATAGAGGAATACATAGGTGTGTATTTCCTTCCCGATACAGAGAATGTTGTGAGTCAAATCCCGACAAACACTATTCAGAACTTGGGGTTGAAAGCCATACTATTGGAATTGGGCAGGATTGTCAGTTTAGCATCACTCCACCAGGCCTCAAGGCCAATGATGTTCTATGCAGTAGAGTGCATGAGACCTGCAATATATGACTGGAGTACCTCGCTACTGAGCAACATGAAGTAGCAACTCGGTAACTGCAATATGGGAAGGGTACGAAACTTTGGGTTCAGAAGCATACTGAGTGCATTATTTTTTGAGAGGGTACTAGGGCTAAGCCCTAGAGTTAACATAGCTCCTCATGGAGTTAGGGATCCGGCTCAGTTACGCTGGGCCAATGTCATGCGAAGACTGGGAGGGGGAAGGGTGGCTAACCCCTATCTAGTAGACTTTTTCCTCTGGTGGCAGAGACATATCATCGCCATAGACGACTACCCCTATGCAAGGATAGAATTCTGTGGATATCCGGATATGCCCCTACCACCAAGATCAGCATATGGAGACATAGGTAATGAACCCCAACTCACTTTTGTTTTTCGAATTATTAATTTTTTTGTGTTTTTTGATATATATGGAATCAAAAGACATGTTTTTGGTGTGATGACACATAATGAAACTCTGTCATGTACATGCAGATGTGGGACCATGACGTCCAGAAGGATTTCCTCGTCATCGACGGAGGGGAAGAGGCGATGAGATTATGGGTGTATATGCAGAGTGGATGCTCCAAAGCATCCACACAAACTTCCTTTGCTTGACACACAGGGCTCCCATGGCGCAAGTGGATGACTTGCCTGAGGTTATGCAGTGCCAGGTGGCTAGAGTACCATGAGCATGGGTTCAATTATTTCGTTGACTAGCTAGAGTCGTGGTGTGCTACCATGATCAGCACCCTCCTCCACCTCAGGCCGTAGAGACCTAGGTGTATATTTTTTGTATGACCGTGTAGTATATTTTGGTGGCTCGAAAGCCCCAATTTTGTATATGACACTTATGTATTATGACATCACCTTTTTTGGACTTAATGAAAAATATTTATGATCATCGATTATTATTCTATTTACATGTGTAAAATGTGTTTTTGAAATTCTTATGGTCTGTGAAACAAATGCCAATTTAGTACATAGTTAGCATATGAATTAGAAACTTGATTAAAATCTCTTTAAATGTGAATGTCTGTTATGCTCTCAAATTGCCATTCTATCAATCTTACCCGCAAGAATCTTCGTAACAAATTCGGATCCCTAACATGATACAAGCCATTAAGTTGTGAGACCACTGACTACGAATCAAGACGTACCTCAAGAGAAAGAACACCATCTGAAATGGCATTCCGCAATAACTCAATCACGACACTATACTCAGCAACATTATTTGACGAAGGTCGCGAACATACGCCTCCTAAAAACAACACTTGACCTGTAGGAGTATAAAACACCCAAGCAACCGAAGTTGAGTTTTGAGTGTGGCGTCTAGAACCATTATAGAATCATATGTAAATGGAAGACTCCATCGACATCTGCCATAACAAACAAAAGCTAATCAACAAACCTGATCACCATAAAAATACCTAACTATGCAATGCAAAATGTACAATAATATACACAAAGTCAACTCTAATTGAAGATCATGCATAGTACTTTTTTAGATAGAGCCCATTTCCAAGATCCACCAAGGTCGTCCCTTCATAATCCACCAACTTATAGGAGCCTTTCTCTAAGACACGCTTAACCACTTAAGGGCCATGCCACATCGGGTTTAACTTCCCTGCCGCCAAGGGTTCCTTATCTTGATCCCACAAAAGGACCAAGTCACCTTCACTAAACCTCCTAGGATGGACAGACTTATCGTATTGGACCTTAACATGACGTTTCTTAACTTCAAGAGCCACTAAATCATCTCGACGCTACTCATCAAGTTGCTCCAAGTGGGCCAGATGTTCTTTCAATGCGGAAGTCTCTTGTAAAAGCTCCACAGCTAGCTTCCAAGAAGGGATTTCACATTCAACCAGTAATACTAAATCCACCCCATGCACAAGGTAATAGGGAGAAAAACCGATGGTATCCTTAACCGCGGTTCTATAGGCCCACAAAGCAGGATACAACATGATATGCCAATTATTCTTGCTCTGTGTGATGGTTCATTGGAGAATGGACTTAAGTGACTTGTTCATTACTTCAACCTATCCATCATTTTATTTTGAAAGTTCTTGCCATGGTCAGTGACATGCTCCCTCGGAATGCCAAACCAGGTGATAATCTGGTTAAATACAAAATGCACGGTTGTTTCACCATCGGATTTGATAGTGGGCATAGCCTCTACCCATTTCGTGAAGTAATCAATAGCCACAATAATATGATTGTACCCCCTAGCCAAAGCTGGGTTACAATCCATAAAGTTGACCCCCCACTTGGTGAAGGGACTAACGATGATAATGGGATGCAAAGGGGCCGGACGCAAGCACATATTCCGTGTAAACAACTAGGAAGGGTGGCACCCCTTGACCGCATTAACGCAATATTTAAAGATGGATGGCAAAAAAAAACCCACTCTAAAAATTTTTTAAGTTGTAGAAATCCTAGATAAATGACCACCACACGCCCCTCCATGGCAATCATTAAGCACGACCTCATCCTCCTCGTGAGTTAAGCAACGACGTAAAATGGAATCAACCCCACGGCGGTACAAAGTATCATTCACTATGAGGTAGTTCTTTGCTACGTGACGTAGTCGTCGACGTTCATCTCACGAGAGGTGAGTAGGAACCTTCAATGTTTGTAAATAAACAATAATATCCCCATACCAATGGTCCGTGGTTGAGATGAGAAATGCTCATCAATAGGAGAATCCTCATGAACCTCCCCTTCATCCAAATTTGGAAAATCTGATATGAGCACTGCAAAAACTAATGATTTCTTCGACTTTGCCGAAACAAACTCGAGATCAAACTCTTGCAATATCACAATACATTTATTATACTTTCCCCCAATCATCCTTCTGGTGAGAATGAATTGAAATGGATTAATGTGACCTACGACCAAATTTTGGCGAAGGAGGATATAATGCCTCAAATGCTGAACCGCATGGATAGTGTCCAAGGCTAGCTTCTCAACATGGTTATAAGGAAGTTCCGTGTCAATAAGGTTTCGGCTAAGATAGTATATGACATGCTCATGGAGCTCCTCATCCTCTTGAACCAAAACCATACCAATCGTCTCTTGAGATGCGGCCACATAAATCAAGAAATCACTGCTATAGTCTAGTGGACTAAGCACAAGGGTCAATGCCAAGGCTTTCATAAGAGCATCAAAAGACTCCTGGGCTCACTCATCCTAGTAAAAAGGGGTGTCTTTCTTCAACAAACGCATGAAGCCTTTAGTCAAATTGGCAAAATTGACAACAAACCTTTGCAAGAAGTTCACCATACCTTGTAAACATTGAAGATGTCAAATGTTTTGTGGGGGAGACAATTGAAGTATTGTCTCAACCTTTAAGGGATTGACTCTAATGCCCTCCTTGGACATGAATAATCCTAATAAATGACCAACCTTCACAAAAAAATATGCACTTATTAGGATTTAACCAAATCTAATAATGACGGCCTCTCTCGAAAACCTATCTCAAATGATAAGGATGACACACTCTCAAGCGAGAGTGAGCAGCTAGATCATCCAAATACACTTCAATAATATTTTTAAGATCGTGGAAGGCAAAGGTCATGGCCCGTTGAAATGTAGCTTCAACATTTTTAAGGCCGAAGGGCATCTTCCAATATGCAAAAGTTCCCCAAGGACAAATAAATGCAGTCTTATGTTGGTCCTTAGGTTTAATCAATATCTGATTATATCCAGAAAAGCCATCCATAAAGGAGAAAACCTCACTTCCCACACACTCATCCAAAATTTGATCAATAAATGGTGTAGGGGAATTATCTTTAGAATGGGCTCGATTTAAATCATGGAAATCAATGCATATTCGGATCACTCCCTGCTTCTTATCCACCGGAATGAGATTTGAAACCCACTGCATCAAGGGAATAGGATAGATGAAATCGGCTTTGAGTATCTTCTCTATCTCTGCTTTAATGGTATGTGATTTCCTATGATTCACGGCACGCAAACGTTGTTGAACCAGTTTGGCGTCCGGATAAGTTTTGATCTTTTGTTCGATAATGCGAGCGTCTATTTCCAGCATCTCCTTGTACGACCAAGCAAAAACATCACAGAATTCCTTGAAAGGCTTGGTGTACTCCTTAATCTCATCAGGGGAACAATCCACCCCAATGTAAACATTCTCGATCTTACAGGGAACACGAGAAATATTGATAGGTATCATAGGTGACAAGTTCACCATGTTCCCTTCAGCACTCTGACCAGTAGAGCTTAATGGGACCACAAGCCTACCAACTTTCTCTCTTAGAACCACCCTAAAGTCATCACACTCTAAACGATCAAGCTTAGGGAGCAAATACGATCTATGGTGCAACTCTCCCCAAGGTTGCTCTATCCAAGACATAGCCTCAAGAATAGCTTCATCTGACAAAAAAACATCATCAAGGAAGTCTTGAGAGTGAGATGACTCTACTGCCCAAGAAGGAAACACATAAGGGTCATCCTCCTTCGTCCGCGAAGAGGAAGGACTAGGCTCTACAACATGATCAAGATTCGCTTGATACACCACCAAGGTTGCAGGCAATGGCACATCTGTCTCAGCAGGTATAGAATTATCACTCGAAGGACTCAGTGAAGGAAGAGTCCAGGATCCTCCATATGAGAGGTGCGAAAGGAGACGAATTCAATGAGGTTACCAAAACTAGACCCAATCATAACAACAAGCGCAGGACAACTAAAGGTTCCCATGAGAGAAGGATACATACCCACACCCACATTCTCAGTTGCCGATTGAGAATTATCGATAATCGGGATAGAAGCTCCCAATGATGCCTTAACACTCGGATTCTGGAAAGATTTTTTATCAATAGTAACGATCTTCCCGTCCAAAGGAAAACAAACCACTAAAAATAGGGAAGAGGATACAACTTGCATATTGTACAACCAGTTCCGATCCAGTAAAAGATTGTATTCAAGGGGCGCATCAACCACCTCAACCTCGATCACGACAGTCTTCCCCCCCCCCCCAATTGGACTTCTAAGCAAGGACGTATACCATGCGGTCGAAACAATCTTCCATCAAAATCAGTCAACACGTTCGCAGATTTAGACAACATGGGAGAACCTAAGCCCTTCCAATAAGCCAAAGACATCACAGAAGCGGCAGTGCCTTCATCAATCACAATGTGTTTGATGGTGTGGTTTAGACACTCTACGTGAATTAGAAGAGACACCATAGTAAGGCAAGTGAGTTTGTATTCCATGAGTTTCAAATTTAATCACGGAAGAAGAGCTATCATCACTCACCCCAAGAGCCGACAACAAGGCCTTTCTCTGTGAAGGACAGGTCTGAAGTACTTCTAATGCAGACATTGCACAAGGAGTCTGGCCCAAATCCCTGACAATTGAATAGTTTTGGGCAGCTTGAGCATTAGGATTGTGCCCCGAGCACTTAAAGACTCCCTTAGGAATGCAAGGCAGAACTTCAGGTTTATCCATAGGCTTTTCAATTCGCAAAGGGCTCTCAGGTGGAGCAGGTTCTTTCCCAAGGTCTGGTTGTGACAAACCATAGTCTTTCGCATGTGTCACAACACTAGTATCTTTCACCATGTTGATGCAACCGTGTCCACTAGCGGCATCCGGCGGATTTTGAGTTCCACTAGACGTGCAACCAGGATCCACGGTCCTTGAGTTCATATTTTGATTATTTGGTAAGGGATTTGTAAACACAGTTGAGTTCATATTTTTGATTATTTGGTAAGGGTGTCACACTCTCACCTGGACAGGCACCTACTTGTTTTGTTTAGTGGTCTTGGAGAATTGACTCACAATGAACTATTCCAAGATCCTAAAACCTATTCTTGTTGATGCACCCTATAAAAGAAAAGAGTGTAATTCATTTTATTAAGCGTTGATTTTAGTTGGTTGTGATTACTCAAAGGGTAGATGGTCATGCAAATAATGAAGTTATGACTCTGTAGTGAAGTAAAAATGCACACCTAACAAGCAATGCCATGTGCAATGTGTAGAATGAAGAACAGGGTATGCCACTGCATGAGGTGCAATATTTCTCTTTCAAATGTAAATGCAATCATTCCTATATGAAAATATAACTATAATAACAGTAAGCAAACCTAATGCAAGTATTGTGCCAATGCAAAATGCAAGAGATGCATAAGTATGCAAAAGAAAAAATATTTTTGTATTTTTTGCAATAAATGAGATATGTTGACAAAAAACAAAAACAAAAAATGGATAAATGGATGACAAGAACAAATCCTAAAAAAAAACAAACTAAAAGAAGTCTTTGGTCAGAAACAAAGGGAGTTACTATGCAGACACCAAAAGCATCCAAGAAGACTCAGCAATCATCAGAACTCACCTAGCAACACTTAATCCTCCAACTAAGGCTCAAAATCAAAGCATACGCAACTGTTCTCAGTAAAAGTGCATACATACGCGACTGTTCAAGGAAAACCTGTGTGTATACATGACTGTGAATGCAAAACCTGCATACAGGAAGAAAAAGAGAGAAAAATAAGGAAAACAAACATGATAAGACAAAATTTACTTCTTCAGGACCCTACGGGGCAAACATGCCCCCAGACCCAACACAGAAACAGAGAAATCAAGAGAAATTCAAGTACATTGAATACCAAAAACCCCAAAGAAAAACAACTAGGAATTATCCCCAGCGGAGTCGCCAATTCCGTTACGGAGAGAAACTTCCTATGGCTTGGGGTGTACCACAACAAACAGCTAGACACCAAAAATCAATCTTTCCCAACATGCAAGAGAAACCAAACATATAACACTAAGGGATATCGAATCATACCTTGTTCCGGACGGTTGACATAGATCCTCGTTGAGATTTTCCAATTCACGCTTGTGTTAGCAATTCACTCTCAACAACATCAAACAAGACAAGCATGCTTTATAATAGTGTGTTAGACATACTCTATCATATATATTCAACAATGTATAAGAAATTAAATACATCCATGGAAACAATATTCATATTCAAATGCACATTAATTGGATAGGAAAAGATATTTCTATTAATAAAATTAGGGATTACAAAAGTGACAACCTCTGTCG
Organism: Pseudotsuga menziesii; assembly: GCA_001517045.1. Classification (NCBI taxonomy): domain Eukaryota; kingdom Viridiplantae; phylum Streptophyta; class Pinopsida; order Pinales; family Pinaceae; genus Pseudotsuga; species Pseudotsuga menziesii. The sequence goes on from LPNX010255754.1 coordinate 239,185, forward strand.
ACGCGTCTACAAATGAGAGAAACCGAGTCCTCCACCTGGGCCTCCACCACCTCAATCCTCCATCTCTAAATAACAAGCTCACAAAGCAAAGACAAGCTTGGGAAGAACACAAAGTGCTCCATGTTAAAATTTCATATGCTTAGCTAATACATCAGTATTTCATTTCATTTTCATAACAAAAGCATATAAACAGGATCACTGAAAGAAACAATATCATAAGAAAAACACAGATTTATCTTAGGAAAACCCTAAAGGGAAAAACCCAGCAAAAGCTTCCTCAATATAGATGCCCCAAAAGATAAAAGATAAAACCAACAAGGAGATCAAAGCCTGATCCTCCTCCTTCTCCAGCTACTTCTCTCTTCTCCACTAATGTGCTACACAAGTGAGAGTGTGTGTTCCAAATGAGGAGCGCCACACCTCTATTTATATTCATCCGTTCACTTTAATAATTAAATCCGACATGTAGGCTCAAGTTAATCATGTAGGCTCGAGTTACACATGTAGGCTCAAGTAACCACACTGGGGTGCTAATGACCCACCTTTACAATTAGAGGGGACTACCTCATGACTCTTATTAGTTCTTTCGATTAGAAGCATCGGGGTACAAAGTAATACAAGTGGTTCTCCCGGTAGGACCATCGGGGACCACAAAAAGATACATATAGAATATTCTTTGAAGTTACAATATTTCAACACTCTCCCTTAACGAGAAGGGTATTCTACAACAACATCAACAACAACAATGGTAGGAGAGAGATAGAGGACATCATCAACATCATCAGGGTAAAAAATCTATAAATCATTGGAAGCTTTTCAACATCATATAGTCTTCGTCTTCAATCTTCAACGACAGCAACTCTTTGATCAGCATCAACATCTTCAATGCTTTGACCTTTCGATCAGCAACATCTTCAGCGCTTTGACCTTTCAATCAGCAACATCTTCAGCACTTTGACCTTTCGATCAGCAACATCTTTCGATCAACAACAACATCTTCATCATACTTTGAGCTTTCGATCAGAAACATCATTATCATCATACTCTGATCTTTCGATTAGAAACATCATCATCAAAACATTAACATGATCCTTCCTTTCGGAATTATGGGATTTTGGTCTTTACAGAGTTACCAATGATCCTTCCTTTCGAAATTATGGGATCAACGCATCTATGGAGCTCAGACAATCCTTCCTTTCGGAATTATGGGATCAAGTCTTTATGGAGCTGCCAACGATCTTTCCTTTCAGAATTATGGGATTTAGGTCTTTACGGAGTTACCAATGATCCTTCCTTTCGGAATTACTTGATTTAGGTCTTTACAGAGTTACCAATGATCCTTCCTTTTGGAATTATGGGATCATATCTGTGGAACTCAGACAATCCTTCCTCTTGGAATTACGGGATCAACACATATGTGGAACTCAGACAATCCTTCCTATTGGAATTATGGGATCAACACATCCGTGGAACTCAGACAATCCTTCCTTTTGGAATTACGGGATCAAGTCTTTACGAAGCTACCAATGATCCTTCCTTTCGGAATTACGGGATTTAGGTCTTTATGGAGTTACCAACGATCCTTCCTTTCGGAATTACGGGATCATATCTGTGGAACTCAGACAATCCTTCCTCTTGGAATTACGAGATCAACACACGTTCTTGAGTACCGAAGTCACCGGATCATTTATGGACATATGTCCTAGGATGATACAATCCCTCTTCATTCTCGAGGACCGAGGTCCCCGGATCACTTTAGGGCAAGAGCCCAGGGATGATACAATCCCACTGCAACATCACTACTCCCCCTTTTGAGGAAGGTCTTTCTGAACCACACCAAGCTTGTCTCGAAAGTGTTCGAACTTTACTCAAGACAGAGGCTTTGTCAACACATCAGCAACTTGTTCATCAGTACTCACATACTGGAGCTTTATGGCTCCTTTCTACATCATATCTCGAATGTAGAAATACCTGATTTCTATGTGCTTTGATTTGTCATGGGATACAGGATTCTCTGTCATCTTTATACAACTTTGGTTGTCACATAGAATCACGGTAGTGGCCAACTCTAGGTTGAATAATCCTGACATCAACTTCCAAAGCCATATGGCTTCACAACTAGCAGAGCAAGCTACTATATATTCTACTTCGATTGTGCTCAGAGCAACACTGGATTGCTTTCTGCTAAACCATGAAATCATAGCATATCCCAAACTATAACATCCTCCTGATGTGCTTTTTCTGTCTGAGATACTTCCGACCCAATCTGCATCTGTATAACCATACAATCTATACTCATGGCTATTATCATAGTATACACCAAAGTCTATAGTCCCTTTCAAATATCTCATCACATGTTTTGCAGCTACCAAGTGAACCCGTCTAGGTTGAACTAGATATTGACTTAAGGTTTTTTACAGCAAAACAAATGTCTGGTCTGGTATTTGTTAAGTACATCAATGACCCAATAATCTGTCTATAATGAGTCACATCCACTAACTCTGATGAGTCATCAGTTAACAACTTTAGGTTGGAATCCATGGGTGTGGCCAAGGCTTTGCATTCCAACATATTGAATCTTTTCAATATCTCAACTGCATACTTTCCCTGGTTGAGAAAGATTCCTTCTGAACTTTTCCATACTTCTAGACCTAGGTAATAGTGCATTAACCCAAGGTCTTTCATCTCAAATTCTTCTGCTAGTTTCTTCTTGCTTTCCATAATCTGTTTCCCGTTCCCTATCAAGAATAATTCATCCACATATAGTAGCAGTATGACAGGTTCCTCTTCAACAACCTTGAGATAAAGGTTGGGATCAGCTTTACTCTTGGAAAATCCCATGCTCGACAGGAAACTATCTATTCTTCCATACCAAGCTCGAGGAGCTTGTTTAAGGCCACACAAGGCCTTCTTCAACTTGCATACGTGAGTATGTCTATCTTCAACTTCAAATCCTTGTGGTTGTTCTATTTATACCTCTTCTTCGATCACACCATTTAGAAAATCTCTTCATTATTGACTGGTATTCTTCAGTCATTGCTTCTTCCCATTCTTTCTTCTGTACCGCTTCTTCGTAGTTTGTAGGTTCTTGATCTACAAGATCACACATCAAGGCTACATAGTTGGAAAAAGTTTTAGGTTTCTTTCTTTCCCTTGTGGAACCTTCAGGAGCTCCATATCTTTCTGCCTCTTGTATAATTTCCCTTGTCCAAGCAGGCTTTCTCTTTCTTGATATCTCCATCATAGGAGGCTCTTGTGATTCTGCCATGTCATGTTCTTCAGGGAGACATGTAGTTTCTGCATTTCTGGAAGGTGTCTCTTCTTCATGTACTTCTTCATGTTGGCACTTGATGGATCTCTTGAGGGCTGCCTCTTCATCGAATGTCACATCTTGACTGATTTCCATGTGATGGAATCCAGGAATGTAAATTCTAAATGCTTTGGATACTTCACAATATCCAACAAATATCCCCTTCTTTCCAGAAGGGTCTAATTTGGTTCTTTTCTCTTTTGGTATATGAATATATAGTGGACAATCAAATATTTTTAGGTGACTTCCCTCAGGTTTATTTCCCGTGAACATCTCTTCTGGAGTCTTGAACCCAAGAGCACTGTGAGATATTCTATTATGTACATATACAATAGTTCTTGCTGCTTCTACCCATAGATGCATTGGAATATCTTGATCATAAATCATTGTCTTCACTACCTCCATGATGGTTCTGTTCTTTCTTTCCGCAACCCCATTCTGTTGAGGATTGTAGGGAGTAGTTAGTTCCCTCTTAATTCCAGCAGCTTTGCAAAAAGCTTCAAACTCTTTTGAGGTATACTCTCCTCCATTGTCTGATCGGAGTATCTTTATTTTCTTGTCTGAAAGATTTTCTATCAAGGCTTTGAACTCCTTGAATTTCTCAAACACTTCACTCTTTGCTTTCAAGAAGTATATCCAAGTCTTTCTTGAAAAGTCATCAATAAATGTGATATAATATTCAAAGCCACTTAAGGATGTAGAAGACATTGGACCACATACATCTGAATGAATCAATTCCAACATACCTTTGCTCTTTGTCTCACTTTTCAGAAATGGATTCTTGATGTTCTTTCCCTTTGCACATCCTTTGCAAATTCCTTCATGCTTGATCTTCGTGTCTGGTAATCCCATCACTACTTTTTTCACATGAGGTAGAGCCTTGTAATTAATGTGGGCAATCCTTCTATGCCATAGTTCAGCAGGGTCAGTAAACTCATGCACAAAGGTTGTTTCTGAGTGTCCCTTGATTTTATACAAGCCTCCTTCTTCTTCACCAATGATGATTGCATCTTCAATATTCTTTCCTTTGGGCCACATGAGTACTTAACCATCTATGAAAGCAACTCTGAATCCTTTCTTATCTAAAGCTAAGATAGAAAGTAAATTCTTCTTTAGAACAGGTACATATAATCTATCTTTCATCTTTAGGGGATTACCTGAATCAAGTTTGTAACTTGCTTCACCAATTCCTTTGATCTGATATTGATAGTCATCTCCTAGGGATACTTTCTAAGGAGATATCTTTTCTTCAAGTTTGGACAAAGTTTTCTTTTGTCCCGCCATGTGCTTTGAGGCACCACTATCAATAATCCAAGTGTCTTCTCCAGGTGTTACAGACCTAGAGAGTGCAAAGAATAGTACATACTCTTTTGCATCTTCTTCTCTTCCTTGCTTTCTTGGAGGTCTTTCTTCTTCTTCTTCTTCATCTTCATCTTCCCCTAGATGAGCATGATATCTTTTGTTCTTGTTGATCCTCTTCTTATATTATTGCTTCTTTATAGGACAATTTCGGGCAATGTGTCCTATCTTATCACAATGAAAACATTGAAAACCAAAGTAGTCTTTATTTGGATGATTTTCTCTTACCCTTTGAATTCTTCTAGGAGGTTGAGGCTCCTTGAAATTAGTCTCGACTTTTCTTCTTTTGGTGTGAGTGGCTAGGGCTTGATCATCTTCTTTTAGTAAGGCTTCTCTATTTGCTACTCTAGTCTCCTCTTGAATGCAGTCTTCCCATACCACATCAAACTTCATGCTTTCTTTTCTGGCACACATCATCTGAATGAAGGACTCCCAGGGTCTAGTGAGACCATTGAGGGCAGTCATAACCATTTCATCTTCATCGAACTTATCTCCAATAGCTTCTAGTTGCTCTTTGATCTGAGAAACCCTTGTGAAGTAATCTTGGATCGATTCTCCATGACTCATCTTGGTGCTCTTCAGTTGAGCTCTTAGATTCATCTTTCTGTTAATGTTCCTTCCCTCATACATTCTGGATAGGGCATCAAACATTTCTTTTGGAGTCTTCTTGGATGACACTTGAGGGATTAAGTGATCCTTGATGGAGTCAACAATAATCCTTTGTGTCCTAATCATATCCTTTCTGTGCTTCTCCTTGGCTTCAGCTTCTTCAAGTTTTGAAACTTCTTCTTTTACATGCTTATCAACATCATTCTCTTGGAGAATGAGACCAATCTTGTATTTCCATGCTCGGAAATTCTCTATGCCTTCTAGCTTGTCCTCAAGCTTAGTGCTTGGGGCCATCTTGCCAGAAAATCACAAAAAATTGAAATTTTGCAGAATGAGAAACTGACCATACCAGAAGATGCGCTTGAATGAGGTGAGTTGACTGGTGTGCTTGGATTTTGGAGATTTCAACTCTTCACCTTTCAAATCAGACTTGCAAGATTCAGTTTCTGCAACTTTCTGGTTCAGCGGTTTTCTGGTGCAGCTGTCAAACTAGGGTTTGACTTTCCCGGAGACTCGCACATCCAAAAAATTTGATTCCAGGCTCAAAAGATGCACTCTGGGAGGGCACAAATTTCTATGCAAGCAGTTTTCTGAAACTCAAAAAATTTCCCAAAACCCTATTTTCTTCCAGGGAGAGAGAGAGAGTTATTTCACCTTGTGAAAGTTGTCCTGTTCAGGCTAGCTATGATACCATGTTAAAATTTCATATGCTTAGCTAATACATCAGTATTTCATTTCATTTTCATAACAAAAGCATATAAACAGGATCACTAAAAGAAACAGTATCACAAGAACAACACAGATTTATCCTGGGAAAACCCTAAAGGGAAAAACCTAGCAAAAGCTTCCTCAATATAGATGCCCCAAAAGATAAAAGATAAAACCAACAAGGAGATCAAAGCCTGATCCTCCTCCTTCTCCAGCTACTTCTCTCTTCTCCACTAATGCACTACACAAGTGAGAGTGTGTGTACCAAATGAGGAGCGCCACACCTCTATTTATATTCATCCATTCACTTTAATAATTAAATCTGACATGTAGGCTCGAGTTAATCATGTAGGCTCGAGTTACACATGTAGTCTCAAGTAACCACACTAGGGTGCTAATGACCCACCTTTACAATTAGAGGGGACTACCTCATGACTCTTATTAGTTCTTCCGATTAGAAGCATCGGGGTACAAAGTAATACAAGTGGTTCTCCCAATAGGACCATCGGGGACCACAAAAAGATACATATAGAATATTCGTTGAAGTTACAATATTTCAACACTCCAAAGGGACAAAGGGATGCAAACTCAAGTATAAGCAAATTGAGGCAACAATGGACTATAGTTTATTTGCTCTTCAATTCCTCCTCTTCAATGCATCCAAGGGGTTCCTTATATAGCACTCCAAAAGGGCAATGGAGGGTCGAATCCGAGCGTTCTCAAGGCATTTGGAAGGCCAAGAGTCAAGTGGTTCGAACTCATATGAGGAAAAATCCAAAACTATTTGGCTTTATGCACACATCCCGATGTACATGGGTTTGAGGTCAAAAGTCGCGTGTACACGCGAGAATGGGGTTAAAAGTCACGTACAACAATAAACAGGGGTTTTTAAAGGATGAACTTGGAACATCAAAGGATAATATAAGTCCATGGGGTTCATAGAATCTACAGAGGGATAGGGAAGTCCATAAATATGTGATCAACCATGTGTGGTAAAATCAACTATAACACCCACCCTCCAAGAAAACCATCTACCAATCCAACGAAATGATTTAACAAAACATTTCCAAAAAATTGATGTATTCCTAACAATTTTTTTGTTGATCCAATCCACTCAATTACAGTGGCCTTTTTCAAATATTTAGCTTTAAGTATTTCATTCCATAATCTTCTTACAAATAGACCTCTCTAGCAACTTTTTTAACTCAAAGTAATATTTATATTAAACCAATATAGATTTTTTATTCCCCACCCTCCCATACTCTTTGGAAGGGAAATCATTTCCCAATTTGCAAGATGAATTTTCTTCCCATTTGTAGCACCTAACTACAAAAGTTTATTATTATGTTTCTAACCAAATGTAAAATGGAAACAGGGAACATTACCAGAGAAAATAAATATACAGGTATTCTAGTCAATACAGATTTCACTAAAAATGGGCCTACCTCCCAGAGATAGCCATCTATAACACCAATTGTGAATTCGTTTTTATATTTTTCAACTTTAAAATCATTATTGGGTTTCAAATGGTAGCCAAGGTATTTAAAGCCTTGTTTTAAAGGCTTAGTCCTACAAGGTAACCAAGAGGAAATCTGAACAAAACTATTTCCATCCACCCCATTTCTAAGAAAACATGATTTGTTAGTACTAAACTCCATACCTAAAGCTTCATAGAAAGTGCAATAATATCTAAGAAAGTTTTCCAATCCTGTATTGTACCATTACCAAACAGTAGGACATCATCAACAAATATTAGGTGGGTTATAAAATGTGTTGTTGTAATATTCACTCCTCTTAGACATCCTTCCCTTCTAGCATTACCAATAAGCCTACTAAGCCCTTCTATCACCAATAGAAAGAGAACAAGGGATAAAGGGGAACCTCGTATGAGTCCCATGTACCCTTTAAAAAAATCGGTGAAGGGGCCATTAATTAAGACTACAAAATAAGCAAATGTGATCACATATGCCATAATCCAATCTACAACTTATAAAGGAAAATCAATTTGAAGCAGGATCAGTCTCAAAAATATCCAATCCACTCTATCAAATGCCTTAACCAAATCCATCTTAAGAATTAGGGCATCAAGCTTCTTGTTCTTAACAGTATGTAAACATTCTTCAGTGGCTCCTATACCATCAAGTATTTGTTTGTTGCTAAGAAGCCAAACTGCTCCTTAGTTATAACCTCGGTAAGTTTTGGTTTAATTATGTTGGATATGATTTTAGAAATATTCTTATAAACCATGTTACATAGATAAATGGGTCTGTAATCATTGTAAGTTTTTTGTTTTTCATATTTACAAATTAAATCTATAAAAACTAGAGTTTATAGCCGCAGATACATATACATGTGTCCTTGATTCTTCAAACACTTCTAAAATATCATGACCAACTAAAATAAAAATAAAAATAAAAAAATATTCCACTGGCCAACCATCAGGTCCAGGAATCTTTGCATTTGCAATTTATTTTATGGTGTCTTCAATCTCTTTTGATGTAACTAGCATGCCAATCCCGCATAGTCCTTCTTCAGGGGTATAGAATCTAGGATAATGTTTGATCACTTTAAGTTGTGATACAATATTGGATATACTTGGATCCATGAAAAGATTTGAGAAATGTTCAACTGTATCCCTTTCCAAGTCCCTTTGTGAATTCTTTAAATTCCCATGTAGATCTTTAATATCCCAAATTGCATTATAATTTCTTCTAATATTTTCAAATTGATGAAAATGTTTTTTGTTTTCATCCCCTTGGATTATCTAGATAACTCTGCTCTTCAGGCTCCATGTTTCCTCTTCTATCTTTAATATGTTTGCTTTCCTAGCTTCCATATTTGCAATTTGTTCTTTACCCTGAGAATTTGGAAATTCAACCAAATTTCACTATAATTTTATCCAATTACATTTCCACTTCCACTAACTCTTGCCTTAAATGTTGTTTCTTTTCTTTTTCCCAAAGTAGTACCACTCTTGTAATATTTCTAAGTTTATCAACCAATCTTCTCATTGCATAATATTCTATTGATACCTATGTAAGTTCCCAATGCCTTCTAATCAGTTTTCTAAAATCCTCCTCTTCAAGCCAAGTGTGATTAAACTTAAAAGGATAATTATGTTCGGCATGTTTCTTTTCAATTTGCATACAAATAGGAGAATGATTAGATATACCATAATTTAAAGTACAGGATCTATATCTATCCACTAAAGTAACAAGTCTATCTACAATAATAATAATAAAATCTATCTAGCCTATTCCCAACACCATTTACACCATCCTTGCCATTTTTCCAAGTAGGACATAATTCGATAGGTCTATGATCCAGGAGGATATTGGTGGCCACCCACCTATTCCTCTTGGATCTCCACCATTGTTTCTTTCAGTTTTCCAGTTTCATAAACTGTAGCACAAGTTACTATTTTTGGCAATTTTCGGGTCCTAAACTTCCGGAGCATTTTTGAGGCCCTAAACGATGTTTTTTCGGCATCGAATGGTCGAGAAAATATGAGTCTGTTCTAGAATCAACATTTGATGTTGATGGATGTAGTCCTTAAACATATCTTTCTAACGATGTATCATGTGCGTCAAACGGAGGTAGTATGCTAAAGTTATGACCTCGGGAAATTGATGTACCAAGTTACCCAACAGGGCCCACATTAAGGCATTTCACCTCCTAGTGTTAGGTTTTTGGATGTGTAGGGTTTCCATTGTTTCTCAATAATATATAGGCCTTTGAGCCTCATTGTAACATGGAGTTCAGAGGCATGTAGCCGCCACATCTCTTCTCAGAGATAAGCTACCAGCACTCTAGCTAGTTTATTTCCATTCTGTATGTAAACAAGTTTCAGTTATGGATTAATGAAATGAAGTGTTATTTCCACTGCATATTTGTATATTTTTCCCTTGGAATCATATTTTGGAAATATTCTCTAAGGGGATCAAATAATGGGGTTTGATCCCCAAACTTCACAAGCCATTAAAGTTAGGTTGAGATCACCACCCAAAATAAGGATATAATCATTAGGGATTCCATAAGATAGAACACAGTCCCAAAACTCCGTGTGCCTATAGTATGGGCCATAGCAGTTGATGACCTAATCTCTTACTCCAAACCGCTTACTTTCCTTCCAGCAATAATTGTTTTTTTATATGATTATTTATTTTTCTTTTTTGCAATTGCTTGTGTTTTTATTATTTTGAAGTAATTTAATCTAAATAAAGTTATATAGTTGATTAATATTATTGAAACTTATTTAGATTTTGATATTTATGAAATTATGAAATTTACTTTTGAATGATATATGTTTTTTTAAAATATATATAGATGGATGCACCACAAACACAAAGATAATTGACATGAAAGCACACCAGGGATGATTTTAGGGGCGAATTTTAGCCCAGTGGGCTATTTTTCCATGTTTTTCTCCCAAAAAACATTCGCCATTTTGCATTTTTTGAAGCCCTGTTTCGCCCAATTTTGATGGGGTAAAATTTTTTCACCCCAAAAATCACCAAATTACTATATAAACGATATAAAATCCTTGGAAATTAAAATATTTTTTACAAAATATCGCCAATCATTTTATAGTTGGTGTTTTAAGAATTGGTAATATTCGCCAACATTTATACACTTTTAAATAAGTATGGTTCCTTAAAATCATCCCTGAAGCACACTTTTATTTCATTAACATGTGTACATATAAATACAACTTAATGTGACACTTGATTCCATCTTCCAAGCCATCCCTTGGACTCCTCAACATTGTTCGTCTTCACCTAACCTAACGGATTAGGTTCCAACACCATGATGTTTTAGGAATTGTCGAACACCTTGTTTCATTATGGATCTTGTGAGAGTTTGTTCTTATTTTGGCAATGTTCATTTTCTTATTTATGTTAGTTAAAGCATAGAGGTACTTTTGATCTTCTAGATTAAGTTTAATCCCCTCCTCATAGTATCTTAATTTTTTTTATCCTCTAGTTCTTTATCACACCACAACTTCTCCTTAAATTTGGATGTAATAATACTTTTAATATTGCCTTTATTTTGTAGAGTGACCTCTTCCTCTGCTCCCTAATGATTTACCCAAGACTTGCCATTTTTATACCAATCTTGCTTAAGCCGCAAGAGGTTTTGATTGGAATTTGAACCAATTTTAGTGAGCCTCTTGTCTTCATGTTGTTTATCTTGTTATTTTACATTAGGTACCTAGTCATATCCATGTTCTCAATGGGGGATAGACTTGCTTCTATGATGAGGATAAGATAAGGTGTTTTTCCTTTAAATTTGAGATTATATGTTTAAAATGCTTTTGGATTAGTTATATCGTTCTCCATGAATCGTTGGAGATGTTGCAAGCCCAAACTTCACATCCATATAAGAGTAGTTTCTTCTTATCCCAAAGACAAAGGTCTGTTGATTTACAATTGTTTTCAACTTCATAATAAGCTTTCCACCCTCCATTAATCATTCTCTCAATGTTACAGTTATAGTTAAGCTTATGATGAAGATCGATTTCGAGATATTTCTATGAAGTCACTCCATGTTGTTGTTGTCATACACAAAATTAACATAACTGATCTTTTTGGATTTGATTGGATTTACTAGGGAGAAATTACTTAGATTTATGATGACAACATAATCCATTTGGATCCACATAATTATTCTTTATGAATGAATTCTCACTTTTTTCATTCTTTTCATTTTTTTGTTTTCAATAAATTTCTCTATTTGCTTTTATATTTATCATTTGTTTGTTGTATTTGTTCATAAATTAGAAAGAAAAAAAATCTTTAAAGTAGTTTAAATGTAAATAATTTGGACTTCTTCTACCTATTATTACCAAAATCTAACTATATAAAATGTTTGGTCAAATTGTATTTTGAATGCATAAATGTATTTAGTGCCCTCAAATACCCTTATTATACCTAAACTATACAATCTGAACCACTATATCTATAATTTTAACAATTATTTAAGTCTTTAACCAACATTTAAATAAATAATTAAAAAATATGATAAAAAAATCAAATCATCTAACATTTAAATTACTATTTCCTCTTAGAAAATAATAAATAAAAAACAATTTTGTTTAATATTAATTAATTCCACTTAATAAATATTGAATACCATTGGTACCTAAATCACTTTTTCTTATTTTCAAAAATCTATTTCACGCAAAATCATCACCAACACTTACCAAGTAACATGGGTCATGGCATAAATAGCTATAAATACTAAAAGTCAATCGGGGGAGAGCTCTTGTCTGATATTCTTTCACATTAAAAAATAACCTTTATTGACTTTCTACAAAAATGCACGTCTAATTTATCTATAATAACTTTACAGTTAGCCACAAATTTCGATTTCACATGAGAAAGATAAATACAAAAATCCATTAAGACTTTGATATATTTCATATATAATTAAAAATGATGTGATAACAATATTTTAAATTTGAATTTATGTAAGAATTTCTAAAGAATTACACTGTATGGAATTTAAAAGCGTCCCTTTATTAATCTCCTACAACCTTGCAACGCTTTGTTCCTTTCTTTTATAATCTCTTGAAATTGGGAATAATTAATGGAGTAAACTTTTTATCCGACCATTTGCACTGATCAAACAACCAGCAACGTGTGATGTGACAGCTAACGCGAGCTAAGTCATCCGATCGATACAAATAATAGGGTAGAAAGATTACTCCATAATTAATTGGATGGTAAGCATAATTTTTCAAGCAGCACTAGATTAATAAAAGGATTTTAAACCAAATGTATGATTAGATTAAAATCCCATCATCATAAGATTGCAACAAGCTAGCACCCCTTTGTGAAGTGAAAGGTCGATTATTGCATCATCGTTGTTAAATGGCATGATGTATCGCAAATTGAGAGTCGAGTAGACTTTATTGCATCTTTTGTTCCCATAAAGTTGGGGTTTTCAAAACAATAATGGATTGAGGGCCCATCAAGTGTGGATGCGTGAAAAATGTGAACTTGTGCTTATGGAGTTTTTTAAAAGATTAAATGTCTTTATGGAATCTATGTGGAAATTTGATAGCTATATAAACTATTTTTTTTTAAAAGTGTTATTCTTTAGTATATTAAATTTGATGAGTAATTAAAAAAAACTTATATATATGTATGGTAAATTTATTTAAAATTTTGACAAAATTATTTATTTATGTCAAATCATATATATGTATATACTTTTATTAATTGGATTTGATGGGTAATTAAGAAAACTGACACGCATATATAGTAATTTTTTTTAAGAATTTGACAAAATTATTGAAAGATTAAATGTCTTTATGGAATCTATGTGGAAATTTGATAGCTATATAAATTATTTTTAAAAAAAGTGTTATTCTTTAGTATATTAAATTCGATGGGTAATTCAAAAAAAAATTTTATATATATATGAAATATAACTTTAAAACAAACTAATTAATTTTCTTCTTTAGGGTCCGATAGACCAAATTTTGGTCTCAGGGGACGTTAACCATCATCATCATCATCATATGGTAAATTTATTTAAAATTTTGACAAAATTATTTATTTATGTCAAATCATATATATGTATATACTTTTATTAATTGGATTTTATGGGTAATTAAAAAAACTGACACGCATATATAGTAATTTTTTTAAAGAATTTGACAAAATTATTTATTTATGTCAAATTATATATATTTATATAATTGTCATCATAATTAAAGTAATAAAAATAGTTAGGAGCAGGGATGGAATTTGATAGGAAAATGCTCGTCATGGGTCAATTTACCTGTCAAATACAGCTAAGATTTTACGGAAACCGTTAAAATTTGGCTTAGAATACAAAAAAAGTTTCAGATTTTGACTATTATCGGCAATTTTGACGGGTGTCCGCCATTTGAAATTCCTACCCTGGTTATGAGGTATTGTTTGGCCTGGCTTCGGTCGGCGTGCAGGCTGCAGGTCCCTACCTGCTTCACCTTTTAGGGGTTGGGATGTGATGGCAGGCTCCTAGGCGACGTGTCAACCTCATTTCGATGGTACAAGGAACTTTCGGTGATATCGGTCGCGCTTTGATGATGGAGACCGACGGTGACCTTTTGCTCCCAGGGTAATTTCTTTTCACCATATTTTTTCTCTACAGGATGGTGTTTTAACTACCATTTTTTACTTTCGTTGGGAGCAATGGGGGATGAGCAACGGGTGGACTATTCCATCGACCCTATGGAGGAGGATATTTTTAGTCATGCATCTAGTGGTTTTTCTTGGGCTGATGTGGAGGTTCCCTCATGCTAGGAAGAGGGCATCTTTGCCACATCCTCACCTGCAGCTGCGGTGCAGGGTTTTTCTCCGTCAACATTGTTTTATGCTTTGTCGCTGGTAAACTTGCCGGAGGACCCCTTCGTGCTCTCGGAGGTTATCTCAGAATTTTTTGGGATGGGTGGGGTTCTAGAGGAACTCATTGCTCAGGTAGGCATTTCGGCGGGGAGGGAACAGGTTCCTGTTCAGGCTATCTCTGAAGGTGTTGGAGGTGTTGAAGGTCATCCGGTGGATAATCCGAGGGGAGGGGGGTTGCGGGCAGAGGCGCCGGATGTTGTGACTGGGATTCATGGTTCGGTGAATACTTCTAGTGGCACAGAAACCTTACTGCAAGGCGGATCTCGTTTTAGACATAACTCTACAGAAGGCAGGGTCGACAACAAGGGTGCGGCAAAACAGAGGAAACCCTAAATGAATAAAAGGCAGACGGGATACTCTTATGCACTTAGGGAGGATATTGGTTGGGAGCAACTCGAACATATGGCAAATTTCTCTGTGGTGGGAAATGTTATAGGGAAAAATTGATTGTTGTAGATGATCGAAAAATGGGCGGAAGCTTGCTGGTTGGAAGCCCAAGGGGAGGTTCAAGAATTGGAGGGACTCACTCGTGGTTGGTTTGCATTGAATTTCAAACAACACAAACATGTGAAGTGGGTTTTGGATAAGAACTGGTCCTTGGAACAAAACCCTGTGCTATTAAAACCTTGGATCCCGTCTTTTGATGCCAGTAGGGAGAGGGTGGATGTGGTGCCTCTTTGGGTTTGGCTCCCACAGTTGTCGCGACAATACTGGATGGAGGAGCATTTCAACAGCATTGGTAACATTTTGGGGGCTTTTCTGGAAGCGGATTTATCCTACAAAATTACTAAACAGCAATGGGTGGCTCGTATTTTGGTGAATATCAATATTTGGGAGGGTTTGGCTGAAGATATTTAGTTGAATTGGGGTGAGACACATTTTAATCAGAGGTTGGATTATGAGAATGTTCATTTTAAGTGTCGACGATGCCATGCTTATGGACATCCTATGGTTGATTGCAGCTTGGGGGTGCGCACTATCAATGGTCGTGGAATACATCGGGGGAAAAAAGGGTCCGGCTCTGAGAGTGGGGGTTATGTTTCGCCATCTCCTGGGTCATTGGTAGTACAGGAGGGCTTTGAAGCGTTGGCCAGTGGATCTGTGGAGGAGCTACTGAATTCCCTTCCAATGATCGAAGTGAACAATTCGGTGGGTGCTTCTGTGCATGGGGTTTCCCCTCCAGGTACCTCTTCTTTCACCCTTTCTCCATCCATAAATTTATTTACTAGCTATTTAAATTTGACTGGGATGGATTGGATGGGGAAAAATAAAAAAAACTGACCATTACTCATCAATCTTTAGAGGTCTCCACACCCGTCTCTGCTGCAAAGATTGAGGAACATGTTTCGCATATGGTTTTGGACTCTGGTGAGGAGGGGACTCAGTCACCTCTTTCTCCACAAGGGTCAACAGACTCTGGGTATTTTCTTAGGTCTAGCATGAAGGGGGTCTCGGGGGGGTTGGGAAAAATAACCTACCCTTCCTCCCATGGGAGAGGCAAAACATCCTCGTTTGCAAAAGCTCAGTCTCGAGCATGGAAGTATTTACAAGAAGGCAAACAACAGTCGATTGAACAGGAACTTAGAGCAGTGCATGCCCAGAAGAAGCGACGTCGATGAAGATTATGTCCTTTAATTGTAGGGGTTTGGCTGGTCCCTGAAAATATCAGCGCTCAGAAGGTTGGTATATTTGGAACACCCTGATGTTGTTATGTTGCAGGAAACTTTAGGTTTAGGTGAGGTGGTAAAAAGCAAGTTGGAAAGTTGGTTCCCGGGATGGTTGTTCGAGACGCTAGATGTTCGCGGACGCTCTAGGAGGTTAGCCATGGGATGGAATGCTCGAATGGTTAGGGTTCTGAATCTCTAGGGTATGGAGTCTGTAATCGGTATGACATTTCAATCTTTGGATCATGGGGAGCCTGTAAATGTTTTTAATGTCTATGGGTCGTACCTGAACAGGATCCCGTTCTGGGATAATTTGTTTAACAATTCTATTCTGAGAGGCGATATGGTGGTCATTGGGGGGGGATTTAAATTTTTCTCTAGGGCAGGCCGAGGTTTGGGGGCCAAATGCCCATATAGATCTATTGACGGACTATTTCACACTAAAGCTAGTAGAGAGAAATTGGCTAGATATTGAACCTACTAAGCTTAAGCCCGCTTGGAAAAATAACAGATGTGGGGAGGGGCGTGTAGCTAAGAGGCTAGATCGGTTTCTGGTTACCGAAAAAGTAGTGGACATACATCATTTCATTCAACAATGGGTGGGAAGTGGGGGAAACTCTGACCATCAACCCATTTTTCTGGAGTATAGGAGTGGGCCTATAAAACCGCCCAACCCTTTGAAATTTAAAAAGACTTAGCTTAAATATGACACTTTTTGGCAGTTGATCACCAATCACTGGGCCCCTTTTGAACTGGACAGTAGGCTCTTTGCAGCATTTCAGTTTGCTGCAAATTTTCATAATTTCAAGGCATATATTAAAGGCTCGGTAGATGAAAAGAGATGCAGGGAATACCGTGAGCTAAAATTGATTGAACAGGAAATTGTTGAGACCCTCGAACAGGATGGGGGGGTATGATGACTCAGATTGACAAAGAATCACTGACTAGATTGGAGGGGATAAGGAACACTCTTCTACTGGAAAGGGAGGAGACTTGGAGATCAAAAAGCAGGGCCATCTGGTTGGAATGTGGGGATGAAAATACAAAGTTTTTTCATGCCTATGCCAGGGGAAGGAAAACATCAAACAATATCTAGAGCTTAGTGGATGATCGGGGAATGTGTCATGATTCCTTTGACGGCATGGCCAGAACCGGGGTAGAACATTTACAGAATTTATTCAGAGCTCCAGCCCAGACGTCTATTACAAAGACCATTCGTATTGCACAGTTATTCCCTCATTTTGGGGAGGAAGAGGAAAACATGGCGTTGATGGAAGAAGTTACTGAAGAAGAGCTCAAGGTGGCTCTACACAGTTTCCAGAAGGACAAAAGTCCAGGTCCCGATGGGTGGACCATTGAATTTTTCATTGAACTTTTTGATCTCATGGATGGTGATTTACTAAGAGTGGTGGAGGATAATCGTATCACTGATAGGATCCCAGCTAGTTTTAATTTGACCTTTATAGCTCTGATTCCTAAGGTTGACAACCCACCGTCATTGAATTATTTCAGGCCCATTTCACTTTGTAATTGTATATACAAAGTGGTCTCAAAAGTGATTGATCATAGATTGAAGGGTATTTTATCTAAACATATCTCGGCTGAACAATTTTGGGTTTCTAGAGGGGAGACGGATTCATGAGGCGATTGGGGTTTCCCAGGAGGGTCTCCATAGCATGAAAACCAAAAACATGAAAGGGGCTATTCTCAAGATCGATCTCTCAAAAGCCTATGATAAGGTAAGATGGCTATATATTCATATGCTTCTAACTCGTCTTGGATTTGGCATCTCTTTTATCAGGTGGATCATGAGTTGTATCACTATTGTCTCCTTCTCGGTTCTCATAAATGGTGTTGCCTCTCCTTTTTTCATGCAAAAAGAGGTCTTCACCAGGGATGTCCCCTGTCCCCACTACTATTTCTTCTGGTGGCAGAAGGATTGAGTAGGTCTTTAAGGGGGGCAAGTAAGGTTGGAAATTTGAAGGGGATTCAGATTTCACAGCAATGACAGATAACGCATTTATTATTTGTGGATGATGTTTTAATTATCTGCTCTAGATCGGTTCGAGATGTGAATACTATCTCGGAGGTTTTGGCTCTTTTTGCAACAACAACTGGCATGGAAATCAATGCGGGAAAGTCCACTTTGTCTACACATAAGCTACGTGCTCATGAACTTCAACACATTTTTGAAACTTTCCCATATCGTCCGAAAGAGCTGGAAGGGGGACTTAAATATATTGGTTTTTTCTTAAAACCAAATGACTATCAAAAGAAGGATTAGAAATGGTTGTTGGAAAAACTGGAAAAACGACTAAAATCTTGGAGTCACAAATGGCTCTCTAGAGCTGGCAGATTGGTTTTGGTAAAGACTGTATTAGAAGCAATTCCAGTTTATTGGATGTCCCTTGCTTGGATACCAAAAGGCATTTTGGAAGAGGCTTGTAGGATTTGTTTTCATTTATTTTGGAGCGGGAATAAGGATGTGCAAGTGACCCCTTGGGTCAGGTGGGAGAAGATTGTGGTGCCCAAAGGCTTGGGTAGTTGGGGACTCAAAAATATCTTTCTTTTTTCCAAATCCCTAGCTACAAAGGGAGGATGGAGATTACTGAAAGCAAAAAATTTGTGGACTAGGGTTGTGGTTCAGAAGTACATCGCTCCTGATTCTATGGAGGATTGGATTAGAAAGAACAACAAAACACAGTTGGTCGGCTCGATCATTTGGAAGGTGGTGGTAAAATCCTTTGATGTCATTGAAGACAGTTTGTCCTAGAATATTTGGAATGGGAGGAAGTTGAGGGCCGAGGAGGATCCATGGGTGGGATGCAATCAACAACATAGACTTACTGAAAATATGGTGGAGTCCTTAAGACAAAGAGAAATTTTCTATCTCTCTCAACTAGTTGCACCAGTGCAGGAAAACAGATGGTCCCAATCCTGGTTGTCGGCTATCACTTTTGAGTTACCAGAACAAGAGGAACTGGAGTTGGATCGATATATAGGGGTTTTGAACCAAACACAAGTACAACTTCGGGATAGAGAGGATGTGCTCATTTGGGATTCGGCTCCAGGTGGAAAATATACTCCAAAGGAGGGGTATTTAAAGCTCAGTGCTTTCAGGTTTGAGAGAGGGATTGTTTGGTGGTGGAAGAAATTGTGGAAGATCCAGAGCCCACCAAAAACTAGGTTATTTATGTGGTGTGTTTTAGAAAATAAGATCCCTACTTGGGATAACCTACAAAAGAGAGGTTTTCAGGGACCTGGGTGGTGTGCTTTGTGTAGGGCTGAAGGGGAATCTGTGACACATATTTTTCTAAAGTGGCCTTACTGCTTGGAACTATGGAAGGAATGTGTGAAGACTTTGGGTTTGGGACCGAATTGCAGGTGGGAAGGGGTTTCGGTACTTTCGGCTTGGGAAAGCTGGAGGAGGATAGAAAAAATGGAAGTTATGACAACCCTTCCATTGTTGGTGACCTAGGGTGTATGGTTGGACCAAAATAACATAATCTTCACTGAAAAAGTGTGTGTCCCATCTATATCTACAAGCTTGGCATGTGCGATTATACACGCTTTTCCACCACACATCAGGGTGATTAAGCAGCGGGAGGTCTTGGCATTTGATATTGATAGAACTGCTCCTTAGGGTTTTTTTGATGGAGCATCACAAAACAACTTATGTAGGGGGGAGCGATACTCTATCTAGCATAAAACCATTCTTTTGAGATGATAGTTGGACTGGGAGAGGGTAGAAACAATTTTCCTGAACTATTAAGTTTAAAACTATTACTCGTTTTTGCAGCAGAAAAGGGTTGTATATCACTAAAGGTTTACGGTGATTCGCTCAATGTGATAATTGGATCGATAGGATCCAACAATGCAAAGATTTGCGGCTTGAGAAAATTCTATTATCTATTATGGCAGTCATTGACTCATATGAATCTTTTCCATGTGAACATGTCTACAGGGAAAACAACTGCCAAGCGGATTCTGCATAGAAGGCGGGGCTCCGGTTGGCTACGGGCCAGTGGAAGATTAAGGAGAGGTTAGACAACACTGTTTATGAATACTTTCACCGGCCTTTTATTGAGGAGGAAGCACCTCAATAAACTTACTGGTTTTGTTAACATTTGCTACATATGGAACTTTTGTGGATAGTTTGCTAGACATCCTTTCTGGGAAAGGTTGGTTTTACAGGCTTTGTTTATGTGACAGTATACCTATTTTTTGTTTGTTGTGGGCACTCAAGTTTTTTCTTGTTGGTGGCTCGTGTGGACAGTTTCATATTCAATGGATTGGTTATGTTTTTTGGACATGATATGACACTTTCAAACTCTGGGACTACATTTTTTTGGACAGATCAATGGAATGCGAATGAACATACAGTGAACATGATGGACATGTTTATTGACAATATATTACTGTTTTGGTTTTGTATGATATGGGTCTAATTTTATCAGCTCATACTTTGTTGAAACTTTTATGTTTTTACTCAAATATGCAGAAATGTATATCTACAAAATGTAATTTTGTTTCTCTTCGGATGATATAAAATTATGTTTTTTTTTCCAAGGAAAAAAAAAACTATGTCTATATATAAAATTGTGTATATCTTTTTATTAATTAAAATTGAAATAGATAATTATATGCAAAAATACTTTATCTTTTAATACATGGAGATGTTTATTAGTTAATTGGGTTTAGGTTGAGTGGTTACAATATGGAGTATTATCCTCTCCACCTAGGTTCTATTCTCATAAGTGATATAAGTCAAGGTCAGAATGAGTATATTGTTGTAATGAGTTCACGCAATATTGTCAACATGACTTTGTGTCGTGAAGTATAGAGGATTTACCTTGAATACTATCCTTAGAAAAAATGGAAGTGGTCGAGGATTTGGCATATAATATTGCATTTGGAAAAAAAATGGAGATGCCCACAAACTTATTAGACTCTAAGTTCACTAAAGGACTTTCATATCTAATGGTTATTGTTAGGGTCCTACCTTAACCCCTCTATTTTATCAATGTACAAGGTCTTAAGGCCCACTACATAGTTAATGGGTAGATACTTTTTTCCTCGAAAAAACATCATAGCTTTATATTATAAAAACCATATTGTTCATTAGGCCACTAGGTCATATACGTCAAAACTAGGACATATACATCAATCGGAGCTTGACAGCTGCCAAAGGACCACTATATACAACAAAATATATTACTAAAATTGTCAAGAAACGCCTGTGAGTCTATCAGAACAATTGTCTAAGTAACCAACACATAAGGAGGTGAGCTAGAAATGACAGTGGCCCAGAGAGGCCATATGACCATCTGTCAACTCCCATTTTTCAACGATACCAGCCGCCAAGAGCAGCCCTTTCTTGGATAGAACATCTGCTACCATGTTAGATTCTCTGTAAATATGCTGGAAGGAGAGAAAATTAAAAAGGAATCTAACTCTGTCAATGTATTCAAGGAGAGGGAGAAGAAATATATCCATAGGATACTTAAATACCTTGAGGCAGTCCATGACCAATAAAGAGTCTCCATGAACCTGTAGTTTGTCCAATCCAAGCGAGAGAGAAAGTCACGAAAGGATCTTGACTGCAGTGAATTTTGCTTGGTTATTAGTGACATCCCCCAGACCAGTCGCAAAGTGTTGGGTATATGTTATATTCTTTGCATGTGCATATGGAGGGGAGGTGCGCATGTCAGCACTGCAGCTCGGCGATCCCAAAGGCACCTTCGACGGAAACAGGCCGTAGGCCCTGTTTCCGTTTGGAAATGGTCGTTAGGCCATTTCTGATGCAAGCGCAATGAGCACATTTTTTTGGCTATTTATAGATTTTATGGTTATTTATAGCTCTTTGTAGCTATTTTTAGAAGTTGTCTAAAAATATGTAACTTAATCCCGGTTAAGGGATTGGAGTCTTTTTCTAATCCGGGTTAACGAATTAGGGTATTTGGATGTTGTAGAATACCTTTATTTTGTATTGTGAGGATCTCATAATGTAATGAAGAGAAAATAGGAGGTGTGGCTCCAAGGTTTTCTGGTTTTCCCAGTTAAGGGTTTCCAGGGTAAATCTTTGTGTTTATGTGTGAATGATGTGTTGTGATATCTATTTTGATTAAAAGAATCTGTATGCTTTGCTTCTCTGCACATGTTTAAAACTTACACAAAGTGGATGGAAGAAGTATTGGAGAGGTGGATAATACCCCCAGCCCCTCCAACTCTAGCCCGTCCTTGGGAGGCACAATCTACGAATTCCCACGGAAATGAGATATCCATAATAGGCCCAAAGATGACATGGACGTCTTTGGAAGAAACATGCAAAGGAAAAGCTTTGAATATACCAAAGCAGCGACCTACATATACTTGAGCCAAAATAAGGGTGTCTTCAAAGAGCTTCAAGTTCCAGGTTAACCATATTCCCCAGACAACAATGACTGGGAGAGCAACATATGCAGAGAAGAAAGGGCCACTAGTCCATTCCTTCCGAAACAGATTAAGATCAACAAAATTCCAGTTAAAAGGGATACCAGCATAAAGTGATAGGGCTCTCCATACCTCCTGTGCATATGAACAGGTGATGAATAGGTGAACAATAGATTCTGACTCAAGTTCACAAAGTGGACATCTGCTGGGTCTAGATAAAAACCTATGAGTTAAGGTTTCCCATATTGGGATTTTACCATCTTTATTGAATAAATGGCCCTAGGTGGTTGACCCTCATTAATAGCGGGACAACAAGTAGTTAGTGCTTTAGCTACTGAAGCACTATATATAGAGTAGTAATATATGCAATGTTTGCTTAAGGATTGTCATTGTATTTGGGGCTTTGCCCTTGCCAGGTTGTTCCCTGGAAGAGGCAACTGAACAAAGTTATCTATTTTATCTATTCTCTCTTGTGTTTCTCCATGTTTTCTTTGAATTTATGGGTTTAAGTATATTGCAAGTGGTAGCAAATCTCTTTCTTGGCCAAAAGAGAAGAATTTTTAAAACTAGGGTTTGGTTATTTCAAACAAGCCATCTTGGCATTTTCACTCCAATTTTTTTTTATGAAGCTTCAATGTCTAAAAAAATGTTGTTATTGAAAGGACAAACATAAGTAACTTGTGTCGAAATTTCAACTTCAGGGTCACTTTAATTTCATAGATACACTCATTGTAAGTTCGGGTTTGTCACTAATCCAAAAGGTTTGGCTTCTGAAAACGAGCCATCTTAGCATTTATGCTCCAAATTTCTTTTGTGAAGTTTCAGGTATGCAATTTTTAGATTACAAAGAGGATGCAAAGAAGTATCATATATAAAAAAATCAACTTTTGAGTTGCTACACTTTCACAGATATGTGTAAGTTAGGCATTTTGATTGGCCCAAACACTAGCCTTAAACAAACATTATGGGTTAAGATGTCATATATGAATAAAAATCCAAATTGAGTGCCACTAGTTGTATTGGAAATAATACAAACCAAATTATTTATGGTAAAAAAAACATATTCAAAATTGAAAAATTAGACGTGTGGCGGGTCGTACAAGTTTGCCCTTATGAGAAGGCCAAAATCAACAAGTTTTGGGAAATTACCCTATTTTTTCTTGGCACATTCAAATTCAGTAAACCATATGCCAGTGTAGAGTAGACATATTAGGATACTACAAAACAAAATTTCAGACTTAAAGATGCAAGGATTTCAGAGTTACCAAAACTTTGATGAGCTTGCAAGACCATCTCCAAATCAGGATTTGACAAGGAGTTGTGCTTATTTCAAAAATTTGCCTCAAACCCTACCTTGAAAAGAAAGTTACTTTCAATTGATTATAAAGCTCTTTTAGGGGTTAGTAAGTTCAACTTTTAATTTTTAATTTTTTTTGGAGGCGTGTTCCAACTTCTTTAAATAATACAAAGATCTGTCGTTCAACAAGTAACTTGTAGTTGGAAAGCATACACAAATAAAATACAAAGGTACTTAAGCCACATTGGTGTGCACCCTTGTAACCTCTATTGGCACACTTTCTCACATCAGACAACACTTGTATATCACTTCCATGTTCCCTTAGGTGTATCGAAAGTTCCCTATACATACCTGGAACCAACTTTAGAAAAAATGATAGACCACCTTGTTGCTATAGTACACCAAGAACAACACTCAGGGAAATCACTCTTTAATACTTGGGTAGTCGAATATTATGACTAAGGGCATAGTTGAACCTCCTTATTCAATTCCTTGAGGTATTGAGTTGAGCATTAATGTCAGACCCCTCATGTATATCAAATAGCTATACCACCTGGCACTCCCTTGTCTTTAGGACCTGGTGGATCCCTCTCATGGTGGAACCACCTCAAACAATATGACTACCCTCTATACTACCAGTAGGTTAAACAACATAGAAGCTCAATACACATATATTAATGGAAATATTCAATACTTTCAACAAAGCATCAATAATTGGTATCATACATGGGATAAGAAGTTGGAGAAAAAATAGACCACTTGGAGAAGATATTGGATGAGAAGTTAACACATTTGATAGTTAGTGGCATACATGCAGAAGAACATGGGAATGCATATCATAGTGATCCATAATAGGAATAAACTTCTCACTTGGGACTATCTAACCACTTGCAACCCCTTCGAGACTTCATAGCAAAAAACCACCCTCCATGGATAACAACACATGGAACCAATTTCATAAAGTATACTTGATGAGATTCATGGTTCTAAACCATTAGGATGGGTCACTCAAATGAAATATTACTTCATTGTTCATGGTATTACTAATGACATGATGAAACTCAAGGTGGGGGTCTTGTATTTGGATCTGGAACAATGGAAATGGTGGGAGTGGCACAAAAAGGCCTAGGGGATATATGTCGCTTATAGTTTATTTCTTAAGCCTCTCCATAAGTGTTACAAGCAAGATCCTCACTATTTGGGGTGGCTTACCAAGTTACACCGAATAGGTTTAGTCACAGATTTATATTAACCTTTGAGAAATTAGCCACATGTACATATAACTTTAGACATTATTTATATAAAGAATGTTTCATTAGTGGCCTTAAGGGGGTGATTAAATCATGATTCAAAATGCGACATCATGTTACCTAGTTAGAGGCATCCTAGAGGGCTCTCGAAGCAAATATAGTGATCAATGCTTAAACCAACAAACTCTCTTTCATTTCTTGTGCCTTCCCTACACAAGTCAATTCATTAAGAACAATTCCTTGCCCTCCCTTGAATTTATGAAGGTTGACCCCAACATAAATTGTAGACTGATACAGACAGGGACTATGTTATAATTGTGATGAACAGTATGCCCCATGTCATAAATGTAAAGAACATAAGTTATTTCAAATTTATGTGACAACTCCTACCCATCCTAAAGACATCATTATGGAAGATACTCATATGTTTGAAGCTACTAGATAAAATCCTCACATGCAAGAAGAGGTGGAACGTAAAATCCATAAAGAATAACCACTCACATGTCTCCATGTTTTATCTAGTATTTCAACCTCACGAACCTTAAAATTTATGGGTTACATTAAGCATCGAAAATTGGTAATCTTGTTTGACAATGATAGTACCCACAACTTTAATCATTGGTGAGTGGTTAACGAACTCCATTGTTATGTCCACCCAGTTACGAAATTTCAAATTGTGGTAGCCAATTGCAGGATGATAAAATGTGAAGGGTGTTGTGAAAATGTGAGACTCCAATTTGGTTACTATAATATCAAAACTCATATATTGGCCACATATATGGGTGAATGTGATATAGTATTAGGGGCTTTGAGGCTTATGCACATTGGGGATGGTTACCATGGACTTCAAGGAATTATACTTATTTTTAACTCAGGACTACCATACTGATATCCTCAAAGGGCTCCAGGCAGGTTCCCCTAAATTCATAATTTCTCTTTGGAAGGAAAAATCATTAAAGAAAGGATAGTTTGGCCATGCCATCTAGGCTCTGGATAGCCATGCACTAGTAAACCATATATATATGCAAAGGGTTTTGGGAAAATATTAACAGGTCTTTGGACACTACAGGGTTTATCCGCATCTAGAGGAGAGCTTGGTCATTGTATTCCCTTGATTCTAGATAGTCAACTGCCAAATGTATGACCATATAGGAACTTATTTTGCACAAAAGAATGAAATTGAAAATATCATTCAGGATTCATTTGTCCAAGCACTAGCCCATATCCATCCCTAATGGTCATGGTTTTAAAGAAAGGAGGCACATGGTGCATGTAACCCAATTTTCGTGCCCTCAACAAGTTAGCCATAAAAGATAAATTTCCCATACCAGTCATTGATGATATTTTGGATGAGCTCTACGGTGCCAAAATTTTCACCAAACTTGACCTTCGTTCGGGGTACCGCCAAATTAGGGTGAAAGGTTAATATCTAAAGTCAACTTTCTGCACACATGAAGGATATTATGATTTTTTGTCATTGACCTTTGAACTTTGTAATGCCCTCCCTACATTTTGGAGCCTCATGAATAAAATTTTGATGCAATATCTTTGTAATTTTGTGCTCATTTTCTTTGACGACGTCTTGATTTACTTTAAAACTTGGGAGGTTGATGTACAACATGTTGGTAAGGCCTTGCAACTCCTTCAATACCATCAGTTGTTCATTAAACACTCCAAATGTGCTTTTGTGGTCTTAGGAGTAGAATACTTGGGTGACATTGTTGGATAAGATGGGGTGAGAGTAGACCTCAAGGAGATTGTGGCAATGCAAGAATGGACCCACCCTAAAAACTTGAAGGGATTACGTGGTTTTTTAGGACTTACGGTCTGCTACAATAAGAGTGTGAATAACTATGGTAAAATTGTAGCCCCATTGACAACCCTACTAAGAAAAATTGCATTTGCATGGAATGAAGTGGCAGAACAAGCACTATTATTTTAAATCAATCCATGTGCACTATTACAAAGGGAAACTTCCTATGGATTAGGGTGTACCACAACAGATAGATAAACCACATAAATCAATCCCTTCCCAATATGCAAGAGAAACCAAACATCTAACACTAAAGGATCTCGAATCATACCTTATTCTGGATGGTTGAAGTAGATCCCCATTGAGCTTTGTCCAATCCCGCTTGTGTTAGCAATTTGCTCTCAACAACAACAAACAAGAAAAGCATGCTATATAATATGGTGTTAGATCTACTCTAGCATATATAATCAATAATGTATAAGCAATTAAACACATCCATGGATTCAATATTCATTTAAATGCACATTATTGGACAGGAAAAGATATTTCTATTAATAAAATCAGAGATTGCACAAGTGACAACCTCTATCGGCACGTCTGCGAACCGGAGAAACCGATTCCTCCGCCTGGGCCTCCACCACCTCAATCCTCCATCTCTCGATAGCAAGCTCACAAACAAAGGCAAGCTTGGCAAGTACACAAAGTGCTCCAACAGGACAAAGGGATGCAAACTTAAGGATATGCAAGTTATGGCAACAATGGACTATAGTTTTGTTGCTCTTCAATTCCTCCTCTTCGATGTATCCAAGGGGTTCCTTATATAGTACTCCAAAGGGGTAATGGAGAGTCAAATCCGAGCGATCTCGAGGCATATGGAAGGCCAAGAGTCAAGTGGTTCAGACACACATCAAGGAAAACTCTAAAAATATTTGGACTTTTGCACACATCCCGATGGGGTCAATATCTGCGTATACATGTGAGTATAGGAGAGAGAGAGAGAGAGAGAGAGAGAGAGAGAGAGAGAGAGAGCAAGAGCGAGAGCGCGAGAGAGAGCGAGAGCAAGAGAGAGAGAGAGAGAGAGAGAGAGAGAGAGAGAGAGAGAGAGAGAGAGAGAGAGAGAGAGAGAGAGAGAGAGAGAGAGAGAGAGAGAGAGAG
>LPNX010255754.1:268370-285138 GCA_001517045.1 Pseudotsuga menziesii
TCTTGCACTTTTGTCTCATTTTAAGATGACCTGAATCATTAGAATTTTGAAAAACAAAGTAGATCAAAGAATGAAGCCAAAATTAATAAAGAGAAAAGAAAAAAGATGGGGTATGTCCACTTATTAACTCTTTCCTATAATTTTATTTTGTTAAGTGGTCATGAGTGTGGTATTTATTGCACCAAATTCATCCAGGACTTACACACTTGGTCTTAGTGTGTGAAGTCCTTGCTTGTAAGGAGAATACACCCAATTTGGGAGAATCAAACCTTGGTGGAGGTAATAACAACACCTCGCTTTATTAATTGAACACACACACACGCACACACACATATATTTTAAAATTAATTGTTCCCAACTCTCCATAGCTACCATAATAAGAATCCCACTCATTTTTGAAAGTTTTTTTGAAAGTTCATATCTATCTATCTATCTATAAACATTCAACACACAATTCATTTTAAATTAAAAAAATGAAGTGCAATTCAAAGTTTTTTATAAGATCTAGGGGAATTGACAACTAGACAAGATTACCTAGAGGAGATCCAGGCTCAAACACATATAGCTACCATTATACACCCTAGTCTAGGTGCCAACAACCTGCAAGAACCACCTAACAAAAAACTCATGACTTAACCTAGGGTTGAGATGCCTCAAAGCCCCCGAGGTGCATCTCTATCATAAAGGGTGCCTACCCCTCTATCCAAGCCATAACGAGCCACATGTCCTTGGCAGGGATTTAGCTAGATTCAGGAAAAAAATATTCCTTCCTTGCTACCACTTAAGCTACAACCCTTGGACAAACCATAATTAAAGTTTTTTTTTACCGTGCACATTTTTCTTGAAGGGCATGGTAGGTTAAATTTCCATAATACTAACACGCTTTCCTAGATTAAGAATAAGTGATTATTCCTTGGTGTCCTTCTAGTTCACAACAAGCCTTTCTTGGCTTTTAGTGCAATTAAAAAAATGTCATTAGGGTTTGGTGCGTTCCTTGCACATGTAGCCAACTCCCACTACTTTTTATAGTTTCTTTTGTTAATGTTTTAGTGACTCGTATCTTAACATGAACATGCCATCAATCCTATATCAATATTTGAACCACATTGTGTGTTTGATAGATCAACATGCATTCAACCATGCAATATGAACACTGGATTCTACAACCGTGTCAATAACATCATATAGTTAATTTGAGGCACAATTGCCATTTACAAGATCAAATTTGACCAAGTTTGTGCTAGGAAAAACGACAATTGATTGATATCCAAGAATCTAAAGAGTTTGTTCTCTTTTTAGTTGAGTACTTTACAACTACTTTATCGACGACTATCTTCTCTCTTCAAGTGTATAAATAAGTATCATCTCATATGTAAATGGCTCATCCAATTTTAGTCATCGAGTTTGTATTCACTCAATGCATTGATCTCTCTATAAATACTACCAAAGCTTGAGCCACACCAATATCTTTACGTCATAGGGGAGGTAGGTGCAGGGCCGATCATTCTTGATCATGATGGAAATACAATGTTAACATACAAATGGGGTTTCAGAAAATCAACCAACAACCAAGTAGAATGACACACTCTATATCTAAGAGTTGATCATATGGTGTCTCTTGGGATCCAAAAAGATATAATTATGGGAGACTCCCTTTTAATTATCTCCCAAGTGCAAAAAAAGTGGATCTAGAGGACAAGATATCTAGGGGACTGCATAAGTGTATCATGAACCTTCTCCAAAACATCCTGAACTTCAATTCGATGCATATATGACGAGATAAAAACAAAAAGACCGACACACTAGTGAATTTTTCTTCGTCCTTGGAAAAAGGGAAGTTAGTGCAAAATGGTGGCCAACAAACATCACGTTGGCTCCCTAGCAATGCTATTAAGTCCATTGGATCAACAAAACAATTGTTAAGTGCATTCAATGAAACCCACTCCTATAAATGGTTTCCATGTTCGATCCATGCTCTAAGGAAAGGAGGGAAGGAATCGCATGCCTTCATGCATGGGAGGCCTTGTTAGAAGCTTCACCATGAGTCATGAAGAATGGAGAGAAGGTAATATGCCATTTCTCCCCCTTTTCTTTGGTGCATTTGGGACAAAGGATTGCATATGTTTGGTGTTTGAATTTGGGAAATTTAGAGGGGAATGACACACCAATGGTTACCTTGAAGTTGGAATTAGACACTGCTTTCCATTGCTCTTGGGGAGAGATACTCTCTGTCCAAACCATTCATAGACCATTGGAAACTTGTATGGTTACATTGTGTGTGTGCATTTTGTTGAATATAGGGGATATATTAGTCATTGTTGTTGAGTTGCAGGGAGTTGAATGACTGTTGGGAATACCTGTTTTAGATGCCATCATGAAGGAGGAAGAAACTGAATCCAAGATCATAGAGTTAATGGTTGGCATACGTGATGTAAGAACCTACATCAGATAGATAGTTTTCTTTTTAAATCTTAGATGAACTCGTAGCTGGTTGGTGTTCTAAACACTATTAGGAAAATTACCTCCCACACTTTAGGATTGGATACTCACTTGATGGAAGTTGAAGAGCACAATCAGGTTTTTGGACACAAGGTATAAATGATGATGGAATCATTGGATCGCTATTAAGAGTTGTTGGGATTAAGCCACTCCATAATTACACAAAATGAAGGAAGCATACACATTGAGGATGACTCTGTTCTACAACCCCCTCAAGCCGTTATGGGCATTAATAGCTCCATAGGATAGGCATGAAGCAATGCTGCTTGACAGGTTTTGAATAGGGGCTTTAACAATGGTTAATACTAGTTAGATATGAAGTGCTTTCTTGCATTTATGTTAGGCAAATATATCAAAGTTTATAGCAATTTAGCAGATATTAGTATCCACTCAAAAGAAATAGGCTTTTTGATAAATGTAATGGAGCATAACAATGCTCAAGACCATGTGTTGTTATTTTTTGAAATTTTGGAACATGTCCTGCTGAATTTCTTCCGCTTTTATCAATAAAGCTTACTCGTTTTTGTTAAAAAAAAAAGTTTTACGTCCTTTTTAATTGTGTCATTCTTTGCACTCATTCTTTTATATTGCGATTAAATGTAGAATTGAGCAAATTCCTTGTGTCCTGCTATGTTATTTGTTCTAGGGGTTGTCTCACCATAATTGTTTATTCCCATTCACTTGTTAATATGTTACATTTAATTTGCTCAAGTAACATTATCACACTTTGTAATTTGGGTTTAATTCATTGCTACATCATACATAAAATCATTAAATAAAAAATTAGCTTTCACATACCATTAGGTAAGTTACATCAAGCTTATGTTCACTTGACTTGTTGGATAGAAAAACTCAACAACTTCCTGTGATTGAAGTGTTGTGACCACCTTCGATGCAATGTATCAACATGACACAAGTCACATTATTAATGCTCATGAGAAATTGGTTGTTAGTGAAGGACGCTAATGGGAAATGGGGCATAGTGAATGACTTGAGTGTTAAATACTCAACATAATTTATCATGTAAAAGGATATCACAACATTGGATTGTGGAACCTCTTATACATATTTTTTTTTGTACTAGGGGAATCGACAACCGAGGATTGGGCTGTTACTCACATGACACGGGGTCTAGGGATACAATCCCACTACCACTATACCCCTATGTGCACCCACACATCCCACAAGCACGGGGCACTGGTAAGCGGAGGTGATTTGAACTCATGACCTCCATTTACAACATGTCCTTCATATCAAGCGAATTGCCGGTTGAGCTACACCCCTACGGGCACCCCCCCTACATAATTAAAAAGAGAAAGGAGCTTGAAATTAATAGTTCGCAAAGTAAAATACTTGTAAATGTATTACAAATGGGGTAATAATGTAAGTAAGCCTCATTGTGAAGAAGACTCCATGGTTAAGCACACTTGAACCAAAGTTATAACCTTTTCTAAAAGTACCAGTTACTAAGTACAAGTCCCAAACACAACAATTATGCCATTCATTTTGTTAGTTCCAGTCCCACTTATTCTCTTGAGACCATTACTTGATGTAATGAGTGCCAAGTGGACTATTCAAGATCATAATAAACTAGGCATTAGTTAATTACACTCATAAACCATGTCTTAATATAGAATGAATTGAGTATTTTATACTCAACACAATGATTCCCAAAAAATGATATCTTAATGTGAAGTTGTGGAAGCAAATCTTATACAAGTTACATTCCTTTCCAATCTTCTCATATATTGAAGAGAAATGTGCATGTAAGGTCTCAATCCTAACCATGTCTTTGCACTATTAAGCTTTCCAAATATATTCAGCATTGGTAAGATGGTTTTTGCAAATTGATTATAATGCATTGGACCATGAAAGTCTAACATGATATTATGAAGTAGTCTAACTCTTATACGATTTAGACTCTTCCTAACTATTATTACTTGATATTATGAAGTAGTCTAACTCTTATACGATTTAGACTCTTCCTAACTATTATTACTAGATTTCAATTCTATAATCTTTGGTCAAATTTCAATTTTTGGTTCTTGAAATTGCATTTTGAATGCATAAATAAATTCAAACCCCTCCCTATTTTACCGAGGTTGTAGATAAAAATACTTTAAAAAATATGACTAAAAAAAATCTAAATCATAACATGTTTAAGCCACTACTAAATTTATTCTCAAATTTGATTTTTTTCCCGTGATAAAAATTTAATACATACCTATCATACTAAATACTTAAAAAATATAGATTTTAATTAATAAACTTAAATAAAATTAATAATGAATTTTTTTTTTAATATACTTAAGTCAAACTTAGGTTAATACATAATTTTATTAAGAATTCTAATTATTTAGGATTTACCATTCCTTTTGCTAATTTAAATCCCACTCCCTCACCATGTGATCATTCCCTAATATAAAGAATATATAAGAAGAGAATTATTCAAGCTAATAAGGAATTGATTATACGCTATTAAAATATGATTTCATTAGGCCCCCACAACCGGAAAAATATATTATATTATTAAGATGCCCAAACCGACCACAAAACGCTAATAACGTGAGATCTTGACAAAAGGCCCCAAAATGGTCTTTTGATTAAAGAAACATCTCCACACGTTAAACGTCTCGAGTTTCGATGCAACTATTTGGCCTATGTTAGGTTTTTACTTTGACTAAAGTTAAAAAAATAAAAGTAAATTTAATTAAAGCATGATAAAAAAATATAGAAAGATGTACACGTGGCATAATAAAGGGATTCGTCGTACGCGGGCACATTAATTAGACCGCACCGACCTCGCTAAATTCGAATGGGCGGGGCCCACCCCAGCGACGACGAGATCCCGCTTAAATGGCGCCGACATGAGATTATGTCGGAATGAAATTCACACGAAATGACGTCGGAATTAATCGAAATTAGTCAGAAATTCGAATTGACGCGACCGGGATGAAATGCAAGAAAAGTGGATTTTCGTTGGGAGGGACGGCCAAAACGCGGCGGAAATGTGGCCGAAATGCACTCGAAATCCGTTCGGAATGAAATGAAATTCGATTGAAATGCAAGTACAAATACGTAATGGAAATGAGGTTTGAAAGCGGAGTGCTTTTTGGTTTTTTTGTTTTGATGGCGGATGATGTTGCCAGGATTTCGAAGATCTGCTCCGATCGACTTAAGTGGGCTCAGCATTTGTTAAATGGACGTCTAATTTCCGTCATTATGCATTGGAATTGATTTTAACTCCCTGCTAATTTGGATTCGCGAGCTGTTTATGAAAAAATTGAGCCTTTTTTCACTATTTTTCGTTGAGAGATCATCCTTGAATGCAGAAAACTGAATGTGGATTTCATTTGAGCTAAAACAACGGGTAATAGCTTGTAAACAGAGGTACGGTTGATTTTCTTACTGGAATTCTTCTTCAGTTTTCATGAAGGGAAAATTTATGGTGCCGAGGGTATCAAATGGGGTTTTACTGAGGAAAATGGTTGCAGTTAGGGTTTATAGAGTTTGATGGTTTTTTTTACACTCGCTGAAGAAAATTTGTTGATGCCTGGGTGGGTTTTAAGGGCGTCAGCTTGTGGTTTAGATGTAATAAACATAGGACATATTATTTTGAGTATTTAGCCAAAAGAAACGCGGACAATAGCCAGCGAAGGGTAGAATTTTGGTCCTGCTCCTGTGCGAAATGGAGGACATGGACAATAGTTATGGCGATCTTATGCAGAGGCTTCAGTCTTCTATGGGGACTTCGTCTTCATTCATTCCTAAACAGCAATTAAATAAATCTGAACCCTCGTCCCCGGCTATTAGTCAAACTCGGCCCCCTTTTACTGCAAATATTCAGAATTTTAGCCTCGGAAGCAAAAGGCAGGGGATTCCTCCTTCGCATCCTCACTTTCCTCCCACTTCGCCTCACTCACAAGCATTTTTCAATCAAATGCCAGTTTTACAGTCACCGGTACAGCAGAATTCTCAGAATCAGCAGCATTCCAATGCTACTCACACTACTTTGCATTCTCGATCGATGTCCCAGCCTCCTATTTTTAACTTGGATTCCCTGCCTCCTCTGAATCCCTGTTCATATCGAGACCCTTCATCGCCATCTATGTCGGACCCTGTATCTGGTGATGTGTCTATGGAAGATCAAGAAGGCAGCTCCGCACTTCCATCACTTTCTCCCCATAACCCTCCTCCCCTCTTTCCCTCTGGTAGAAGATCTCAAAATCAAATGAGTGATGGCCTCCCCCCTAGAAAAGGACATAGACGAGCCCGCAGCGATAATCCTTTCACATTTATGTCCGGATCGCAGTCTCTATCTGGAGATATCCAACAAGGATTTGCGAGCTCATTGGAGACATCATCTGTTAAAGGAGCTGCTCAGATAGATCATCTGAATCAGTACGTTTCGTCTTTGGATCGTGAAAAAACTAAGGCCCAGGTGGTGAAAGCGGAGTTGAATCAGGAAAGGAACGGTATTCAGAATGTAGAAAGCATGGGAGAAGGAGAAACAGGAAGAGAAGCAGGTGAAGATATGGTTTCTGGGTGCATTGATGTAGAGAAAATGAACAACTTGAATAAGCCTAGGCTGGCAAGTGGAGAGATGCCGGACAATTTGAATGGAGTTCAGGAAGACAGTGGTGGAAGTAGTGTTAAACAGAAGAATTTGAAAGATGGGGACCAATTTAGCAGTAGTGATGAAGCTGACAGTGAGGTCAATGAGTTCAACATCATGAAAAGAAGCAATTCAGGGGTTGGGTATGAGGAGAACAAAAGTGCGGGGCAAGGCGATGGAAGTCAGTATCTTAATCGGTCACGTCACTCTCGGAGCGTCTCCATGGATAGCATTATGAGCAAGATGCATAGCTTCAGTGATGACTTAGAACAGGAACCGTCTCAAGGTCGGAATGTCAGACACTCCCATAGCAATTCGATGGATGGAAGTACAAGTTTCAATGTGGAATTTGGGAATGGGGAATTCAGTGCATCTGAGATGAAAAAGATCATGGCCAGTGAGAAACTGGCAGAGCTTGCTACGGTTGATCCTAAACGTGTCAAAAGGTATGTTTCCATAGGTTTACTTAAGAACTTCAACCAATGAAGTTCTGGACACATTAATGTCTTGCAAAAGTGTTTTTGTGTGAATATATCAGTTTGCAATTCAGGCTTCATTTCTTGAAAATACAGTAGTTTCTTGGACTTTCTCAGAATTCTTAAACCTGGAAGAATTATTGTAAACCGAGATTCAAATCACCAACATTTTCTCAAACTGGGCAACCTACAAGGGACCAATCCCCATATTTTAGCTGTAACAGCTGCCAGATATTTTTTTGTTTCTCCATGCATTAATGTTGCATCATTTAAAGTTAACATTTGCTGCATAATCCAGGATATTGGCCAATCGTCAGTCGGCTGCACGCTCTAAGGAAAGAAAGATGCGATATATCTCGGAGCTGGAACGCAAAGTTCAGACCTTGCAAACTGAGGCAACAACGTTGTCTGCACAGTTGACTCTTTTGCAGGTGAGTTGCTTGTACTGGGCTGAAGAATTACATTTGAGATTCATATCTTAGTAATTGATTTTTTAGTCCCCAGTTTATGAATTTGAGTAATATTTTTTATGTGCAGAGGGATTCAGCTGGGCTTGGCAGTCAGAACCATGAGCTCAAGTTGCGCCTACAGGCCATGGAACAGCAAGCACAACTACGTGATGGTAACAATCTTGGTCTCTCTTTGTATTCATGGTAGAGGCTAGCACAATATATCTCTTCCTTGCCTCGCCATGTTGAAGTTCACGATCTTATTTTGTTTCTTTGCTTTAACTTTTTCAAATGACGCTGAAGTTTTGGAATTCATTGCAAATCAGATAAAAAATAACCTGATCTGGTATTGACTTTATCAAGATGCTTCTGTAGTAGTTTCTATGTGCAAATTTTCTTGGAAAGCTCTTTTCTCCATGGTTGTTCTCATGTTTTAAATAAAGTGATGTTTGTGCGATAGCACGAAATAACTGCTTTGTGTCTAACAATTAGCGGCTTTGTTTTTGTATCTAGCATTGAATGAGGCACTTGCGGAAGAGGTCCAACGGTTGAAATTGGCCACAGGACAACTAGGTGCTGGTCAATCTGGTAGTCTAGCTCAGCAAATGTCCATGAATTCACCATTATTTCAACTTCAGCAGCAAGGTCCACCTCATCCACTTTATCAATTGCAGCAACAACATCAACAGCAACAGCAACAGCAGCATCAAGTCAAATACAGTCAACAACCTCCAGGGCAGCAAACTAATCGAAATGAAGTTCGCCAAACCACATACAGTTCTCTCCCTGGTCCCGTAGGGTCCTCGAGCAAGCCAGATAATTCAAATGAGTGCTAGCTAAGAGAATGATTGTTCTTTTTGAACAGGTTCTGCTCTTTTGTTGCCGGGTTATCTTCTTCACCTTCTTTTTCTCGTCGAAGGGATGAGGACTATGAGTGAAAGAATTGTGTATATTTTATTATTCAGCATCCAACAAAGCTAAAGATTGTAGATTTCCAGGGGAAGCAATTTCCTTCAAGATCTGGATCTTTTTTGACAATATATTTCAAATTTCAAAATCATATTTTTGTTAGGTCATATGTTACTCTGCTTACTGAGTCTAGGGGCAGTTTGCATATTGCATAGAATTCATAGGTCTTTTAACCATGGAAATCAGAAAGGAAGGCCTGGAATTTTCGTGTTTATTCTTCCAATTTGTTATACATGAGACCTGTTGATCAGGCATATCTGTCAGAGGAGATATAGAATACAAGCTGAAAGACTTTGTTGCAGGAATCAACTGGAAATTATTGACTTGTAGGAAAGTTTGATAAAGTTTGAGTTTTCACAACAATCAACACGAGTTGCCCTATAAGTTGTAACTGCAAGGTATAATTTTGTCCCTTAGCTGAAAATGCTGGTTAAATAAGGAAATGGTATAACCTGAAGGCTTGTGTGGTTCACATCGCAGACATAGCAGACAAGATTAGATTCATAAATCATAGCTAAATACGGGAAAGATTGTTGCAGGATTGTCCTGAGTTCTTTAATGGATGTTGGGATTGTCTGAAAGTTGTCTGTTTTGGACTGTCCGTTGATTTGTTAGTGTCTATGATTTTGTCTATGCTTTTTGGAAACTAAAATAATGAAAAACGTTTTCTGCAACATGCTTGGAAAAACTGACGGATCAAGCATTTTTATTATGTTTGTATTTTGCAATATCCCCTCTTCAACGTCATGAGTTCTGTTATACCCTCTTCTCAAGTAATGTGCACATGATGGAGAGTAGCACATTTCCATAAAAATGCTGTATGGATGCTGGATTTTATTATTATTATTATTATTTTGTTTGAAAAAATATTTTTTGTTCAATATTATGCACATTGAAGCACGGTCAGGTACTTGTACAGTAGGGTATCAAAAGTACGGCAGGGTACAACTACAATATATCAAGATATTATTCAAAAAGCACTGCTGCATTCAGAGACAATGTACAGTAGTGTATCAAAAATACTGTTAGGTACAAGTACAGTATATCAATATATTATTCAAAAGCACGGTTAAGTTCAGAGACCAATAGACCACTAGTAGAGAAGCATGGCACAAATTCTAATGGTAAAACTAACTTGAAAATTGACCGCTGTTCAAGTGACACCGTATTTAAACAGTAATTTACCTGGTTATTGATCACTGCTACTGGAAATGAGTCTGACAAAGATGAATCTTGAGACATGGGGTCTGTTTCTTTTTATTTCTTTGTTATCAGGGTGAATATTTTGGTAAGCTATTAGCATAGAGCTGCTGAACATTAATGGCAGTTTATGTCAACATATACACTGTCGTATGTGTATAAAACTAACGGTGTATATGTCCTGTGTATACTGCTGACATTAATCTCTGCAACTTTATGCTTATTTTTTGCCGAATATTGTCAGATAACATTGTACTAGTTATTTTTCAGATAGTATTGTATTTGTGAAAATAATCCGTGTTTCAAAAAATCTGTATTTATGTGATTGAAGATTTTAGTTTTGGATTTTGAACGTTATCTTCTGTGGTTTAACTTCTTTGTTATCAGGGTGAATATTTTGACAAACAATAAGCACGGAGCTGTGAATCACACTTTATGCTTCATATACACTGATATAATCTGTTTGATATTGTTTTATGTATTTGTGAAAATAATCTCTGTTCAAAAAAATTTGGAATTAAATGCGATTGAAAATTGTAGTGTTGGTTTTTCAGTTTAATCTCTCACACATTTTATTTTCAATTTTCTTTATCATTTTTAATATTTTATTCTTCGCCTACTTGTAATAATCTATTTATCGTAGAAAGAGGCTTTTCACTATGGCATATTACTTCACTGTTTTTCAACTTTACATTAAATCAACATGGCAACAGCACCTTCCTCTTTGGTATCTTTTTATTGTTTTTATTTAATCTCTAAATAACAGATAAATTAGTGACATTGTTATGACAAGTTATGACAAAGTGTTCAATAGATTTGTTTGTAAAAGTAAAAGGTCTTTACGGTGAATTTGAAATTGAACCTTTACCTCTGCCGGTGAATTTGGAAGTCGAGTTGTATATGAGATTATGATATTCACATTGAGTTCTTTTTTTGAATTTGGAAGTCGAGTTGTATATGAGATTATGATATTCACATTGAGTTCTTTTTTAATATTGTTAGACTCTGGGTTTAGTGGAGGTTTTTTATATGGTGAGAATCATATGAAATTACAATAGCTAGAGGTGAATTTGGAAGTCGAATTGTATATGAGATTATGATATTCACATTGATTTCTTATTTAATATTGTTAGACTCTGGGTTTAGTGGAAGCTTTTATATTGTGAGAATCATATGAAATTACAATAGCTATTAACATTGAATGCTGAGTTTATATTGTTGTGTTGGTAAGGCACGGGCATTGGAATTATATTTTAAAAAGGATCTACAGTAGTTAAGGTAAATTAAGGCACGGGAATTGGAATTATATTTTAAAAAGTATCTACAGTTGTGAAGGTAAACTGAATGGTTTACCATGACAGTAAGGTAAACTGACTGCTTTACCAGAAGGAAAGCCAAACAAGGTAAATTAAGGCACGGGAATTGGAATTATATTTTAAAAAGTATCTACAGTTGTGAAGGTAAACTGAATGGTTTACCATGACAGTAAGGTAAACTGACTGCTTTACCAGAAGGAAAGCCAAACCAGTCACCTCTATAATTCAACCATTAACATCCAGTTTTGACTGATATTACTGAAGGTAACAGAGTCTAGAGTGCTGAATCTAGGACAAGACTAAAACTAGGAGACTTGTCCGTGTCTTTAAAAGTTCTGATATTGAAAATAGAGAAACTGCCTAACAGGCCTCAACTTTTAAACAAATATGCAAATCCACTGAGTTCATGTCATCAACAGACTGGCAATTTTGATATTTAAAACATCTAAAACTGTAGCAAAATGGTAAAATATGTGTCGTCCGAAATAGTAATAATCAGAATTACTATGGATTCTGCCTCCTCTGTGTTCGCAGGGACCTTGCTGGTATTCTTCGTCATTGGATGCTTGCGGTAGACGAGCCCTGCATTGAAGGGAGGTCCTCTGTGCTGAAAAATTTTGATTTTGAGCTTGTAAGCCTGGACATTTAGCTTGGTGTCAGGCTCCTGCTGATTTTTGAGAATTTGCTGTGACCAAGATTCTGGATGCCCAATTTTGGTTGAGAGGCTCAAACCATCATTGTGCCCTGCTTGCAGACCTTGAGCATTGTCAGTTATGGTGCAGCCAATAAGAGTTTTGGTGTGCCAGAGCAGACCCAAAAAGACTTAAGTTTACCATATTTACATTTAATTGGGTTACAGGAATGATAAATGCTAAGAAAATAAGGTGGCATGGCTTCATGAAGACACTTGAAAGCTTGTGGAGCCTTTGGGTGACTAGATTCTTTGCACACTTGGCATGATATTCATCCAAATTCAAACATATGGGTAATGTAACACTTGGACGGTGATGTGGTGTCAAATATTTTATAATAATCCAAGGAATTTGAATTGGTAAAGGAGGGTACACCCATGGAAGAGGAAGAGACTAGAAGACAAGATGTGTCACTTATAAAGAGATTTTATGCATTCTATGACAACAAATGATAGAAGATTTTATGACAAGTACGACAAATTTAGACTTGGTTGCTGACATATGACAAATCTGACATGACAAGGCTAAAAATAGCCACCAAGAGGTTGAATTTGGGAGTTAGTGGCAACCATTGGAATTGGGGAAAGAATTGGAGCATGAAGAGGAAGACAAGTGTCATGAGAGTTACTAAATCACTAAAATGAGTTGGAGGAAGCCCATGGATGGAAATTCGACCTTAGGAGGTCTCATGAAATTAATAAAAGGACGTCACGAGGAAGAATAATAGCTTTTGATCATTTGTTAACTGGCCTTTGGCATTTTCGAGAGCTTTTGTTTGCCCATTGCACGATGAGTGTTCACTCTCTCTGTTTGTGAACCAATTTCGAGGGAGTTGGATTCTTTTCAAGTTGGTTGATGGAGAGGCCATTTAGAGCTCTCATGGGAGCTTAATGAATGAGTTTTATTTGCAGGTTGAAGGTCCATAGTGGAATTTTTATATATCTCTCCATTCTCTCATTCATTTTTCTCCATTCCCCCACACTCATTTGATGGTGAACTTGTTGGAGTGGTGTGTGCACTTTGTTGAGTATAGTTGATGCCCAAACTTTGATGTATGATGTATGGCTCTGTAATCTCATGTCCATAATCTCTCTAAGTCGAAATATAAAAAATACATGTATGAAAGGCTCGCATTTCCATGCTCTTGAATAACTAGTTTTCATGGATTTCGCTTCAGTATTGAAGTAGCTTTATATGAGATTTGTATGAAGACTTTTCTTTGAGTTTGATGATGTTGGGGAAGCCATATATTATGTAAGAGACTGTACTTTCATGCCCATATGCTATTTAACTCAAAATCCAAGAAACTCCTATGTGAAAAGCTTGTATTTTCATCTCATTCTAGCACTAATTTTCATGGATTTTGGCTTCAATCTTGAAGTAGTTTTATACCATATTTGTATGAGGTATCTTCTATGAGTTGGATGATGTTGGGAAAGCCATACACGATATATTACTTTGTAATTTCACGTCTTTACGCTCTTCTCGAAATCCAGTAAACTCGTGTGAAAAGCATGCATTCCCATGCCATTGGGTCACTAGTTTCCATGACTTCGTCTTTGTAACGAACATAAAATATATAAATCTTAAAAATAATATTATTAGATTATTATTAATTATTAATTATTAATTATCAAAGAGTCATAATTGTAGGTTGGAAAGTCACGAATAGACGTATATAAGTCCGACCATTGTAAATGTATCATATCTATTCTATCATCAATTTATATATTATTATGGTGTTGAGGCCTGGAAAATCGTAGGCAACAACAGCAAAGGATTCTCTCCAGTCAACATTCTCAACTAGCCCGTGACTGTTTGGTGTAGGGAATCCGTTCGGTTTGCGGTCCGGCTACCGTAGATCAAGTAACAAAAATAAAAGGTTTTACCGGTTGCGGCCCGGTCCACCGTATATATTTTTGTATTTTTGACTTTAAGTATGATATGCAACTGCCTATTTAATATGCAGATTGATAGAGAATGCAATGAGTATTCACAATGTGATGTGCAGGTTTTTACCTCTCGTCTTAAACTCTCATGCATCTAAATCATACACATAGCAAGAAATTAAAACTAACTAACTCACCTATCCAAAGGGAGCAAGATTGTCACTTATTAATGAGTAATGTATCTTGTGCATGCGTTATAAAGAGAAATTACGCTGATATTTCTTCCAAAACACATGAACAATTAAAGATATTTAAACAACCAGATAGCCAATTGCTTATGAACAACATTCATTACTCATGGTGTTAATTTTCATAAAATGAACCAGAAAATCATTCAGACAAGATCATAGGTCTTAAGAGTTAGAACGATCTCACAGTGAATGGACACAAAGCTAAAAACGAAATAGTTCCTCTTCAACAAATCCATAGCATAACATTTGAACATCCCACCAAGCTTTCTCCAACAGGGAAACTGTAATTCTCTATTGCAAAAGGAAATAGTTCGTCTTACAATATGTCTTCACTAATCTAACTGGGAAAAAGTCCATTTTTTATCTAAATCTCCTATATTTATACAAGAACCATCAAACTGTTGGGCTGCCCATGAATGACTCTTGGGCTTCCTCCAACCGTTTAGTCTCCCAATTTTGTTTTCTTATCAGTGCTCATGATTCGCGTAATACGTTACGTTTTGGATTAAGATTAACGAGTACTTCATAGAACCAGGCCAACTTAGTGATTGACGGGCCCTTTCCCGAGCTTGGGCTTCTATCGTCACCGGTTCTGCGTTGTATTTATTTGATTTCAGAAAAACTCTGTTTGTCACTCTTTGGTCAACTCTCCTCAGCTTTATCCTTCAGTTAGGTCTCCTTGCCGCAGTAATCTGAGAGATCCTTTTGAGTCCATCTGCACAATTTAACAACTAATTAGGAATGCATCTTTTTAGCCATAATAAAATTGATCAACAAAATGAGGTCCTGCACTGTGCTTTTGCTGCACAACCTTTAACTCGAAGCAAAAGCCCCACTGCTGCCCAAAGAAAGTTAAAAAATCACAAAAGGTGGGAAAAAACCTTATCGACAGCTTGAAACATTAAACATCGGGAAGATAGTTCAAGGAACATCCGCAATGGAGAGTTTCAAACGGACAATGAGTTCTGCAGGACCACTAATCCTATCTGCGTCCGGAAGACTAAACACTAAAGCATCGGGCGGGGATTCATCTTCAGTGACTAGGGCGACATAGCGCCGGGAGGTTAGCGAAGTACGCAGCCAAAATGGCGGAAGATGAAAAGACTATGGACTTCGTGGTGAATAAAAACATATTGGCGAAACCAAACAAAACATCAGCGGGTGGAGCGGCTACAAAACATATACTTAGTTTACTCGAGAGCCGCAATGGCGGAAGGCAATCAGACTATCACCCTCGATCAAAGTCATAAAACCTTCCAAAAATGCAAAACAAGTCAAAACATGACATCGGAGAAGTCCAAACTATTCGGCAGAACACTCATCGTCTAGCTTCCGCAATGGAGGTTCCATAGGGAAAGATGGCTCCGAAGCGTTGTTTGAATGGCCTCCGAAAAAATAAAAAACTAAAAGCTAAGTTCCAACAGACCTTCAGCCGGGTAGCGACAAAAACTTGCTTTACCTCCAGAACGGCGGCGAAAACAACGAAAAAGATTTTCGAAAGAAAGAGATCACCAATCAAACGGGAAAAGTCCAACAGTTTCAGCCATGAGCAAATTTCTGAAAAGCACGAAAAAAGTTGTCCTCAAAATAATTCAACTTGCAGCAGTGAGAAAACAGACAGAATTCATGAATCCAAACAAAATTAGGCAATAAAAAAGAGGGTCCAAAATTTTAAAAATTTGGGAAAAATAGTTGCAGCTGCAACAATTGGCGACTGTCTGGTGAACTTAGATCTCTGTATAATTTCTTCCTTAAGTAACAGACTGTTTGACAATAAAACCAATATGTTGAATTCTTCCAGATGTATGGATTTCTCAAATAGGAAATATATGTACTTTTAATCATTGATGATAGTCCGATTAAGGAGAAGGGAAACCAAGATTTCAACGTCAAGATAACTCTCTCGAGGCTAGGAGGTGAGTTTCATTTATTACTTTTGTCTTTGGGTAGCTTCCAGCTTGAGCACCACATGATTGTAACATATGGTAAACAACAATATTCATTTGTTCCTCATTCCCATGTCGTTTTGCACTTTTGTGCTTTTAATTTTTTTGTTTTGTTTTGTTTTGTTTTGCATATAAGTCCTCCTGCATGCCTTTCTATCTGAAATTTATATTCAGGCCCTTCTATCCATAGTGTCATTTTGTGTGAGAGATATATTTAACTTTCAGCTCACAGACGAAGAAGAAACTTTGGCAATTTAGTACTCATGTGGTTCAGTACTTCCTTTCGATGCATAATGCTTT
This sequence comes from Pseudotsuga menziesii, assembly GCA_001517045.1. Classification (NCBI taxonomy): domain Eukaryota; kingdom Viridiplantae; phylum Streptophyta; class Pinopsida; order Pinales; family Pinaceae; genus Pseudotsuga; species Pseudotsuga menziesii. The sequence goes on from LPNX010255754.1 coordinate 284,973, forward strand.
CATAGGAGTTCTTAACTCTTATTTGCCTTTTGGCTTTCAATTCTTGACATGGGATCATTTATATATCATTAGAGAGAATTTGAGGTCAAAAATGGGCCTTCTAAGAGATGTACTACAAAAATATAAGATATATTAAAATATTATGAGTTAGGGGTTTTATGGGGTA
>LPNX010255754.1:285465-310897 GCA_001517045.1 Pseudotsuga menziesii
TCTTTAATGTAACATACTGTTTACCTTGCCTCCTTTCCGTGGGTCTTTCGCTATCACCTCCTAGGACATTTTAAATGTTTGATGGATGGAGCCTCAAAATAGTATTCCAGACCTTTTGATCCAGGTTTATTTTACAAGGATTGAGTAAGACTTCAATGTGTTCATAGCCATTTAGGAAAACTGCTAAATTAGAAGAACTTCTTTCAGATAAAATAATAGTAGACAGTGTTATATTAAAGGACTTTCATTACTCTAGAACTCAGACATTCTCTAGGCAACCAAAAGTTTGCCTCTTGCTTATTGAAATTGGTCAAGACTTAAACTACAACAAAACAGAAATAAAACTAATAAACAATAAACAGCCAAAACAAAATAATTATGCACACGACAAAAGAGCAAAACGAAACTCAGGAAAATTAAGGTTTGAGGACTAAACCATTTACTGGTAAGTTCTCTTCCCACCCGTGTAGATCCTGCAATTTATAGGTTGAGGGGCCAAGCTTTGCAGCAATCTAGAAAGGGCCTATCCATAGCTGTTGGAATTTCGTGTGTTTGCCTTTCTCATCATGGGGATGATCCCACTTAAGAACCAAGTCTCCCACCTCAAATTCTTTTGTACCAGCTTTGTGTTTATCAAACCATCTCTTTACTACTTCATGTTGTTGTTTAAAACGTTCCCTGGCCTTGGCTCTAGAATCTTCTGCCTTCAAAAGATTGTGTATCCTCATTTGCAAAACTTCATTATTTGATCCTTTGGATTCTTGGGCGATTATGGAAGAGGGTAGCATGATGTTGGGGGGTAGAATGGCCTCTTTTCCATAAACAAGGGTATACGGGGACACACCTAAAGCAGTTTTGGGGGTGACCCTATCAGCCCACAAAGCATTTGGTAATGCTGAGTGTCGGCTCCTCTGATTTTCTATCACCATCTTTTTTAAAATCCTAATCAGATTCTTGTTCGTAGATTTAGCCAACCCATTTCCCTGAGGATAGTAATTTGCAGAGTAATGTAATTTAATTTCCTTTTCATGAGCAAATGCAGTTAATTTAATCGAGGAAAAGTAAGTAGCATTATCAAAAACTAAAGAAATTGAAACTCCAAACCTAGTCATAATATGATCTTGTAGGAAATCCATAACCGCATCTTCATTTACTTTATGCAATGGAATGGCTTCAACCCAATGAGTGAAGTAGTCGGTCGCTGTTAAAATATATTTGTGTTGCAAAGAAGAATTTGGCTTTATCTCTCCAATGATGTTTATCCCCCACTGCTCAAAGGTTCTGTTATCATAACAGGCTTTAATGGTCCTGCCGCTTTAATTTGTCTTCCACCACACCTTTGGCAGATGTCGCACTTTCTGACATGAGCGTGTGCATCTTTGAACAGTGTGGGCCAATAGTATTCGGCTCTGAGAATTTTATGAGCTGTAGTATCTCTGGAGAAATGTCCTCCAGCAGGCCCATCATGTAAATCTATCATTACTCTTTTCGCATCTTCTTTCTCTAAGCATCTAAGGAGAACTCCATCATAATTCTTTCTGAATAATATTCCTTCAACAATTTGATAGGAGGCTGATTTAAGACGTAATGCTCTTCCTTGCTTAGAATTCCAGTGTTCCGGTAATAATCCCGTCTGAAGGTAATGAATAAGGTCTCGATACTAGGAATCCGGAGTTGTAAAAAGGAGACATACATCCATCATATGTAACTCAACTTCGTCTTCCCAGTCCTGCTCTTCATTGTCTTTACTTTCAGCCATCAGTCTGCACAATCCTTGCCCTTTGACTATAGAAGCTGGTTTGAATTCGATGTCATACTCCTGTAGGGCTGTTACCCAGTTACCTCTTCTTTCTCCTAACTACTCCTATACGAAAAAAGATCTCACCGCTGGGTGTGGAACGATTACCTTTGTTCGATTCTTTAGTATGTATGGCCTAAGTTGTTTCACTGCTTTGAACACTGTGTACGCTTGTTTATCCACAGCCAGGTAATTCAATTCGGCCCGTTGCAAACCAGTGCTCATAAATGATATGGGGAACTTTTCTCCCCCATCTTCCTTCTGAGTAAGCACAGCGGCTAGTGAATCATCAGATGCAAAAGTGTACAAAATAAATTCTTTCTCAAAATCTGGACTTTTAAGGGAGGGTGCGTGTGCAACAGCTGTTTTGATTTTGCTAAAAACGTTCTTCTCTACATCAGTCCATTTGAATTGTACACTTTGCTTCACCATTTGCTACAAAGGTCTAACAATTTGCGCGAAATCTGGCACAAACTTTCGCACGAAGTTTATTATTCCCATAAATGGCCGTATGCCCTTTTTATTATGGGGTAAGGGAATTCGTTCGATGGCTTTGATCATTTCTGGGTCTATGGAGATCCCCTTCTTAGAAATTACGTGACCCAACAACTTACCTTCTGTAATAGCAAACACACACTTCTTGGGGTTTATTGAGATACCATATTTTTTGCAGTGTTAAAAAATCTGCTTTAGATGGAATGCGTGTTCCTCTCTTTTCTTTGAAAATATCGTGATGTCATCAAGGTATACTACAGCACTACGTCCAACCAGACCGCGAAAAGCTATGTCCATAGCCCTTTGGAAAGTTGCTCCAACGTTTATGAGTCCAAAGGGCATTTTTCTGTAAGCAAAAGCTCCCCACCCGGTTCTAAACGTCGTTTTAAGTCTGTCTTCTTCAGCTACTAATACTTAATTGTAGCCTGAGAATCCATCTAATAAAGAGAACAATTCAGAACCCGAAACTATATGCAATATATGCTCCATGGGTGGGACATGATAATTATCCTTGTCCAAAGCGCAGTTTAAGTTTCTAAAATCCACACATAGCCTGATTTCTTTGGATTTCTTTCTTACCAGAACCAGGTTTGAAACCCATTTCGAGTGTCTCACCTTGAAGATAATCCTAGCATCCAATAGTTTCTTGACTTCGCTCTGGATTAAAGGTTCTAATTTTGGATGCATTTTCCTCAAAGGCTGTTGATACGACTTGATTCCAGATTTGATGGGGATAACATGTTGGATAATATTGGTGTCATACTCCTGTAGGGCTGTTACCCAGTTGACTCTTCTTTCTCCTAACTCCTTCTGTACGAAAAGAGATCTCACAGCTGGGTGTGGAACGATTACCTTTGTTCGGTTCTTTAGTATGTATGGCCTAAATTGTTTCACTGCTTTGAACACTGTGTACGCTTGTTTATCCACAGCCGGGTAATGCAATTCAGCCCTTTGCAAACCAGTGCTCATAAATGATATGGAGAACTTTTCTCCCCCATCTTCCTTCTGAGTAAGCACAGCGGCTAGTGAATCATCAGATGCAAAGGTGTACAAAATAAATTCTTTCTCAAAATCTGGACTTTTGAGGGAGGGTGTGTGCGCAACATCTATTTTGATTTTGCTAAAAGCGTTCTTCTCTACATCAGTCCATTTGAATTGTACACTTTGCTTCACCATTTGCTACAAAGGTCTAACAATTTGCGCGAAATCTGGCACAAACCTTCGCATGAAGTTTATTATTCCCATAAATGGCTGCATGCCCTTTTTATTATGGGGTAAGGGAATTCGTTCAATGGCTTTGATCCTTTCTGGGTCTATGGAGATCCCCTTCTTAGAAACTACGTGACCCAACAACTTACCTTATGTAATAGCAAACACACACTTCTTGGGGTTTAGTGAGATACCATATTTTTTGCAGTGTTCAAAAATCTGCTTTAGATGGAATGCGTGTTCCTCTCTTTTCTTTGAAAATATCATGATGTCATCAAGGTATACTACAGCACTACGTCCAACCAGACCACGGAAAGCTATGTCCATAGCCCTTTGGAAAGTTGCTCCAACGTTTATGAGTCCAAAGGGCATTCTTCTGTAAGCAAAAGTTTCCCACCCGGTTCTAAACGTCGTTTTAAGTCTGTCTTCTTCAGCTACTAATACTTAATTGTAGCCTGAGAATCCATCTAATAAAGAGAACAGTTCAGAACCCGAAACTATTTGCAATATATGCTCCATGGGTGGGACAGGATAATTATCCTTATCCAAAGTGCAGTTTAAGTTTCTGAAATCCACGCATAGCCTGATTTCTTTCTTACCAGAACCAGGTTTGAAACCCATTCCGAGTGTCTCACCTTGAAGATAATCCTAGCATCCAATAGTTTCTTGACTTCGCTTTGGATTAAAGGTTCTAATTTTGGATGCATTTTCCTCAAAGGCTGTTGATACGGCTTGATTCCAGATTTGATGGGGATAACATGTTGGATAATATTGGTGTCATACATCTTCAGATCTTCATACGTCCAAGCAAAAACATCTTTATATCATTTGAAAAGATTGATAAACTTATTCCTTTCATCTGGGAAACAACATTTTCCCAAACTCACGTACTTGGGCTCCGTTTCAGTCCCCAAATTGATCAACTCGAACTGTAGAGACGAGCTATGAGTCTTCGCATTCGTTGGTCTTCTAAATTTCTCGTTTAAATCAAACATTCGTTCTAAAGTCCTGACTCCTTTAGGAATGAAGTTATCGAATCTAAACTCGGCTTGATGTTCTTCATCATCAATAATGGCCCCTTTGAAAGTCTCGTCATTTGTCAAGCATTCTATAATCTACTGATCATCATCGAACACTCGTAGATTGGTTATCATGTCTGGAACTGAAGGACTGAAAAGTAGTTCAATAGAGCACCGATTATTAGAAGGCACAAGCCTTGCAGCTGAGGTGGCTAACAAGTCAGCTGCGACATTCTTAAGTCTCGGAATCGATACAATGTTAAATGCCTCAAAATTTTTAAGTAAATCCCATTCTTCACTTTGATAAGCTTTTAAATGAGGAGAAATGCAATGTATTTGATTTTGGATTTGCTTTACAGTTATTTCAGAGTCCCCAAACACCTTCAGATTTTTTACCTTAAATTCAATTGCTTTTCTTATTCCTTGGAATAATGTTTCATATTCAGCTGTGTTATTTGTACATTCAAACTCTAACCTACATGCAAGAAAATGTTTGTTTTTTTAGGGTCAATCAGGACATAGCCGGCTCCCAACCCCTCTAAAGTTTTAGAGCCATCAAAGAAAAGTGTTCAAAAATCGCTAACTACTGTGCAAGAATTAGCATCTACTTCTACAGCTAAGTCTACTATTTTACAATCAATTTTATCAACCTGTGAAAACCGAAGGAGATCAGGCTGAGCGTCTGATGTATCGTTGGCCTCTTCCGCTTGATGGTTTCCTGGTTCGAGCTCAACAAAGTAGTTTCCCAAAACACAATCCACTGGTTCATTTTTACCCTCAAACTGAGTAACATTGTGTTTCATGTGCGGCTCCCTCAAAACCTTAATTTGGTTTGGGCTTCCTTTATATGGTAGCCACAGATGTGACCGGTCCAAGGCAAAATATCCGTTTAGCTTGGCCAACCAATCCCTACTTAAAACAAGCCCATAAGCTTTTGGTATGTCAACCACCACAATATCAATGAATTGGCACACCTTATCATTCGAATATAGACGAATGAGGACATCCTCCATTTCCCCAATTACCTTCACGCTTGTTCTATCCAACAGAACGACCCTCCAGGTGGATGGTTTGGGCTGCCCATTTATTCTCTTGCAGATTGACAGCGGCATGACGTTAACTGAGGCCCCTGAGTCCACTGGGCAATTATGCACGTTGTGGTTGAAAATTTCAAAGGTAAGGAGAAAAGGTGGGTTCTTGTTTTTAGGCTTACCTCCTATACTTGCCTCACCAATTTCTTCTTCTTGGGGCTAATTGCCAGTAGGAAGCCTCTCCTCTGATACCTCAAGTGCTTTCAATAGTTTTTCTTTCTGTTGCGGAAGATTGCACATTTCAAATAATGAGATGTTCGCCTTTACTTTTTTGATATCCTCCACAATGTCATAGTCCATATGATGTTCAGTGAGCTTCGATTTAGTGTTTTTTATTTTTTCTTCATTGGGTTTAGCAAACATGTTGGTTTGTCTAGGATTTTGACTGGTGATGGAAAATTCCAGAATTTTATTAGTTGAGGAATTGTCCTGAAATTTCTTAATGTTCTTTTGAAGTCTTTTGATTTTCGGGAGCATAAGACTGTTCTCCTTAAGCAACCCCTGGCTTCTCGTTGCTACATTTGTTTCCAAGATGCTCTTGTTCCTCAGTGGCATCGAACAAAGAAACACAGTCCCATAAAAACATGGTCTCATCCTCCTGCCTTTCCGTTGATGTATTGCTGTATTTCGTTTCTTCATCTTTATCTTCTGTTAATTTAGAATCCAACAGCTGATTCATAACCAACGTTATCGAATTTATCCATTGAGGACAATTCTTTTCAGAATGGGGTTGTTGGTGGAAAGTGCAAAAGTTATCCATTCCTACCTCCGTTAAATTTATAGATGCAGGGCCGTGCGGAGGGGTTTGGGGTTGACTGTTGTCCTCTCTTTTCTTGTAATAAGGTTTATAGAACTTATGGGTTTCCTTGTCCTTTTCCAAGTCTATAATTTTGTTAGAGAGCTTCTGCATCATTTTTGCCATTCCCTCGAAATCTGATAATTGCTCCTCCTTAGGCTTAGTAAATAACAAAGCTTTCACCCCAACATTTTTTTCTCATGACCGTTCAGGATAATCCTCAATGCTTTCTTTTTCAGCCTCTACCGTCTCTGCTTCTTCATAAGTTTCTGCTAACGTAGGTTTGGCCTTCATTTTGACAAACATGGCCAACTCGGGTCCCAGAGCTGAGGTATAATACTCAATCAGGACTTTGTCTGAAGGTTTGTCAGTTTCAGAAAAATTCTTAAGATAGGCCGCGAATCTTTGGGTAAAACTATGCACCTTCTCTTTTCTTTCCTTCTTTAAAGAGCATAGTCCTTTCATGAGTGCTGCATGCGTCTTTTGGGTTGCATACTTACTTCTAGAAATTCTTTCAAAGGTATCCCAATCTGGGATAGAGTTTGTAGGCAAACCAAAATACCATGATGCTGCTGCGCCTTTAAGAGTGTGTGGGAAAAGTATACAAACTACATCTTAATGCTCCCCAGCTCTTAATCCTTCTATTGCCAAATAAAAACTTTGTAAATGGTCATCGACTAGCATCTTCTCGTTTGGATCAAACTTAGGCAGCATCTTCTCAAAGGCTTGAAGCAAGTCATGCAATGGAGGTGTTAAGTTCAAAGGTGATTTGGCTTTCCAAGCAGGTGGGTTGGGCGGTTGATTAGCGTTTACGCCTGCCATGAGTCTAGGTGGAGAGTGAGGGGGTGAATGAACAGGAGTACGGGCCGATGAACAGTAAGGTGTATCTGGGCCCACTTGATTTAAAGGCTGAACCACCTCCTGTAAGGCTGTTTCTACAAGTTCTTCCAAATCTCCAACCAACATTGAGTCTTCTAGTATGGGACGGTCCCTCCTTTTATATTCTCTTCTGCGCAAATCAGGGATAATTGGTAATCCTCCAATCTTCTTCACATATGCCCTAGTGTGTCTTCTCAGATCATTTATTACTTGGTTGTCCACAGCAAACAAATGTTCCTTATTCTCGTGAGTATTTGGATCAGGACAGAAACTGCTTTCGAAATTATCATTGGTGGGGTTATTTTGAGAAAACGGGTTTCCTCGGCCAGCCATGCACTAGCGGCCCTCCTTCTAGCGCCAGAAAACTGTTGAGGCCTGGAAAATTGCAGGAAACAACAACAAGGGATTCTCCCTAGTCAACGTTCCCAACTAGCCCATGACTGTTTGGTGTAGGGAATCCGTCCGGTTTGCGGTCCGGCTACCGTAGGTCAAGTAACAAAAATAAAAGGTTTTACCGGTTGCGGTCCGGTCCATCGTATATATTTTTGTATTTTTGACTTTAAGTATGATATGCAACTGCCTATTTAATATGCAGATTGATAGAGAATGCAAGGAGTATTCACAATGTGATGCGCAGGTTCTTACCTCTCATCTTAAACTCTCATGCATCTAAATCATACACACAGCAAGAAATTAAAATTAACTACCTAACCTATCCCTAAGGAGCAATATTGTCACTTATTAATGAGTAATGTATCTTGTGCATGCGTTATAAAGAGAAATTACAGATAGCTGATATTTCTTCCAAAACACATGAACAATTAAAGATATTAAACAACAAGATAGCCAATTGCTTATGAACAACATTCATTACTCATGGTGGTAATTTTCATAAAATGAACCAGAAAATCATTCAGACAAGAACATAGGTCCTAAGAGTTAGAACGATCTCACAGTTAATGGACACAAAGCTGAAAACGAAATAGTTCCTCTTCAACAAATCCATAGCATAACATTTGAACATCCCACCAAGCTTTCTCCAACATGGGTGACTGTAATTCTCTATTGCAAAAGGAAATAGTTCTTCTTACAATATGTCTTCACTAATCTAACTGGGAAAAAGTCCCTTTCTTATCTAAATCTCCTATATTTATACAAGAACCATCAAATTGTTGGGCTACCCATGAATGACTCTTGGGCTTCCTCCAACCATTTAGTCTCCCAATTTTGTTTTCTTATCAGTGCTCATGATTCGCGTAATACGTTACCTTTCGGATTAAGATTAACGAGTACCTCATAGAACCAGGCCAACTTAGTGACTGACGGGCCCTTTCCCGAGCTTGGGCTTCTATCGTCACCGGTTCTTCCTTGTCTTTATTTGATTTCAGAAAAACTCTATTTGTCACTCTTCGGTCAACTCTCCTTAGCTTTATCCTTCAGTTAGGTCTCCTTGCCACAGTAATCTGAGAGATCCTTTTGAGTCCATCTGCACAATTTAACAACTAATTAGGAATGCATCTTTTTAGCCATAATAAAATTGATCAACAAAATGAGGTCCTGTACTGTGCTTTTGTTGCACAACCTTTAACCCGAAGCAAAAACCCCACTGTCGCCCAAAGAAAGTTAAAAAATCACAAAAGGTGGAAAAAAACCTTATCAGCAACTTGAAACATTAAACATCGGGAAGATAGTTCAAGGAACATCCGCAGCGAAGAGCTTCAAACGGACAATGAGTTCCGCAGGACCACTAATCCTATCGACGTCCAGAAGACTAAACACTAAAGCATCGGGCGGGGATTCCTCTTCGGTGACTAGAGAGACATAGCGCCAGGAGGTTAGCGAAGTACGCAACCGAAATGGCGGAACATGAAAATACTACGGACTCCGTGGTGAATAAAAACATATCGGCGAAACCAAACAAAACATCAGCGGGTGGAGCGGCTACAAAACGGATACTTAGTTTACTTGAGAGCCGCAATGGCGGAAGGCAATCAGACTATCACCCCCGATCAAAGTCATAAAACCTTCCGAAAATGCAAAACAAGTCAAAACATGACATCCGAGAAGTCCAAACTATCCGGCAAAACACTCATCATCCAGCTTCCGCAATGGAGGTTCCATAGGGAAAGATGGCTCCGAAGCGTTGTTTGAATGGCCTCCGAAAAAATAAAAAACTAAAAGCTAAGTTCCAACAGACCTTTAGCTGGGTAGTGACAAAAACTTGCTTTACCTCCAGAACGACGACAAAAACAACAAAAAAGATTTCCGAAAGAAAGAGATCACTAATCAAATGGGAAAAGTCCAACAGTTTCAGACATGAGCAAATTTCCGAAAAGCACGAAAAAAGTTGTCTTCAAAATAATTCAACTTGCAACAGTGAGAAAACAGACAGAATTCATGAATCCAAACAAAATTAGGCAATAAAAAGGAGGGTCCAAAAGTTTAAAAATTTGGGAAAAATAGTTGCAGCTGCAACATATGGCTTATTTAATATTCCAAGTCTTTTGGTAGTATTATATGTGTAAGCAAATAATTATTCGCTTCAAGTGGTATCAGAGCTAGATTCCGACCTTTGGCCATTTTATCGGCTTTTAGCCATTATTCTAGGTTTCCTGAATTGGGTCTTTGACCATAAAAATAGAGAGTAAAAGGAAAAAAACTGAAAAGTAAAAACAAAATAAAAAAAAAGAAAGAGAAGAAAGAAGAATAAAAAAAGTACAAAAGAGAAAATAATCTAAAGTAGAAAAATGTAAAAAGAAAAAAGAAAAAAGAAAAAAAAGGAAGAAGTATAAAAAAAAAAAGAAGAAGAAGGGAGAAGATCCCATAAAACAAACCCTTGGTTTTATTAACAAACCAACTCACGCCTTAATTAAGTTATTTACTTATTGAAAGGTTATTGGATATTAAATAATAACTCATACCTTAATTAGTTTGAGTTTAGTCTTTAATTCTCTTTATTAAATAACATAAAATCTAGAAGTGCATAAAGAAGTGATATTTGAACCTGGGTGGGGAAGTTAACAATCACTCTTCTCAACCACCTAATCTACACACAATCCTTAGTTTGAGTTTAGTCTTTAATTCTCTTTATTAAATAACATAAAATATAGAAGTGCATAAAGAAGTGATATTTGAACCTGGGTGGAGAAGTTAACAATCACTCTTCTCAACCACCTAATATACACACAATCCACAAAGAAGTTAATCTAAATCAAAAGGTTAACCAACGTGGAGATCCAAGTGCCTTGTTAATATTATTATTATATTTATGAAAAAATATTACTATTATTAATAATTGTAATAATTACAATTATTACTTAATACAAAAAAGAAAGAATACCATTATTATTCAAGAATTTGAAGTCAAAGACCCTCCTATCATCGAAAAATTCGAAGACCATTTATTGCCGAAGAAGTCAAAGGAAGATCAATTGTTGCTGAAAGTCGAAGACTATTCACCTTCAAACACAAAAATGGAGTCTCATGGTGACAAAAAAGGAAGATTTCAGAAGACCGACTCAAAGGTAGCCATTGACATTCTAAAACTTGAAGGGATTATTCAAAGCAAGCCTATTAGCATCGCTAGTTGCCCAACCAACGAGGAAAATCACATTAACGTCAGCTTGGCAAATCAATTACTCGTCCCAAAACTAAGTATAATCGAAAAGAAAGATAAATATGGTGGGAATCAATATGTCATTAGGGACTTAGAACTGACAATTGATGAGTATAAGTTCACATCCCAATTCAATGTTACAAGTATTTATCTAAATGAAGTTGACATCATTCTCGGCTTATCGTGGATGGAAACATTGGGAGCAATCATCTTAAATATGAAGAAAAAGTTTTTAACATTTCCATATAAGAAGAAACAAATCAAACTGCAAGACGTTTCAATAAAATCAGATTCCGAGGATGTGTCATCTGAAGATTTCAAAGACATTTCGAAGATGATTTCACAAGAAGATCAAAAATCAAGACAAAAGATGCAGAAAGAATTCGACAAAGTCATCAAGGACAAAGAAGAAGAGATATCTCGTTTAAGAGATCATAATTAGAAGTTGTTCTTTCAAATCAATAAGGCGAAAGATAGGGCACATGACCATCAAAAGATAGAAGAGGAAAATTGAGATCTACAGAAGAAACTATTAGAGCTTAAAGACGATGCGAAAAAGAAAGAAGAAACAATCAGGAATCTCAAGAATGCTAAAGATTTAGTCCAAAACAAGTTGGTGCACATTCAGAAGAGGGCATCAAAACTTTTGGGCTCAAAAAAACAAGTTGAGGAAAACAAAGCAAATACAAATTCAGTCATCAATACAGATAAAAAAGAAGTCAATTCAGCAAATGAACAAACAATAAAAACTCCTTATTGACACCCTAACTATAAAAGTCATTTTGACCAACGACAGGGTCAAAATGTACATAAACAGAGAGGTTACGATGTCAAATGCGAAGGAACACAAAATCTACAACCTAAACANCACAGCAGATACGATGCAACAATTCTCATGGGGAATCTGTGATTCATATTGGCTCATCTCCTCAAATGTCACAAATACAAAATGGAAAGAATTCCGAGATGACGATTAAAATAAATCAGACATTAATGTCAAATACATATTTGAGGACAAAGATTCCCTTAAGGGGAAGGCAATGTAATGAACATAAAATATATAAATATTAAAAATAATATTTTTATAGATGATTATTAATTAATAATTAATAATTATCAAAGAGTCATGACTGTAGGTTGGAAAGTCACGAATGGACGTATATAATTCCGACCATTGTAAATATATCATATCTATTCTATCATCAATTTATATATTATTATGGCTTATTTAATATTCCAAGTCTTTTGGTAATATTATTTGTATAAGCGAATAATTATTCGCTTTAGTCTTCAACCTGGAAGGAGTCTTGTTTCAGATTTGTATGAGGGATTTTCTTTGAGTTTGATGATGTTGTGACAACCATATATGATTTGTTACTTTGTGATTTCATGTCCCTATGATCTGTAGGTTGAAATCCAAGGAATCCATATGTGAAACTTTTGCAATTCCATGTTACTAATTCAATAGTTTTCATGTATTTGACTCCCATTCTGAATGAGTTGTATACCAGACTTGTATGAAGGGATTTATATGGTGTTTAATATTGTTGGGGAATCAATATGTATTATGTATATGGTCTCTAGATGTCGCATCTTGATCTGAACCTTTAACTCTACCTTTTATATGTCAAAATCAAGCTAGTTATGCACATTCTCCATACACAATTTCACTGAAAGCTATCAAACGAATGTGGAACTCTATAAACAGATTGTAGAACTAATAACCATGTGTAATGACAGTCCAGGAGTTCTTATATCGGACCCCATTCGCTGCTTACAAATTTGGGAGGTTCGTACATGAGTTGGGATTTGTATGAGTCTTGTATCAGATTTGTATGAGGGATTTTCTTTGAGTTTGATGATGTTGTGACAACCATATATGATTTGTTACTTTGTGTTTTCATGTCCCTATGATTTGTAGGTCAAAATCCAAGGAATCCATATGTGAGACTTTTTCAATTCCATGTTACTAATTCAATAGTTTTCATGTATTTGACTCCCATTTTGAATGATTTGTACACCAGACTTGTATGAAGGGATTTCTATGGTGTTTAATATTGTTGGGGAATCAATTTGTATTATGTATATGGTCTCTAGATGTCGCATCTTGATCTGAACCTTTAACTCTACCTTTTATATGTCAAAATCGAGCTAGTTAAGTAATTTCTCCATACACAATTTCACTGAAAGTTATCAAACGAATGTGGAACTCTATAAACAGATTGCAGAACTAATAACCATGTGTAATGACATTCCATGAGTTCTTATATAAGTCCCCATTCTCTGCTTACAAATTTGGGAGGTTCGTACATGAGTTGGGATTTCATCACAATTCCTAGTAATTTTTGACCTTTTTGTCATCAACTCCAAATACGGTTGCAGAGGTCTAAAGTTTGATAACCATAAACCACCTTGGTATGTTTTAAGACTCACCATACATTTCTTTTCAAATTTAGGACAATTTGGTGAAATTTGGAACCCTCTAGAGTCATTACTAGTTAAGCTCAAATTTTGCCCAATCTGTAATTTTCTCCAAAATTCCAAAAAAGGGAGATTATAGTTTTTCTTGTATGGGTGTTTTGGGTGTTGTCCTCCAGTTGAACTAGATTCTCAGACGTTGGAACCTTGTACCTTTGCTCAATTATGTCTTCCATCCATTGAATGCGCACCTTTGCTGCTTGTTTAACTATGCCACAGAAACCAACTTTTTCCCTCCTCTATTCCTTGATGACTTTGGGCATATGCGTCCGCTTGGGATTGTGAGAAGTTTTGCGGGTTGCTCTTTTGATGTGAGCCATCTTGGTTGAATGAATAGAGCTCCACAGATGATACAGGTTACAAAATTCAACCACGATGAAAACCCTGCCGAGAAATACTGAAATCGGGTTGTCGTCCTTTTCTTTCTATGCCTTCTTGTTTTGGGCCCCTTTTGAAGGCCAAGAAGCCAAATCTTTTCATAATTGCTGCCCAAACATGGGCTCTGAACCGTAGTAAATTGCAGATAGGAAGCCAAATATTACCATAATTACTTCCCAAACATGACTCTGAACTAGAGTACATCGCAGAAGGTGGAGAGATGAGCTCTCACGTTTGAAGGTGAAGCCATCATGAATGAGATCTGATTGAAGTACAACTGGCAGGAGGGCGAATGCATGCCACAAACCAAGATGATTGAATTTCTATGACGAGGCGTGATGGGAGTTGTCTGATGTGGCATGCTAGTAGACCTCTAGGTGCTCTCGCTTGTGCAGGAATTAGGAGGAGTGCCTCTGGAGGGAGAGACACCGGTCATGGGGTGTTGAGTTCATATTGTTATTTTTAGGTTTAATGGGAGTTTTTTTTTCTTAACCAATATGGCGAGAGATTTTGTGTAACTAATGACACTTATATTTGCATTAGTTATATTTTCTAATTTAATAAGAATTCAAAATAAACATTGAAATGGTCTGCTTGACACTACAAGAGCCAACTTATTTGCTTGTTTGATCTTAACACATGACAATCTAATACAGAGGCTCTTGGCATAAGATTGCCAGTTAGTTTTTTATTCTTTCAGGAAAAAAAACAAATTAAGATAGCCTAGAGGGCATCTACGATTAAGCATACCTGTCAATATGAATAGGTTTTCATACTCATAACTATTGAGCATTGGAATAAAGATGGTTTTTTTTTTTTTTTGGAATAACAACTTTTCCAATTGTTTTATGAAGCACACCTTCCTGTAGAAGTGAAGTGTGTTTGTAGAGTTTATCTGCTTCATTAAATTCTCTCTCAACATGATCGAAAGCATTTATAATTTTGTTTCTTTAGTAACTGCCCATGATTGAGATTAGCATTAGGTTTTCTATCTTATTCATTATTTTTTCCCAATCTATAATGAGTTTGGAGTCCCTTAGTGTCCAAAGATTTGGCACTTCTCTTTTGATGCTGTTTAACTATAATGAGTTTGGAGTCCCTTTTCCCAAATCTATAATGAGTTTAGAGTCCCTTAGTGTCCAAATATTTGACATTCCTCTTTTGATGATGTTTGTTTATAATGCGTTTGGAGTCCCTTGATGTCCAAAGATTTGGCATTCCTCTTTTGATGCAGTTTTGAGGAGCAACCATAATGCATAAAATTCAGCCATGTTTGTTTTTTGTTGAACTGCTCATATAAAAAGAGAACACCTTATGTTATGCAAGTACTTAGTGTTCTCTGATTAGCACCATGAAAAAATTCTCAAATCATAGATTTATTTATTTTTAGATTTTTCAATATTTTTATCAACTAATTAAACAATTTTCTTCTAGACATCTAATTTGATGAAAACCGAATAAGACGAATTTCATTGCCTTAAAATCATAGATAATTTTAAGAACACCCCCAAAATTTATATGTATAATAAATGAGCGAATGAGCGAATCTCTATAATATAAAGGAAAAATTGAAGGCTATTTTATCAATAATATAATATGCATATATAATTTTTTGGTTAATTTTTCATTCTATTATAGAATATTGTAAAATATTGGCGAATCTTTTAGTAAACTATAAGATATTGTAAAATCTTGGCGAGAATTT
Organism: Pseudotsuga menziesii; assembly: GCA_001517045.1. Lineage (NCBI taxonomy): Eukaryota > Viridiplantae > Streptophyta > Pinopsida > Pinales > Pinaceae > Pseudotsuga > Pseudotsuga menziesii. Next base: position 300,930 of record LPNX010255754.1, read on the forward strand.
CACCGAATTATAAAATATTGTAAAAACTTGACAAATCTTTCATCAAATTATAAAATGTTGTAATGTCTTTGTGAATCTTTTGCTAGGAAGAATAAGCTTTTGATTCTGTAGATTACTTAGGTAGTGCAATAGAATAGCATATACCAGAGCGCAAATCTCTCAACACCTAAACCCTCAAATGAACAAATGCATGAATGAGGAGTGGTGGGATTTATTTATACATTTCATTAGCATTATTGGGTCATTCACAACTAGAGGTGTTGGTGAAACACAACTACACTAACTAGATTTAAGGAAAGTGGGGACTCCATTTTTTATCTCGCACTTCAATGGTACAACGAACATGTGGGAACCTGTTGCAGCTGCAATATTTTCCCAAATTTTTGAAAAAATTTTGGACCTTCCTTTTGATTTTAGCTTGGCTAGATTCATTTTGGATTCCTGAACTCCGTTGTCAGTTTGGATTTTGTGAGGATGAATTGAGGTAGACTACTTTCCTTCATTTTAGAAGTTGAATGATTACTTTCTGTCCAGCTGATGCTTTCGACTGTGGAGTTTAAAGTTTGGATTTGAAAATGAGGACCTTTTGATTTAAAGATGATTTCCTTTATCGCTGTCGGAAGTGTATTGAACATTGAATCGGGGCGGTAGTTTTATACGCAGCCACCGTTGCGGAGGGTAAGTAATAAACGTCCCAATGGATAGTTCTTATTTTCGTCGATGCGCCTTTATCGGTTGTTTTTGGACTGTCAGCGATTTTATTTTATCACCGTCGGAGCNTTGCGGAGGGGAAGTAATAAACGTCCCAATGGATAGTTCTTATTTTCGTCGATGCGCCTTTATCGGTTGTTTTTGGACTGTCAGCGATTTTATTTTATCACCGTCGGAGCATTAGTATTCTAAGTCGCCACCGATTCGGAGGGCAGATGGAAAATGTTCCGACGGATTAGTTCTTGTCCTTGCTAATTCCGTGGTTTATTGCTTTCCTTATTTTTGTTTTCTCTTCTTTGTCGGAATGGTTTATGACTGGAAGCTGTAGTATGATTGTTTTCTGCTGTTGCGTCTCCTTAGTGAACTAACCATCCGACATATAGTTGTTTCGTTTGCCGATGGTTTTTTTTTGATTTTCGCCGATGCCTGGGTTTATTGATCAAACCTTTTACTTTGCGATGTTTTTGTTTTCGCTATCGGAGCGGTGTTGATGATTGATCGGAGGGCTAGTCCTTTGCATTGCCGACATGGTGGCAGCATTGAGCTTTGACTCACCGATACGTAGTCATTAGTTGTGTTGATCACCAACGGTTTTGTGTTTTGCGGGGTCTGCAGTTAATTTGTCATCCGCCGTTGCAGCTGTGTAGTCATTAGAGGAAATTTGGGGTCTAAAATGGGCCTTATAAGAAAACGCGCCAACAATAAATTTTGTGAGTTGGAATTCAGGAACCAATAGAATTTCAATAAAATGAGTCAACCATAATGGTTGAATTAACATATTTGTCATCAAACGTGATGATGACATCATCATCACATTTTTTCAGGTATTTCTTATTTTTGGGGTAGAGGGGTCTGTCAAAAGTATGAGGTGTGGGTACTCGTTGGATGCAGAATTAAATTTTGCATCCAACTGGCTCTCCCGCTCAGAATTTGAGTAAAACCAGAGGGAGATATGTCGAAAATACGAACAAAAAAAGTAGTTTTTTTCATTCTTCCTCCAAAATTAATAACTATTATTTTATTAGTTTAACTATTATTTTATTAGTTTAACTATTATTTTATTATTTTCCTTAGGAGGCCCATTTTAGACCTCAAATTTCCTCTAATGACACTATCTCTCCGACGTTTAGTTGTTTTATTTTCCGACGCATTACTAGTTAGTCCTTCGAGCCTCCGATCGCCATTGTTTTCATTATGGTCGCGGAGCCCATAGTTTGTCCGTCGCCCACCATTGCGGCTCCGTAATGAACTAATCGCCCGATGCTATAGTGGTTTCAACCACCGATTGAGGTTTTTCCCACCGTCTTTTTCACCGGAAGGTGTATTTATATTGGGGCGGGGTTTTTGTTTATTATTATCTTGGTTGAAAACTCACGTTTGCTCTATCCCTGTTGAGTTGAACTGTACAAACGTGCTTAGCTGTCGGGATTTTGTTCATTTGGAGCATTACCGTGGAAGTTTCGGACCTTCCTGTCGACTGCACAGCTTGCTTTCCAGGTAGGCCAACCATGGTTTCTCCTTCCTTTTGATTTATGGGTCATTTTGGGAACTCGGGTCTTCCCCTGGCTAGGTTTTCCTGCCATTGTGTAGCTAGCCGTCCAAAATGATTTTTATTCCTGCATCGTAAGGTATCAGTTAGCTTGACAGTTTTGGCAGTGGGGTTTTTCTTAAGCCTATTTTTAAGCCGTTATGGAAGCTCAGTCCCGGTCCGAAGGTTTGGGTAGTTGGTGCAGACAAGTGTTACGCTGTCTGCACCGAATTTTGTGGGATTGTTTATGGCGTTCCGGGGAGTTTTCATTTTTCATAGGCTCTTACCCTAGTTTCGTGGAACGACGAGGGGGTTTTCAACATTTTGGTTGAGCTAAGGATTTCCGCATTTTTTTTTTACAATTGTTTGGGTGGTTCATGTTATGAAAAGAGTTTGAATGCAATTCGATTTAAGTGATACATTTGCTATCAGGGTCATGTTTTAGTTGCAGATGGACTTAGAAGTTTTTAGACCTAGCTTGCAGAAGTTCCTTTTGCCTGTTATTTTCTATTATGCATTAATATTCTGATAGTTTATTTGAGAATGCATATGGAAGAGGTAAATGGTTTGATTCGGTTTTTCTTCATTCTTAGAATGCTAACTAAAATCTCCAATGGTCTAAGAACATGTTTGGTTTATGACAGGGTAACTTCTTCAAAGGAGATATGTCTAAAAGACAAAAGAAGAAGGCCCCTGTTGTTGAGGGAGAACCAGATGTGGAAATAATTACCTAGGTGGAATACATCTACAAGGATACCAGAGCTGCCACTGGAGTAGAGCCAGATTACAAGTGCGGTGAAATATACCAGATGATTGCAAATCAGGGTGTGCCCGATGTAGGATTCGAAGAGCTGACCATATATGCAACCATCGAGAAATCGACTCTTATGAAAGTAGTCATGGGACTTGAGTTGTTCCCATGCTCAGAGGTGATCAGTTGGATTCTGCCTAGGGCAGATGTGACCATGATGATATTAGCAAATACTACCAAATAAGCCTATGCTGCATACAATCCTGCTTATGTCTAACTAGCGTATCACCTGCCTCCTGCTCAAGTATACTTAACTGAAAGTTGGTTGAAAGAGAGAAATTTGGACCTGGTTGAAACAGTCAAAAGGATGATGATACATGGGAAGAACTTTCGAACCAGGCCATCAGGGGAATATGAAACAACCACTCTCCAGACCCCTTATAGGTTTATAGCACTGATGTTGAATAGAGTTTTTGGGAGAGCTCATGGTAAAAGTTTCAAATTGGGATGGATACCCATTATTTTCCATGTGGCCACTCAAGGGACCATATTCAACTGGGCAAACATAGTGTCCAATAGCTTCTCAGCCTGCATATCTTCAGCTTTGGGAGGGGTGTCACAGAAAAAGTCAGAATTCTACATGAGCTCTATCTCAATGGACTGTATATTATAAACCCAGTCATTTCCAACCTTAAGGTGTAATTGGGATAGGGACAGGAGCCCTGTATACACTGCATACAAACTATTTTGGGCACACAAATATTATAGCCACTACAAAGAGATATGTGAACATTTCATTATGCCTTTGTACACTTTGATCTTCTTGACATAATGCAACTGCATGTCCGAGGAGGAATTCAAAGTCATTGAAGAACATGGGAGTTACTATTTGACTGAAGAGGGAATGTACATCAGAATGTACGGTGGATCTAGGGCACCTTCTCTACTCCCTAAATATGCCACTGATTATGTGTTACATAAAGAAGTAGTTAGGCAGGTATATCTTGGTGTAAGAAGCTTCTTGTTTGAACATAAGAAGGTAGCCTATCCTGCCATACCTTTCTAGTTAGGGAGTTATAAGTTTACAAAGGTTAAACAGGATGTTGAATTTGTACAAGAGCTGGAGCACTTTCGTTTTGGTGAGATAAACTTCCACAGGAACGACTACCAAAATAAGGTTGCAAAGCATTGGAAAGAAACAAATGTTCATTTTGAATATAAAAATTTCTGGGACAAGGATGAAGAAATATTCAGAAATGCAAAGAATATGACTGCATTGAATAAGAGATTTAAACAGAAGATCATCATTGTGGGTAGTAAGGGCAAAACCGCACAAAAGAAAGATGAAGAAGAAGAAGCCAAAAAGAGGGAAGAGGATGCTAGGAGGCTAGCACAAGAGGCAGAGAATTGGCTAAAGAATGAAGAAGAAGGAAGAAAGAAAGCTGCATAGGAAGCAACAAAGAAGGAAGAGGAGGAAAGAAAGAAGAAGGAAGATGCAGAGATAAAGAAAAAACACGAAGAAAGAAACGGTCAGAGGTTAACAGGATCGCAAACAGACTAGCAAACTAGTGAACAGATGGATGCACAAGGGGCACATGATCAGATAGATCAAGGGCATGGATAGGATAATATTGATCTTCAAGAGCCTGCTGTAACTTCTGGCACCACTCAAGAACAAGTTGTTTTTTTCTGGATTTAATTTGATACCTTTTATGCAGAAAGAAGGAGAAGAGGTCCCCGATTTCAGTACTATCTTATATGACAAGGAGAAGAAGAGGATTGTCAAAAGAATTGAGAGAAAGATTGAAACAGGAGGACAATCAGGTAAGATGATAACTGATAAAACTTTGGTGTATGGCACAGATGTTGATCCGAGATTGACAGCAAGAGCTGGGGTGGCATTAACCCAAGCTACGAAAGATAATGTAGATAGACTGATGACGGATCTGGAGCAATCAAGAAAGAACACATCTCATTTAAAAGAAACACTAAAGAGAGAAAGAGATGAAGGCCACAAGCTGAAGAGAAAATTTGAGGACATGCAAAATGAAGTGAAGACTTCAAAGGCAGAGCTCCAAATTCTGCAAAAAAATAAGATGACTTTAGAAATTCCTGTAGAGAAAAATGCTTAGAATAACTTTGCAGAATTACAGAAACTGCAGTTAGAGCTTCAAGTGCTGAAAACTGAGAAGACTGACCTTCAAGTATCATACGAGACTCTAAGTTCAGAGAAGGTTCAGCTGCAAAACAAGGTAATTGAGCTGGAATCAGAGAAGTTTGCCACTGAAGAGAGAGGGAAACAATTTCAAATGTAGATAGCAGCTTTGGAGGGGCATAATGCTTCATTAACAACATCACTGAAAGATGCTATGGAACAGAAGATGGATGTACAACCTTTGAAAGAATATGTTCTAGCCTAGAGGAAGAAAATCCACCAACTACAAGTATGCATTGAGGTAGAAAGGTGTAAGATTGTGCAAACAGATAGTAGATTAGAAGAAATCTTGGACACCACTTCATATTTTGTAGATAGATCTCAGGATATTTTGGAGGTCTTGGATGGAAGGATAGTATGGATAGAAACCAATGAAGAAACCCCTGCAGAGCTACCAGTTAAGGATCGACATGGCTTAAAGCATGATTACGACTTCAATAGAGTTTGCAATAAATACTGCGGAGGAATTCAAGAAGACTATGAAGAAAATGAGAGGAGCCTGTGCTGAGTACTGCAGAAGGGTACTGGTCACCTACAACAGACGCCAAGTTGCTGCAGAACAAAGACTGGATGCAATACCAGAACATGAGCTGTTCATAGAACAACTATAGAGCAGGTACCAGGAAGATGAACAGAAGATCCAACAAGTCAAGGATCTAGATGAGCAGATCCTAAAGAATGCAATGACTCATACAGCAATCAACATCCATTTACTTGAAGATCAGCTACGCTTGAGTCCAGCAAGAATAGAGGTGGTAAAGAATTAGGATGCAAAGTATGAGATCAACATCCATTTTCTTGAACCCTCAAATTTTGAAAGCATAGCAGTAGAGGCCTAGGCATGGAAAAAGTTTATTAATGATAAAGCGGGGCCCTCTTCATAAAAGTGCTCTATTATATTTTGTTTAAATGTAATATATTTTATAATGTATGAGCACTAAATACAAGACAAAAAATTTGGGATTGAAATGTTGGGGAAGACCAAAAGTCATTTTGGGGGTAGTCCAAAAGTTTTGACTTTTTGTATAAGTAGAGGAGAGTTAGATAGAGAAAGGGACTTTTTTCGAGATAGATTTGTGAGAGCATGTTGTAAGAAGAACTATTTCCTTTTGGAATAAGAATTACAAGTTTCCTATTGGAGAAAGCTTGGTGGAATTTTTCAAATGCTGTGCCATGAATTTGTTGAATGTGAACTATTTCGTTTTCAGCTTGTGTCCATTAACTGTGATATCGTTCTAACTCTTTGAACCTATGTTCTTGTTATGAATGTGCTCTAGTTTATTCTATGAAATTTCCACTATGAGTAATGAAGGATTTTTATAAACAATAAGCTCTCTTGTTGTTCATTATTCTATTAATGTTCATGTGTTTTGAAATAAGTAATAGCTATCTGTGATTTTTCTTAATGCATGCGTAGAAATACATTACTCATTGATAAATGATAATCTTGCTCCCTAGGGATAGGTTAGATAGTTAGTTTTATTTTCTTACTGTGTGTGATTTAGATGTGAGAGAGTTAAGACGAGAGGTAAGAACTTGCACATCATATTGTGACCGCTCCTCGTATTCTCTATCAATCTTCTTTCTTAGATAGGCACTTGCATATCATACTTAAATTCAAAAAACTAAAATATACACGGTGGACCGGGCTGTAATCGGTAAAACCTTTATTTTGTTACTTGACCTATGGTAGCCGGACCGTAAACTGGATGGATTCCCCATACCAAACAGTAACGGGCTAGTTGGGAACGTTTACTGGGGAGAATCCCTAACTATTGTTACGTGCGAATTTCGAGCCCTCAACAGTTTTTGGCGCTAGAAGGAGAGCAGCCAGTGCATGGCTGGCCGAGGAAACCCATTTCCTCAAAATTATTCCACCGGTAACAGTTCTGAGAGCAGTTTGTTTCCCAATCCAATTTAGGAAGAAAAGGGTAAAGAGCATCTGTATTCTATCGATAACGAAGTCGTTAATGATCTGAGAAGATTTACTAGGGCATATGCGAAGAATATTGGAGGATTACCAATTATTCTTGTCTTACCTAGAAGAGAATATCAGAAGAAAGACTCCCCTATATTGGAAGACACAGTGTTGGTTGAAGATTTTGAAGAACTGGTAGAAACAACCTTACAGGAAGTTGTTCAACCTCTGAATCAGTTGGGCCCAGATACACCTTACTGTTCACCTGTTCATACCCCTGTTCATTCACCACCGCACTCTCCACTTAAAATCATGGCAAATGTAAACGCAAATCAGCCACCCAACCCACCAAATCCACCACCTTCTTGGAGGGATAGGTCACCTTTAAACCTGGCACCTCCTTTGCATGATTTGCCTCAAGATTTTGAGAAGATGTTGCCTAAGTTTGACCCAAGTGAAAATATTTTGGTAGATGATCATTTTCAAAGCTTTTACTTGGCTATAGAAGGACTACGGGCTGGAGAACATGAAGATGTAGTCTGCAGATTGTTTCCACATACCCTGAAAGGAGCAACAACCTCATGGTATTTTGCTCTGCCTACAAATTCAATCATAGGCTGGGACACATTTGAAAGAATATTTAAGAGTAAATATGCTGTCCAAAAAACTCATGCATCCCTAATGAAAGGGTTATGCGCTTTAAAGAAAGAAAGAAAAGAAAAAGTGCATAGTTTCACTCAAAGGTTTGCTGCTTATCTTAAATTTTTTTTTGTAGCTGATAAGCCCTCTGATAAAGTTTTGATTGAATACTATACTTCAGCTCTAGGGCCTGAATTGGCCATGTTTTCCAAGATGTCAGTCAATCCTACATTGTCAGAAACTTATGAAGAAGCTGAGAGAGTAGAAGTTGAAAAAGAGAGCATAGAAGATTATCCTGAGCAGTCGAGAGAATTTTTTTTTGGTAAAAAATATTTATTATTGACTAGGACTAAGGATGAGAAATCACATGACTTTGAAGGAATGTTGAAAATGATACAGAAGCTATCTAACTGAGTGATAGATTTGGAAAAAGAAAAGGAGGCTCATAAAGCATACAAGCCTTACTATAAAAGGAGAGAAGACAACAATCAATCTAAACCTCCTCCACACAGTCCTGCATCAATGACTTTAACTAAGGTAGGTATGGATAAATTTTGCACCTTTCATTAGCAGCCCCATTCTGAAAAAAATTGCCCTCAATGGATCAATTCAATGACATTAGTAATGAATCAGATATTGGACTCTAAACTAACAAAAACTGATAATGAGGAAGAAAAAAATAACCAACCCATAGAAAAATAAGAAGAGGATGCTTTGGTTTTATGGGACTGTGTCTCACTTTTTGATACAGAAGAGGAAGGTTCACTGAAACATGAAGAAACATCAGAAACAAATGTGACAACAAGAAGTCAAGGTTTGTTAAATAAAGACAATTCCGTACTCTCGAAAATTAAGAGACTTTAATAGAATGTAAAGAAAATTCAGAAGAACAACACAAATGATAAAATAACTGAATTTACCATTACCAGTCAAGATCCGAAACAAGTCAACATGCCTGTTAAGCCTATTGAAGACAAAGTTGATAATGTTAAGGAAAATCTCAAAGCACCTGAGATGGGGTACGATATTGTGGAGGACATTAAAAGGGCTAAGGAAAATATTTCGTTATTTGAAATGTGTAATGTACCTCAACAGAAAGAAAAATTGTTAAAAGAACTTGAAGTACCAGAGGAAGAGCTTCACACTAACAACCAACCTATAGAAGAAATTGTCGAAGCAAGTGTGGGAGATAAGGCTAGGTTTAAAACCCCACCATTCCTTTTGAATTTTGAGATTTTAAACCATAATGTGCACAATAGTTTAGTAGACTCAGGGTCAGCAGTCAATGTTATGCCACTGTTATTCTGCAAGAAGATCAATGGACAACCTAAACCAACTACTTGGTAGGTTACTCAGCTAGATAGGACCAATGTGAAAGTAGTCGGGGAAATGGAAGATGTTCTGATTCGCTTATCTGCAAATGAAAAGATATGTCAGTACATTGATATTGTAGTAGCAGACATACCTGATGTTTATGGACTTGTTTTGAATCGAGACTGGTCAGTAAGGCTAAATGGGTATTTCGCATCAGATTGGTCACATATGTGGTTGCCTCATAAGGGAAGTCCAAATCATATAAAAATATTAAGAGAGCCCCACATGAAGCACAACGTTACTCAATTGGAAGAAAAAAATGAACCAATGAATTCTGTGTTGGAAAATTATCTAATTGAGCTAAAACTGGGAAACTACCAAGCGGAAGAAGCTATTAGTACACCAGACACCCAACCCAATCTCCTTCGATTTTCACGGGCTAATGAGATTGATTGTAAAATAGTAGATGTAGTTTTTGATTCAAGTACAATAGGATTAGATAATGGGTAGGCCTTGTCAGTCAAGTCCATCCCCTCAACTTACAAGTTGCCAGATTTACAGGGGTGGGAAAAGAACTGACCAGTTAGTGGTTTAGTTCTCAAACTTTATTTTTCTTGGTTTTATTTCTTGATTATCTTGTACATGAATAAACTGATTTGGTTGTTTATTTTTGATTTATTTTATTTCTGTTTGTTTTTAGTTAGATTTTGATTGATTTCAATAAAAGAAGCAAACTTTTGGTTGCATGGAGAGCATCAGAATTCTGGATTAACTAAAATCCTTGGTTATAATACTGTGTACTATTGATTTATCTGAAAGAATTTCTTCTAGTTTAGCAGTTTTCCTAAATGGCTATGAACACATTGAAGTCCTACTTAATCCTTGTAAAATA
>LPNX010255754.1:311081-339985 GCA_001517045.1 Pseudotsuga menziesii
ATGGTAAACAATATATTATATATAAATGATCCCATGCCAAGAATTGAAAGCCAAAAGGCAAATAAGAGTCAAATATCTCCTAAGAAAGCAATATGTATCAAAATGAAGTATTGAACCATATGAGGACAAAGTTGCCAAAGTTCTTCTCCATTCGTGAGATGAAAATTAAATACATCTCTCACACAAAAGGACACTATGGATAGAGGAGCCTGAATAAAAAATTCAGAAAGAAAGGCATGTAGGAGGAATAAAAAAGGACAAAAAGTCCAAAAGCACAAAAGTGCAAAATGGCATTGGGAATGAGGAACAAACGAATATTTTTGTTTACCATATGTTACAATCCTGTGGTGTCCAAGCTGGGAGCTACCTGAAGATAGAGGTGAAAAATGAAACTCATATTCCTGGTCTTAAAAGAGTTATCTAGACTTTTAAATCTTGGTTCCCATTATCCCTAAATTGGACTATCATCAATGATTAAAGTACATATGTGCCATTTGAGAAATCCAAACATCTAGAAGAATTCAACATGTTGGTTTTATTGTCAAACAGTCTGTTACTTAAGGAAGAAATTGTCCAGAGATCTAGGTTCACCAGGTAGCCGCCAATTGTTGCGGCTACAACGTTTTCCCAAATTTTAAAATTTTTTTTGGACCCTCCTTTTGATTTTAGCTTGGCTGGATTTGTTTTGGATTCCTAAACTTCGTTGTCAGTTTGGATTTTGTGAGGATGAATTGAGGTAGACTGCTTTCCTTCATTTCAGAAGTTGAATGATTACCTTCTGTCTAGCTGATGCTTTTGACTGTGGAGTTTAAAGTTTGGATTTGAAAATGAGGACCTTTTGATTTAAAGATGATTTCCTTTATCGCTGCCGGAAGTCTATTGAACATTGAATCGGGGCAGTAGTTTTCTATGTAGCCACCATTGCGGAGGGTAAGTAATGAACGTCCCGATGGACAGTTCTTATTTTCGCTGATGCGCCTTTATCTGTTGTTTTTGGACTGTTGGCAATTTTATTTTGTCACTGTCGGAACGTTAGTATTCTAAGTTGCCGCCGTTTCGGAGGGCAGATGACAAACGTTCCGACGGATTAGTTCTTGTCCTTGCTGATTCCGTGGTTTATTACTTTCGTTATTTTTGTTTTCTCTTCGCTATCGGAACGGTTTATGACTTTGATCGGAAGCCGTAGTCTGATTGTTTTCCACCATTGCCTCTCCTTAGTGAACTAACCATCCAACATATAGTTGTTCTGTTCGTCGATGGTTTGTTCTGATTTTCGCCGATGCCTGGGTTTATTGATCAAACCTTTTACTTTGCGATGTTTTTGTTTTCGCTATCGGAGCGGTGTTGATGATTGATCAGAGGGCTAGTCCTTTGCGTTGTCGACATGAAGGAAACATTGATCTTTTACTCGCCGATACGTAGTCATTAGTTGTGCTGATCGTTGACGGTTTTATGTTTTGTGGGGTCCGCAGTTAATTTGTCATCCGCCGTTGCGGCTGTGTAGTACACTATCTCTCCAAGGTTTAGTTGGTTTATCTGCTGATGCATTACTAGTTAGTCCTCCGAGCCTCCGATCGCCAATGTTTTCAGTATGGTCGCGGAGCCCATAGTTTGTCTGTCACCCACCGTTGCGGTTCTATAGTGAACTAATCGTCTGATGTTATAGTGGTTTCGATCGTCGATTGAGGTTTTTCTCGTCGTCTTTTTCAATGGAAGGTATATATATATTGGGGCAGGGTTTTTGTTTATTATTATCCTAGTTGAAAACTCACGTTTGCTCTGTCGCTGTCGAGTTGAACTATATCAACATGCTTAGCTGTCGGGATTTCATTCGTTTGGAGCGCTGCCGTGGAAATTTCGAACCTTCCCGTCGACTGCACAACTTGCTTGCTAGGTAGGCCAACCATGGTTTCTCCTTCCTTTTGATTTATGGGTCATTTTGGGAACTTGGGTCTTCGCTTGGCTAGTTTTTCCTGCCATTGTGTAGTTATCCATCCAAAATAATTTTTATTCCTGCATCATAAGGTATCAGTTAGCTTGACAGTTTTGGCAGTGGGATTTTTCTTAAGCCTGTTTTTGAGCCGTTATGGAAGCTCAGTCCCGGTCTGAAGGTTTGGGTAGTTGGTGCAGACAAGCGTTACACTGTCTGCATCGACTTTTGTGGGATTGTTTATGGCCATCTGAGGAGTTTTCATTTTTTATAGGTGCTTACCCTAGTTTCGTGGAACAGTGAGGGGGTTTTCAACATTTTGGTTGAGCTAGGGATTTCCGCAATTTTTTTTTACAATTGTTTGGGTGGTTCATGTTATGAAAAGAGTTTGAATTCAATTTGATTTAAGCGATACATTTGCTATCAGGGTCATGTTTTAGTTGCAGATGGACTTAGAATTTTTTAGAACCAGCTTGCAGAAGTTCCTTTTGCCTGTTATTTTCTATTATGCATTAATATTCTAATAGGTTATTTAAGAATGCATATGGAAGAGGTAAATGGTTTGATTCGGCTTTTCTTCATTCTTAGAACACTAACTAAAAGCTCCAATGGTCTAAGAACATGTTTGGTTTATGACAGGGTAACTTCTTCAAAGGAGATATGTCTAAAAGACAAAAGAAGAAGGCCCCTGTTGCTGAGGGAGAGCCACATGTGGAAATCCAAGGTGGAATACATTTACGAGGATACCAGAGCCACCACTGGAGTAGATCCAGATTAAAAGTGGGGTGAAATATACTGGATGATTGCAAATCAGGATGTGCATGATGCAGGATTCGAAGAGCTGACCATATATTCCAACATCGAGAAATCACCTCTAATGAAAGTAGCCACGAGACCTGAGTTATTCCCATGCTCAGAGGTGATCAGTTGGATTCTGCCTAGGGCAGATGTGACCATGATGATATTAGCAAATACTGCCAAACAGGGCTATGTTGCATACAGTCATGCTTATGTCTCACTGGCGTATCACCTGCCTCCTCCTCAAGTATACTTAACTGAAAGTTGGTTGAAAGAGATAAATTTGGACCTGGTTGAAACAGTGAAAAGTATGATGATACCTGGGAAGAAATTTTGAACCAGGCCATCAGGGGAATATGAAACAACCACTCTTCAGACCCCTTATAGGTTTATAACACTGATGCTGAATAGAGTTTTTGGGAGAGCTCATGGTAAAAGTTTCAAATTGGGATGGATACCCATTATTTTCCATGTGACCACTCATGGGACCATATTCAACTGGGCAAACATAGTGTCCAATAGCCTCTCAGCCTACATATCTTCAGCTTTGGGAGGGGTGTCACAGAAAAAGTCAGAATTCTACATGAGCTCTATCTTAGCGGACTGTATATTATGTACCCAATCATTTCCAGCCTTAAGGTGTAATTGGGACAGGGACAGGACCCCTGTATACATTGCATACAAACTATTTTGGGAACACAAATATTATAGCCACTACAAAGAGATATGTGAACATTTCATTATGCCTTTGTACACTTTGATGTTCTTGATAGAATGCAACTGCATGTCCGAGGAGGAATTCAAAGTCATTGAAGAACATGGGAGTTATTATTTGACTAAAGAGGGAATGTACATCAGAATGTATGGTGTCTCTAGGGCACCTTCTTTGCTCCCTAAATATGCCACTGATTATGTGGTACATAAATAAGTAGTTAGGCAGGTATATCTTGATGGTGTAGGAAGCTTCTTGTTTGAACATAAGAAGGCAGCCTATGCTGCCATACCTTTCTGGTTAGGGAGTTATAAGTTTAAAAAGGTTAAATAGGCTACTGAATTCGTACAGGAGCTGGAGCACTTTTGTTTTGGTGAGATGAACTTCCACAGGAACGACTCCCAAAATAAGGTTGCAGAGCATTGCAAAGAAGAAAATGTTTATTTTGAATATACAAATTTCTGGGACAAGGATGAAAAAATCTTCAAAAATGCAAAGAATATGACTGCATTGAAGAAGATATTTAAACAGAAGATCACCATTGTGGGTGGTAAGGGAAAAACCACACAGAAGAAAGATGAAGAAGAAGAAGCCAAAAAGAGGGAAGAGGATGCTAGGAGGCTAGCACAAGACACAGAGAATTGGCTAAAGAATGAAGTAGAAGGAAGAAAGAAAGCTATAGAGGAAGCAGCAAAGAAGGAAGAGGAGGAAATAAAGAAGAAGGAATATGCAAAGATAAAGAAAAAACAAGAAGAAAGCAAGGGTCAGAGGTTAACAGGATCGCAAACAGACCAACAAACTACTGAATAGATGAATGCACAAGGGGCACATGATCAGACAGATCAAGGGCATGGAGAGGATAATCCTGATCTTCAAGAGCCTACTGCAACTTCTGGCAGCACTCAAGAACAAGTTGTTTTTTCTGGATTTAATTTGATATCTTTTATGTAGAAATAAGGAGAGGAGGTCTCTGATTTCAGCACTATCTTCTATGACAAGGAGAAGAAGAGGATTGTCAAAAGAATTGAAAGAAAGATTGAAACAGGAGGACAATCAGGTAAGATGATAACTGATAAAACTTTGGTGTATGGCACAGATGCGGATCCAAGATTGACAGCAAGAGCTAGGGTGGCATTAACCCAAGCTACGAAAGATAATGTAGATCGACTGATGACAGATCTGGAGCAATCAAGAAAGAACACAACTTAGTTAAAAGAAACACTGAAGAGAGAAAGAGATGAAGGCCACAATCTGAAGAGAAAAATTGAGGACATGAAAAATGAAGTGAAGACTTCAAAGGCAGAGCTCTAGACTTTGCAGGAAAATAATATGACCTTAGAAATTGTTGTAGAGAAAAATGCTCAGAACAACTTGACAGAATTACAGAAACTGCAGTTAGAGCTTCAAGTGCTGAAAACTGAGAAGACTAACCTTCAAGTATCATACAAGACTCTAGGTTCAGAGAAGGTTCAACTGCAAAACAAGGTAATTGAGCTGGAGCCAGAGAAGGTTGCCACTGAAGAGAGAGGGAAACAATGTAAAATGTAGATAGCAGCTTTAGAGGGACATAATGCTTGATTAACAGCATCACTGAAAGATGCTATGGAACAAAATATGGATGTACAACCTTTGAAAGAATATGTTCTATCCCATAGGAAGAAAATCCACCAACTATAAGTATGCATTGAGGAAGAAAGGTGTAAGATTGTGCAAATAGATAGCAGATTAGAAGAAATCTTGGACACCACTTCATATTTTGTAGATAGATCTCAGGATATTTTGGAGGTCCTGGTTAGAAGGATAGTATGGATAGAAACCAATAAAGAAACCCCTGCAGAGCTACCAGTTAAATATCGACATGGCTTAAAGCAGGATTACGACTTTTTAGAGTTTGCAATAAATACTGCAGAGGAATTCAAGAAGACTGTGAAGAAAATGAGAGGAGCCTGTGCTGAGTATTGCAGAAGGGTACTGGTCACCTAAAATAGATGCCAAGTTGCTACAGAACAAAGACTGGTTGCAATACTAGAACATGAGTTGTTCATAGAACAACTACAGAGCAGGTACCAAGAAGATGAACAGAAGATCCAACAAGTCAAGGATCTAGATGAGCAGATCCTGAAGAATGTAGTGACTCATGCAGCAATCAACATCCATTTACTTGAATATCAGCTACGCTTGAGTCCAACAAGAATAGAGGTGGTAAATAATTAGGCTGCAAAGTATGAGATCAACATCCATTTTCTTGAACCATCATATTTTGAAAGCATAGCAGTAGAGGCCCAGGCGTGGAAAAAGTTTATTAATGATCAAGCGGGGCCCTCTTCATAAAAGTGCTCTATTAAATTTTGTTTAAAAGTAATATATTGTATAATGTATGAGCACTCACTACAGGACAAAAAAATTGGGACTGAAACGTTGGGGAAGCCCAAAAGTCATTTTGGGGGCAGTCCAAAAGTTTTGCCTTTTTGTATAAGTAGAGGAGAGTTAGATAGAGAAAGGGACTTTTTCCCAGATAGATTTGTGAGAGCATGTTGTAAGAAGAACTAATTCCTTTTGCAATAAGAATTACAAGTTTTCTGTTGGAGAAATATTGGTGGCCCATTTTTCAAATGCTGTGCCATGGATTTGTTGAATGTGAACTATTTCGTTTTCAGCTTGTGTCCATTAACTGTGAGATCATTCTAACTCTTTGAACTTATGTTCTTGTTATGAATCCACTCTAGTTTATTCTATGAAATTTCCACTATGAGTAATGAAGGCTTTTCATAAACAATAAGCTATCTTGTTGTTCATTCTTCTATTAATGTTCATGTGTTTTGAAATAAGTAACAACTATCTATGATTTTTCTTAGTGCATGCGCAGAAATACATTACTCATTGATAAATGATAATCTTGCTCCCTAGGGATAGGTTAGATAGTTAGTTTTAGTTTCTTGCTGTGTGTGATTTAGATGCGAGAGAGTTAAGACGAGAGGTAACAACTTGCGCATCACATTGTGACCGCACCTCATATTCTCTATCAATCTGCATTCTTAGATAGGAACTTGCATATCATACTTAAATTCAAAAAAATAAAATATACATGGTGGACTTGGCTGTAATGGGTAAAACCTTTATTTTGTTACTTGCCCTACGGTAGCCGGACCGTAAACCGGACGGATTCCCCATACCAAACAGTAACGGGCTAGTTGGGAACGTTTACTGGGGAGAATCCCTAACTGTTGTTACCTGCAAATTTCCAGGCCTCAACAGGACCCAAATATTGACATATTGAAAAATTGATAGAATTGAACAATTTACACTATGGAGTGAATATGACACCCACAAACCATTATTACAACATGGAGTATTATCTATACCCACAACCATAATATAGTGTATGAATTCCCAATTAGTTTAGTTTCCAAATCTCTCATTTTTAAGCTACCCTTTAAGAAAAAATAACCCGCTTATCTGTTTATAGATACGAATGCCACTTTTTCCATTCTTTTGTTGACAATGAAAATATGAATTGTCATTTGATTTAGAATTTTTAGAGTTAGTTAGAAACATACAATCATTATTAAAAATAAGAACATACACTAACAAGAATAGAAAACACATTAATGCATCATCACACATATCATGCAAAATGTAGTAAAATTGTTTTATCACCCTCATTAAATGCAAAAGACTAGATATCAAATAGCATAATGTCTACATATCAGGTCAAACATGCCCTCTACATATTATATACAATCATGATGGAAATGAAGTATAATGTTCTGAATAAATCATATATTTATCATATATAACTAGATCCATTTCTAGATGATGATAGCAATTACACATCAAAACAAATCACCCATAAACATTTTACTTCTTAATGACCCTTACAAAAAACAAAATATTGTAAAACAAGTACCGAACCCAACAAATTTAGATAAAATTGATGAACTTTGCAATACGAATAAAAAATCTACCAGCCATGACATTCTTAATACGAATAAAAGAATCTACCAGTATGCTTTAGACAACTCTACAAGAAGACAACCAAAATAATGACCATTCCATTGTAGCCCCACTAGTATACTAAGTGTGCATTCATTTATATTACAAACATATCAAACATCAACAATAAGAAACATAAAATATGAAAATATACACTCTCATTAACGCCTTAGATCCAATAATAATTGTAGAGAAAGATCTTAATAAAAGCACATTTTAAACAATTGGGTGAAATTTAGTTTGAATATATAAAAACCATGTGGTGTATCACCACCAAGAGTAGCATCCACTAACAACATATAAATGTTAGTCGGTATTTTAAACATTAAAATGCATAAAATTAATCATATATTTTGAGTTCTATAACACTTTCACACAACCAATACTCTTAGGATAGAATAAAACCCTAATAACACCGAATGAGCCCTAAGAATCAAGAGTTCCCTAGAATCGAATGGGCCCAAAAAAACATCCATGATAAAAGGTAAATTTACAATATAATAATCTATTGTAACTGTGGATAAAAACATAAAAAGTTTGATAAAAACCATACCATGTTAATTATTGCATAAAAATCATGATGTGAGTTTGTATTCTCTAATAAATTGCATGTGCGGCATGCCCCTTCAAGACTTTCGCTTTTGACAATGGAGATATTATGCGAAGATTAAAATGTCAAGAAAACCAAGAATGAAAAGTGGAATTGCATCAACCAGAACCTTCACCCTACAAGTGTAATAGGATGTGGGTGAAGCATGAATCGCTGTAGTCTTTATATAGAAAAAAATAGGCCCTGATTTTGCCTCCAATACTAGAAATCAAGGGTCGAAAGAAGGTATCACATGAAATTGATTAAAAATATAGGCAAATGAAACCATATGCCTAAATTACAAGGAAAATGGAGAGTGAAATAACTATTGGGAGCCTCCATTACTGAAAATTGGGGGCAAAATAGTGATTTCACTAGTTTTTCTCTAGAAATTGGGGGCAAAATATAGATTGGAGGGACTTTTTGCTAGGACATTTTTTTCTTTCATTTTCCTCATTAATATATAATAGGTTATTCATTTTGGATTTTTTTTTTCTAATAAATATTGGGCGAATATATTTTAGCTAAAAAAACCTTTCCATATGAAAAAATAGCCCACTAAATTTTTGTAACCCCCTTAATATAGCCCCCAAAATGATCCATGCTTAAATATCATCTCATTTGTTGCCCACCATGTTACCCAAATCACAATACATTGCAATACCTTGTGTTCTGTCACTAATTTTTCCATCTACCATCCCTCAAAGCATGTTGAAATTAACTCGCCCTCCCCTTCCCTTTGCTATCTTGTCTGTTTGCCTTAATCCATGTTTTTTTTCATGCATAGGAGAAATGGATCATTTCACATCATGCATCAACTTGGAGAGTGCCACGATCTCTGAGGACAATTGTCCCATCTATATCTTTAGTTAGATAAATCCGAACATGGAAAAATCAATGTTTTTAATAGTATTTAGTGTACATAGAAATCTCCATCGCCATTTTGATCACCTCTCATTGCCTCTCTATTCTAGTCTCTTAGCTCTGGTGTATGGTTATAGTAGAGATGACCAAATTTGTTGTTTTTTTTAACAAAATCAATTAATCTATATTCTAGTCTCTTAGCTTTGTTGTAGGGTTATAGTCTTATGACCAAATTTATTGTATGTTTTTTTTAACAAAATCAATTAGAAAAAATAATTATGAAGGATTTGGAGATAACATATATTTTAATACCTGAGGTATATATTCAACTCCCAAAACTATATTGGAGATTTATTGAGTAGATTTCACATGGGTGATGTAATCCTCTTTTTAATTTAATTAAACAAAATTTGAAGCTAATATCAAATTTGAGGATGCAACTAAATACATACTTTATGGGGAGTCTCATCTACCTTACCATTATTATACCATATATTTAATTTGTATTTGGGATCATTTTCAGGTTTGTGCAAAGGATCTGCGAATGACATTGGTGAGTTGCAGAGAGAGTTCTAAGGCACTTGAAGGGAACTCAAAAATTTGGGCTCATATTCTAAGGTGGATGACTTCAAACTACATGGACACAGAAATTCAGATTTTGATGGAGATAAGGAGAATAGTGTCTACTTTAGGATGCTTCAAGAGTCTTGGATCAACAACTCTCTCTTGGATATACTGCAGATAGTTCATTAAGACGGATCCCACTATACAGGTAGAGTATGTGGTTTCTATGGAGGAAACAAAGGAGATTGTGTGGCTTAGGAAGATACTAGAGGATTTTGTAGGAGAAATAGGTGAACACAACTTCAATTTTGATTGAAAACACTTTTGCAATCAAGTTTTCAAAGAATCTTGCATTCCATGATTGAACAAATCACATCAACATGAAGTACCATTTGATTCAACATCATGTATAGGTTAAAACCATTCGTTTGATACATTGCTCCACAAGTGAACAAATTGTAAACATTTTCACTAAAGTGTTTGGAAGAGAAGAAAATTGCAAATTTCAAAAGATGCTTAGATTTACAAGCACTTCACCATATTGGGGGGGGGGGGGGGTGTTATATGAGATTATGGTGTATTGTAAATATTTTTATTATTATTAATTTATGAGTAATATGAAGAGTCACAAGTGAATAACAAGTCATCAAACTTCTTGGAAGATGAAACCAAGACTAAAAACAATTTTAAGCGTCAAGAGGGATGCAATACCTTGAATTGTAAGCCCCTTTTACACTTTATAGGATTTGATCCCTCTTGAGGTATCGCAGTGGCTGCATCAAAACAATATTGCTTAAAAACAAAAATTATCACATTGAAATAATTTCATCCAAAATTTAAATACAAAATATTTACATGATTAAGATTGTGAATTGTAATAAAGTAATAATCATGTTCAATGATAATGCATGTGTGAAAGAATGCAATGAAAACTAATGATAAATTATGCATATATTACATAGTAATCAATCTCAATTTCTTTCTTTGCTCATATCAATCATATTAGAAAGAAGGTTGGGTTCGGACACCATTTGCCCTTAATTGAAATATCGTTGTAAATGTGAGACCATGTCTCTCTTTATTTCTAATATTTATAAGCGCTTTCTCCAATGTCAATTCTTGTGACTTATGGATTGTCAAACCTCAAACAAGTTTCAATGGAATTTTTCTTCATTTGCATCATTGTAACATTTTCTCTGATAAAATATTATGATGAATTACATGTATATTTAACTGAATGATATCATGTAATATGTAATATCACTGGAATCAATACATTTCAGCAATATTATTTGGTCATATTGTATTTTTCAATGCATAAATTTCAATTTAGAGAGATGTTAGATCATAACAAAACCCCCCTCTAAATACATAGATCAATACAATGTAAATTACCCTCACTTTAAACACATCTTAACGATACTAAGAACATTCCTGAATTTAAAGTAATGCAACAAACTTCAATTATTACATTCCCAAATTAAAATATTAGATGCCAATATATAGTCAATTTAGGGTTTTGATTATTTACCTGTGGCAATTCTATCTACTTGGCTAATTATGATAACTGAACCAAATTAGGGTTTTGACTATTTATCTAAATGATATTATACAAAATGATCAGAATAAATGGATCAACCTCGATATTTTTTGCTCCAACAATGTCTTGATGAATAGATCATACATTCCATTCTATTTGGCTAACTATGGTGATTCTATCTACCCAAATAAATGTAGTGACTAAATTAGATTAGGGTTTTGACTATTTAATAATGGTATCATAAAATGTAATATCATTAAAATGAATGCATCGTAACAATCCTATTAGATCATAATGCATTTTCCAATGCACATATTTCAGATTAGAGGGATATTAGGTCATAACACAAATCTCCATCTAAAGACATATCAAAATGTCACTTATTGTAACCAAATTGAATTAGGGTTAGACCATTTAACAATGGTGATTCTATCTACTTGACTAACTATGGAAATTGAATTAGATTAGGGTTTAAACTATATAATTCAAGGCCACCATAGAAAATGGCAAGCATTGAATGATATCATACAAAATGGTAAAAACAGATGGATCAAAAACTTTGGCAAAAAAAAAATGAATAAATCGTGGGATGTTTGGCTCCAAAAATAAATTGACGTTATGCTTAAATCTTGGATTTTGGCTTTCGAGTGTCGTTTATGTTAATTAGATAAGGTATCAACTATTTAACTATGGTGATTCTATATACACTTGTAGGCAGTTCTTTAGATTCTTTTTGAATTGTATAGGGCCAAGATACCCAACCACATTTACTTCAAGTCAAATATTTCATGTACAAACTTTGACTACTGATTACCACATTATAATATTAGATGCCAGTCTATAGTCAAAATAATAACTAAATTAGATTTGGGTTTTGAAAATTTAATTGAGGTTATTCTATTTACTCTGCTAACTATGGTAACTAAATTATATTAGGGTTTTGATTATTTAACCATGGTGTTTCAATCTACTTGAATAAATGTGATAACTGAATCAAATTGGATTTGACTATTTAATTGTGGTGATTCTATCTACTTAACACACACACACACACACACACACTATGAAGGATATCCCAATACTATGTATTGGATAATAACCATATATTTGATATTAACGTGTAACCCTCTTAGGGTTACACATCCATATTAACAAATTTATTTGATAATGAAGGCGGTAATAGAGCCTGGGTTAATCACATGTAGTCGAGGATAGTTTTTTTGGTTGGACGGTTTGAAGAAGAGAGGTATGAGGCTTGCTAGATGTGATTGCAAGATTTGGAGTGTGTCTTAACTAAATCAAATTAGGGTTTTGATTATTTAATTAAATTATATCATATAAAATGTAATACCATTGAAATCAATGCACTTTAATTATAAATCAATAGATCGTAATGTCCCTTATTGTAAGCAACTGATCTTAGCAATACTAAAAAAGACCATTCCTAAAATCAAAGCAATGCAATAATGATATTGTTGAAATAATGTAACTTCAAAGAATATTCTACTTGTACTTTACATTATTATTATTCCTCCTTCAGGAGATGTCACTAATGTAAAAGGTCATGAGGTAAACCCTCCTTTGTAAGTCGGGTCAATAGTACCCCTAAAAGAATAATATTATTTTGATTGTGATTTTACCTAGGTAGGTTGGCCCTATCAGTATGATAAGTCGACCCAGTTAGGTTAAATGTTAGTTATAATTTTAGTATAAATAGGGAGGATCCCTCCCTTATTTATACACACTCACTCACACTTGTATTGTGCAAGGGAGAGAAAGAATGAAGGACAAAGAAGGAGGAGGACTAGTGTCTTTGGTGTTTTGGCTCTTATGCTTGGGGGTTGGTTTCTCTCTCTCTCTCTCTCTCTCTCTCTCTCTCATGAGAACTTTTTCTTTGGTCATTGCATTATGGTAATATACATCGAGGAAGTTTTGCTGGGTTTTTCCCTTTTGGGTTTCCCAGGGTAAATTGCCGTGTACCTTGTGATTGTGTTTCTTTTAGTGATCCTATTTATCTTGTTATTGTGAAAATTTATTAAATGCTTATCAAATTAGGAATTAAGATATGGCAGCATAGAAAACTTAACATGGTATCAGAGCTATCTTGAAAAGAGCATCTTTCATTGGGTAAATCTCTCTCTCCTTCTTCGGACAAGAAAATTAGGGTTTTCTACTAAAGTGAAATTTTTGAGTGCAAGTGACATAGGGAAGCGTGCCCCTCCTAGGCACATATTTTGTCCCCAAGATCGAATTTTTTCAGTGGAAAGAGCCTCCGAAAATTCAATCCCTAGTTTGTCTTGGAACCAGAAAACCAAAAAACCAGAAACAAAACTAGAAACTGCAGTCCAAAATCTTGCAAGTCCAGTTTCAAGGGTTAGAATTTGGATTCTTTAGAAACTGATTGTACCAGCATACTCACCTCAATCAAGTGCACCTTTTGGTAAGTACAATTTTCATCTCTAAGAAATTTCAATTTTTTGTCATTTTCTGTTTTCCGGGACAAGATGTCTCCAAGCACTAAGCTTGATGACAAGTTGGAAGACATATGAAACTTTCGTGCTTGGAAATACAAAATAGGATTCATTCTAGAATAGAATGATATTACAAAGTTTATCAAGGAAACTGTGCCAGAGCCTGAATAAGATGAATCAAAGGAAAAGTACAAGAAAGACATGATTAGAGCCAAGAGGATCATAACAAATTCTATCAAGGATCACTTGATTCCTCAAGTATCCTCCAAAGACACACCTAAGGAGATGTTTGATGCCATATCAAGAATGTATGAAGGAAGAAACATCAAACGAAACATGAATTGAGATCCTGACTCAAAATTACAAAGATGAGCAAGGGTGAATATATCCAAGAATACTTCATAAGGGTTTCTCAATTCAAAGAACAACTACAAGCAATTGAAGACACGATTGATGAAGTTGAACTAGTAATGACCGCTCTCAATGGTATTACTAGACCATGGGACTCCTACATCCAGACAATCTATGTAAGGAAGGAAAGTCTAAAATTTGATGTCCTATGGGAATAATGTGTTCAAGAGGAAGCTAGAGTTGATAATTGAGAAGCACTACTTAGAGATGATGACCATGCTCTACCTTACTCATACTAGAAGAAGAAAATGAAAACATTATTTCAAGAAGGAAACTCATAAGGAGTCTTATCCTCCTAAGAAGTTTCAAAAGAATACAAAAGGGAGATTACAAGCATAAGAATTTCTTCTCTTATAAATGTTAGCATTGTGATAAGATAGGACACATTTCTAGAAATTGTCCAATAAAGAAAGAAGAATATAAGAGGAAGAATAACAAAAGGCGTCATGCTCATTTAGCAGAATAAGAAGAAGAAGAACCTCCCAATAAGTTAACAAAGGAAGAAATTTAAGAATATATTTTATTCTTCGCTCTCTATGGGTCTATGACACCTAGAAGTGACACATGGCTGATTGATATTGGTGCTTAAAAGCACATGATAAGTCAGAAGAAGTCTCTCTCCAATTTTGAAGAAAATGACTCTCCTTAGAAAATTTCACTAGGAAATGACTATAAATATACCATCAAGGGAATAGGAGAAGCCACATACAAGCTTGATTCATGAACTCCGATGAAGATGAAGGATGTGCTATATGTGCTAGACTTGAATAAGAAATTAATTTCTATTTCAACCTTAGATAAGAAAGGATTCAGGGTTTCCTTTATAGATGGTGAAGTACTTATATGGACTAGAGGTAAATCTATAGAAGATGCATATGTCATTATAACAGAAGAAGGTGGCCTGTATAAACTGAAAGGTCACTCAAAAGAGGCCTTGATTCATGATGATAAAAATCCATGTGAACTATGGCATAGAAGGCTTGCTCACATAAACTACAAAGCCTTACCACATGTGAGCAAGGTAGTCACAGGTCTACCAGATCTAAAGATTGATCATGCAGGAGTATGTAAAGGATGTGCGAAAGGAAATAACATAAAGAATCCATTTCCGAAGAGTAACACCAAGTCATAAGGAATATAGTAACTTATACACTCAGATGTATGCGGTCCAATGCCTTCAACATAATTAAGTGGGTATATATATTATGTAACACTCATTAATGATTAATATCGTAAGACTTGGGTTTACTTTTTGAAATCAAAAGATGAAGTGTTTGGAAAGTTCAAGGAATTCAAAGCCTTGGTAGAAAATATTTCAAAAATAAAGATCAAGACACTCATGTCAGATAATGGAGGAGAGTATACTTCAAATGAATTTGGAAACTTCTACAAATATGCCAGAATTAAGAGGGAACTTACCACTCCCTATAATCCACAACAAAATCACGTTGTTGAAAGGAAGAACCAAACCATTATGGAAGCAATGAAGACTATGATCCATGATTAAGATATTCCTATGCACTTACAGGCTAAAGTAGCAAGGACATCAATATATGTCTATAATAGAATATCCCATAGTGCACTTGGGTTCAAAACCCCTGAAGAAATGTTCATAGGAAAGAAACCAGAGCTAATCCACCTCAATATATTTGGTTGTCCAATGTTTGTTCATATTCTAAAAGAGAAAAGAACTAAGTTGGATCCTTCTGGAAAGAAAGGAATATTTGTTGGATACTATGAGGTCTCCAAGGAATTCATAATATATATACCAGGTTACCATCATATGGAAATTAAAATAAATGTAACCTTTGATGAAGATACAACTCTCAATAAATTGAGAAAGTGCCAACTTGATGAAACATATGAAGAAGTTGTAGCTCCCACAATTGCAGAACTAATGAAAGAAGTTGCACCTTTTCATGAATATGAGATTCCAGAAGAAAATGATATGTTGGAGCCCCAAGAACCTCCCCACATGAATATATCCCACAAGATAAATCGATCTTGGGCTCGCAAAATTATTCAATATGCATAAACGTATGGTGCTCCATAAGGATCCACAAGGCAGAGCAAGAAGCCAAATCCATTTCCTAGTTATGTGGCTTTGATGTGTGATCTTGTAGACAAAGAAACTACCTGTTTTGAAGTAGCGGTTCAAAAGAGAGAATGTCTAGAAGCCAGTGACGGAAGAATACCAATCCATAATGAAGAATGATGTGTGGGACTCTAGTTCCCAAACCGGAAGGTAAAATTGTGGTATCTTCCAAATGGATCTACAAGATAAAACATATAACCGATGGAAGTATTGAGAAATACAAAACCAACTTTGTGTCCCGTGGATTCTCTAAAAAGGAAGGAATCGATTATAAAGAGACATTTGCTCCTGTATCAAGGTACACTTCTATCAGAACCATCATGGCACTTGCAACCAAGACGAAATGAAAGTTACACCAGATGGATGTGAAAACAACCTTCCTAAATGGTGTTATTGAAGAAGAAGTGTACATAGAACAAACACAAGTTTTTGAAGTTGAAGTAGCAGGACACATGTATGTAAGATGAAGAAGGATTTGTATGGATTGAAGCAAGCTCCAAGAGATTGGTATGGAATAATCGATAATTTTTTGACAAGCTTGAGCTTTACCAAAAGTAAGGCTGATCCTAACCTTTACTTCAAGGTTATGGATGATGAACCTATCATATTATTGTTGTATGTGGATTATTTATTCCCGATAGGCAATGAGAAGGAAATATCAGAGTGTAAGAAGAAGCTCCCTATAAAATTTGAGATGAAAGACCTTGGCTTGATGCATTATTTTCTAGGTCTTGAAGTATGGCATCGCCCATAAGGAATATTCCTTAACCAAGGGAAGTATGCAGTAGAAATCTGAAAATGTTTGACATGTTGGAATGTAAAGCCATGGACACACCCATGGATACACACTTGAAGTTCTTGGTTGATGCTTCATCAGAATTAGTGGATGTGACACTATACATACATATTATTGGTTCATTGATTTATTTGACGAATACCCGACTAGATATATGCTTTTCTATGAACACTTTGAGTCACTATCTGGTTGATCCAAGACATGTTCTCCTGGTAGTTGCAAAGCATGTGATGAGGTACCTAAAAGGTATAATGGACTATGGTATCAATTATACTAGAGATCATGTCTTTAGACTGTATGGTTATACATATTCAAATTGGGCAGGAAGTGTCTCATATAAAAAGAGCACTTCAAGAGGATATTTTAGTCTGGGGTCAGCCATGATCTCATGGCTAAGTAGGAAGCAGTCCAGTGCTTCCCTTAGCATTGCAGAAGCAAAAAATATTGCAGCTTGTTCCGCTAGTTGTGAATCCATATGGCTTCGGAAGTTGTTGTCACATCTATTCTATATGGAGATGGATGCTACCATGATTTTATGTGATAACCAAAGCTGCATGGAGATGACATAGAACCCCATTTTCCATGATAAGATTAAGCACATAGAAATACGGTACTTCTACATTCGCGACATGGTGCAGAAGGGAGCTATACGGCTCCAATATGTGAGCATAGATGAGCCTGTTGCAGATGTGCTGACTAAGCCTCTATCTCATGTGAAGTCTAAACACTTTCGGGACAAGATATGTGTTGTTTGTAAGGACTTCCCTCAAAAGGGGGAGTAGTATTGATGATACTATGGTATCCTGATCACAATAGGTAGCTAAGTTGGGATTGATCATCCTTAGACTTGATCCCATAATTTCGAAAGTAAATATTGTCTTAAATGTTTATCTTGATGGAATTGATCCCATAATTCTGAAAGGAAGGATCGAACAAGATGTTGACAGACTCTTCTAATTCCGAAAGGAAGGATCGTCCAATATATTGCTATTGATCATCCTTACACTTGATCTTGTAATTCCTAAAGGAAGGATCTTACAAGATGTTGACGGACTTGATCTTGTAATTCCGAAAGGAAGGATCATCCAATATATTGGTATTGATCATCCTTACACTTGATCTCATAATTCCTAAAGGAAGGATCGTCTTAAATGTTGACCTTGATGGACTTGATCTTGTAATTCCGAAAGGAAGGGTGATCCAAGATGTTGATGGACTTGATCCCATAATTCCGAAAGGAGGGATCATCCAAGATGTTGGGATTGATCATCCTTAGACTTGATCCCTTAATTTCAAAAGGAAGGATCATCTTAAATGTTGATATGAGTGAACTTGATCCTGTAATTCTGAAAGGAAAGATCATCCAGGATGTTAGTGGACTTGATCCCGTAATTCTGAAAGGAAGGATTGTCTAGGATTTTAGCGATAGACTTGATACCATATTTCCTAAAGGAAGGATCACCATGTGTATGTATGTGTTATTTGTGATTAGTATTGATAGCTCTGCAAATAATTGATCTCATAATTCTAAAAGAGAAAGGATCATCTAGGTACCACAAATGTGTTGTCCATGATACCGTAATTCTGAAAGGAACATATCACCTTTGTTTTCCATGATTTTGTAATTTCGAAAAGAAGGATCATGCTAGTTGTTGATACACCTTCCATAGATGATTTCACTCCAGCCTTGAGGTTTTGATGATGGTGTTGTTATACTTGTCACATGTTGTTATTCCATCTTTACGCTAATCAGCCATCCTCATGTTGTCGTCATTGTTGTTATTCCAAATTTATGCTAATGAGACATCCTCGTGCTGTCATTTCTAGAAGGTGATTCGGTTCCATGCTTCATATGATGATGTTCCAACAGATGATGGTGATTCTCCAACTCCATGTTGCTGGCGATGCTCCAGTTCCATGTTGTAGATGATGATGCTCCAAATCCATGCTGCTGAGGATGAATCAGTTCCATGCTGCATATGATGATGTTCCAACAGATGATGATGATGCTCCAACTCCATGCTACTGTTGATGCTCTAGTTCCATATTGCAGATGATGATACTCCAACTCCATGTTGCTGATAATGTTCTAGTTCCATGTTGCAGATGACGATGCATCAGTTCCATGCTGCAGATGATGATACTCCAGCTCCGTGCTAAAGATGATGCCGTCTTTCAAAAATTACGATGATCTATAGATGTACCAGACGGTGTTTCAAAAGATGATGTTGATGATGCCTCATCTCTCCTTTCGATGATGTTGTGTAGAGCCACACCAGTTATTGTTGTTGTCAATAGAATACCCTTCTTGTCAAGGGGGAGTGTTGACATAATGTAACTTTGAAGAATATTCTACTTGTACTTTACATTATTATTATTCCTCATTCTAGAGATGTCACTAATGTAAAAGTTCATATAAAAGTCATGAGGTAAACCCTCCATTGTAAGTCGGGTCAATACTACCCCTAAAAGAACAATAATATTATTATTGTGATTTTACCTAGGTAAGTTGGCCCTGTCAGTTTGATAGGTCAACCCAGTTAGGTTAAATTTTAGTTAGAAGTTTCAATATAAATAGGGAGGAACCCTCCCTAATTTATACACACTCACTCACACTTGTATTGCACAGGAGAGAGAAAGAAGGAAGGATAGAGAAGGAGGAGGACTAGTGTATTTGGTGTTTTGGTTCTTATGCTTGGGGTTTGGTCTCTCTCTCTCTCTCTCATGAGACTTTGTTCTTTGGTCATTGCATTATGGTAATCTATCTTAAGGAAGTTTTGCTAGGTTTTTTCCTTTTGGGTTTCCCATGGTAAATTGTTGTGTATGTTGTGATTGTGTTTCTTTCAGTGATCCTCTTTATGATGTTATTTTGAAAATGTATTAAATGCTTACCGAGTTAGGAATTAAGCTATGGAAGCATTGAAATATTAATATATATGGTACAAAATATATAACTATCTTGCGATATAGAACATGTGTTTCCTCCTAGGAGGTCATAGGTTCGAATCCAGATGGGGGTAGGGTATGTACACGTTTGTAGACTTAGCAATTACATTGATGTGTAGAAGGGAGTCTCTTGTCCCACAAACAAAAGGGTCTCATACACCAAATTGGTGTGTGTCTTGACGTGACCTTAAAAATAGATGATTATTATTATTGCTACTATTAGTAATATCGCTGAAATCAATGGATCTTAACAATACTATTAGATCATATTGCATTTCCCAATACATAGATTTCAAATTAGAGGGATATTATAGCATATAATGAAAATATCCATCTAAAGGCATAGATTAATAGATCATAAATGCTCCTGAATGTAAGCAATGCATATATCTTTCCTTTAACTAATTGTTCCTAGCAATTTACCCAATTATATATTAACTTGCAATTATTACAAAACTAATATCTAACTCATTCTTCCATATTAACTTTTTTTGTTTGCTTGCTTGAATATCCCTTACTTGTGGGAGCAGCCTATGGTCTAAGAAACCATGACCTAGGGGCATCTAAGCTGTCAAAATCACCTTGGGATCACACTTGACCTCGACCATACCAACCTCAACTTTGATGGATTTTGGGTGTCGCCTCCCAACTAAGTCACCCCTAAGGGGAATTGAACTTAGGTTGCCTTGTTGACAAGTCCCACACCTTAACTGAGTGAGTTAGCGACAATTGCCTACTTCTGTGATTAACTTAACAATGCACAATCCAATATATTTTCCATTATAATAGTTTAAGTGCGGACTTTTCCAATTTGAAATTGTGTTGTAAACTATAACAGATAAATCCTACAAATAGACAAAATTCACATTAATAATTAATTATGCAGTAAAATAGTTATTTACCAAAAACTAATATCTAACTCATTGTTCTATCATTAAATTGAGAATATATAATTCAATATATTTTCCATTATAATAATCTAGGGGTCAACTATTCCTATTTGGAATGATAACAAAGAAATTCTACAAATAGGCAAATGTTGCATCTATTGATTAATCATGAAGTAAAATAGTTTCAATTTACCCAATTATTGATTAATTTGGCCCTAATTAAAAAACTATTATATAACTTATTGTTCTATTATTAACTTAACGATAGATAATCCAATATATTTCCATAATAATTGTCTAGATACAAACTATTCCAATTTGGAATCGTATTATAAGTGCTAACATACAAATCCTACAAATATGCAAAAGTTCCATTCATTAATTAATTATGAAGTAAAATGGTTATTTGCCCAAAACTAATATCTATCTCATTTTTTATTTTTAGCTTAGCAATGCATAATCCAATAGGGACCAACTATTCCAATTTGGAATTGTGTTGTAAATGACAACACAAAACCTACAAATAGAGAGTAGTTGCATTAATTAATAAATAGACAGTACTTGCATTAATTAATAAATAGACAGTACTTGCATTAATTAATTAATTAATTATGAAGTGAAATACTTGCAATTTTCTTAATTATTGATTAATTTGCAATTATTACAAAACCAATTACTCATTGTTCTATTATTAACTTAACAATATATAATCCAATATATTTTCCATTGTAATCATCAATGTGCCACTTATTCCAATTTGAAACCTTGAGACATGTGCTTCTTATATTTGAGCTGACATGTGCCACTACAAGGTTATAGACTTGACACATCTCACCCAATGTATATTTATGTAACTCATATCTCAATTATTACAAAACTAATAACTCATTGTTCTATTATTAACTTAACAATACATAATCCAATATATTTTCCATTATAACCATTCATGTGCCAACTATTTCATTTGGAATCTTAGAGCCAACATGTGCTTCCTATACTTGCGCTGACATGTGCGCTACAATGTTATAGAAGTGACACATCTCACCCAATGTATATTTATGTAACTCATATCATAATGTATTTATATCTGACTCACACTAATGACAATAATTCAAGTTTTGGAGTTATTCAAGGCTTGTAAATTAAGAGTATGTCTTCAATGAATTTGTACTTGACTCACATAATGAAGATAATTAAGTTTTGGAGTTATTCAAGGCTTGTCAAGTAAGAGTTTGCATTCAATGTATGTATATGTGACTCACATATTGAAGATAATTCAAGTTTTGGAGTTATTCAAGACTTGCCAATTAAGAGTTTGTCTTCTAGTGTTTTTTTTTTGTCATCCTTGTCATCTACTTTTTATGTCATCTTGCATAACTCTTCATTTGAATATTCCACCACAATACTTGCATAATTTTTTTTATTTTTATTGGAGGCACATATTTATGTATTATAACACTTATGACATTAGTTTTCCAAATTCAATTGATGCACCAATCCCATAATTTTACATAACTTTTACTAAATTTTTATCCAAGCTTCACAACTTGTGATTGAATTTGACTAAACAAATGTAACTTTGAATTTACTATTTACTCTAAGACTAATTATTTCAACTTCAACTTCAACTTCAACTTTGACTTCTTAGAGTGTTTACACTCATGCAATGGTTTTAGCTCACTAAATCAACATAGTTATGGCTTTTCATTTAGGATTAGTTTACCATTTATTTTCAACTTTAGACCCCTCACTAAAAACCTCTCATTTCAAGACTATTGACTTTTAGCATCTTATATATGTTTAAATAACATACTGCAATGTCTTTCTCAAGGACATTTCGAGAAATTAAAGCAAGAAGACAACATCATTATACACGATCTTTGCACTCAATACAAACCATTTTACAACTTTGACCATCTTCAAGTAGTCACCCATTACAAATTTACATCTTTATTTAGTATTTGTTCCCAAGTAAAATAATGTAATGCATCTTTGAAATTCTTTTTTCTTTTTTTCCTTCTTTGTGGGATACATTTAACAAAATAAACAACATACTAGCGTGTATTCAGGGAACTTCTTTGGCATCCAATGGGCTCTCATCTCTTCACGTTAAGGTGAAATGGCCTAGTCACGTTCATTGCTTTGCTCAAGTATCTCATGGTGGTTGATGAAAAAAAACGAGCCTTCAAATGTTCTAGTGAACTTTAGCCTTCAAATGTTCTAGAGGGAATATTATCTCCCATGGCCGCTTGGTTTATTGTGCACAAAAGAGATTGACCTCCCATACTTTTCTTGATCTTTGAACTGTTTTAGTTTTAATAGATTTATTGCAAGTCCAATGCTTTTACTGTGATATTGGAAAAGTGTTACTTAAGACCCCACACATAGCAACATGTATATCCCTTCTTTATCAAGTGAACTAATTCATTGACAATAAGAATACCTTCCAATCTCATTTCATTGACACTAAGAATACCTTCCAATCTCATTTTCATGGAGTGAAGAATTGAGTTTCCACATGATAAGATAATGTCTATGTGTGGGGTCTCAAGTGTTACTTGAGACCCCACACATAGCAACATGTATATCCCTTTTTTATCAAGTGAACTAATTCATTGACACTAAGAATACCTTCCAATCTCATTTTCATGGAGTGAAGAATTGAGTTTCCACATGATAAGATAATGTCTACTTTTAATAATTGCATCAATATTATATATAATATATATATACAGCTGTCATCAAAATCCCAATTGATAAGCAGCCTAGAAAATTGAGACAAAATCCCAACTAATAAGCTTTTTAGAAAACCGAGTTAAAAAATTGATAAGCATTTTAGGAAATTAAATCAGAAAACATAGTAATCTTTTCTTTTTAATCATAGTTATAAGGGATGAGTATCATAAACAAGATCTTAGGATTTTTGAACAACAAGATCCAAAAATGCATTTGTAACAATTAAAGATAATCATATTAGGGGAGTTTTGAGGTAAAAAATGGGTTTTAAAACAAAAATTGTACCATTAGGATTAACTTTATAAAAACCAATAGGACTCAAGATGATGATGTCAACCATAAGGGTACAATTTATAAAAAACAATGGAGGAGAAAAAAAACTATTTTTTTCTTATCGTATTTTTTATATATCTTCTTATGGATGCACCCAAATTTTGAGTTTGGGGGCTCATTGGATGTGGAATTTAATTCCGCATCCAACGCATACCCACACTGCATATTTATGGGGTACCGACGACACCCAAACATGAAAATTTCAATAAAAACCGTATTTTAATATTGAAAATTTCATTTTTGGGTGTCGTCGGTACCCCGACAATATGCAGTGTGGGTATGTGTTGGATGCCGAATTAAATTCTACATCTAACAAGTCCCCAAACTCAAAATTTGGGTGTACCCATAAGAAGATATGCCATAAAATACATTTTTTTTTATTGAAATTTTCATTTTTGAGTGTCATGGATACCTCAGAAGTATGCAATGTGGGTATGGGTTGGATGCGAACCAACGAGTTCCCAAACTCGAAATTTGGGAGGACCGATAAGGAGATATGCCAAAAATAAAATACGAAAAATTAGTTTTTCTTTTTCCCTTCAAAATTTAGAACTTTTATTTTATTATTATAACACTTATTTTATTATATCCCTTATGAGGCCCATTTCAGACCTCAAAACTCCCCTAATGAGGGGTTGGAGATGCCAGTGCATCTATTGAAATGTGTGGGTACTTCAAAAGAAGCCTTGTAGTTCACATTTTAAATTGGGCAATGACTCCTCATAATAATGGTTCTCGATGAAGAGGAGTACTTTGAGCCAAGAAACATTCTTGATCATGATGTTGCAACCCTCATATATGAGATATTTGATATTTTTTTCTGCGACCATGCAGATAAATATGGGAGAATACATATAATTTCATATTAATACACACATTATGAACTCTTGAAACTAAAAATAAGTTAACTCATATTAAGAACAATACTAATTATGGGAATTATAATCAAGTCATGAACATCTTCACCGACTAGCTACAAAAAAAATAACATTCCACTGAATCATAATCTCTTTGACATACCAGTACTCTCTATGAAAAATGCCACCCCACATTGAAGGCATAAATCCAGCATGGCAGAATTCTCGTGGCTCGAATCCATATCCTCTCACATGACCCTATCATTGTAATTATCAATTCAAATTTCACATCAACAATCTCAATATACCAACCTGCTTTCCCCTCAACCTGCATAATCCCTTAGTCTATTCACTTCCCTCCAAGGCACTAGCACACGATGATGATGAATATTTATGTTGGGATTCTAGGGATTATCAATGGTAAATGAACTCTCTTAATACCAAAAAAAATAGCTTTGCACATAATCATAATTTATTCAAAATGTCATGGTTGTATATACTTATAATTTATTGGTTATTAAAACCATGACAACATAAACTCAAATCAATAAGATGACCTATGGATGCAACTATGGTATCACAACCTCAAGTTAGAAAGTTCTAAGGAGAATGAACGTGAATAATGTACCACCTCTACACATACTCATAAATTCATCATAATTCAATGGTATCAATTTCCTATAATTTTATTACAACAATACTATGACGGTTTTAGCTCTAAAAGAACTCAAGGAAGAGTGTACATGAATAATGAACAAGGAGAGAAGCTTTGCAAGCCTAGAATAATAAAATATATATGATATCTTAAGAGACCCCATTTGCTTTTATAGGAACCACACATATCTCACTTTGGAAACTAATCCCAAGATTATATGATCGTCATAAAGCAATGGTTAGAGAAATTTAGGATAACAATAAAATATTATTCTTATATATTTTATTTCTCTAGAAAAATAATAATTTAAAGAACTAAGGTTAAGGGAGTTATGATAGGGTAAGTAAAACCCTTCTTTCTTTCCGCTCTCATGGATTCATGGCTCCCCATTCATTGTCCTTCTTCTACAACGTGTGATGAATTTATATTAGCATTCAATTTGCAAATTACAATTGCATATGTTTGACTTATAACCATTCATTACATACATCTACATTAATTCTTTGGATCTAAACTAAGGCATTACAATGGATGCATATGATTAAGTGAAGGATGCACAAGTTTTATTTAATTTTTTGGATGAAGTAATTGAGGAGGTGGTGGCGGATAATGTTGTACAGTTCATTTCTAATGATGCCTCTAACTATGTTGCAATAGGAAAGATGTTGGAGGAAAAACATCCCACCATTTGGAATCCTTGTGAATCTCATTGGTTGGATCTCATGCTTGAGGACATTGGGAAAATTGAGTGGGTGAAGGGTTGCATGGAACAAGCAAAATCCATACTAGATACATCTACAATCATGCATGGGTCTTAAGTTTTATGAGGAAAAACACAGTGGGTAAAGAGATTGTTTGGTTAGCTATCACATGATTTGAAATGAACTTTCCTATGTTTCTATACATGGTTGACCAAAAATCCAACTTGTAGAAAATGTTTTCTTGTGATGAGTAGAATGCATCTCAATGGAGCAAAAAAGATGAAGGGAAAGACATTGTTGACATTTTTTTGGAGAAATCATTTTGGAAAACTGTATAATAGATAGTACTTGTTACCTCTTGGATCTACACATAATATAAGTCCAATGTTCTAGGTACAAACCTTAAGGGAAATCTCAAAAGTTCTCTCCCAAGTCACCTCGATGGAGCCTCCCTTCACTTTAGGATGAATCTCCTCCAACACAAGGGGTTTTTCCCAAATGAACTTATGATACAATTTGAATTTAGGTGGATGGTAGGTTGATAAGACCAATGCCAATCAAAGGGATACGGTGTCAAGGAAAACAAACAAAGAGGGTTTGGATTTTTATGGATAACACATATCCAACCCATATACCAATGTTCCATGAATTACTCCAAATGAATTATTAGGATATATGAGAGTGAGTAAGAGTCCTAACAATGGATGCACCATCAAAACTAATATGTTTAAAGCCAAGAAATAATATGCAACTGAAATAGTAAAGGAAGAAATATAACGTGTATTCCAAAGAAAAGGATCAAGAAAGACAATTATATTCAAAGGAAGGAATTGCTGATGATTGTAGCTCAGACAAGTACTTGTGCATAGGCTAGGTATTGTGCATGTAGGAGTCATTTAAATACTCTCTAGATACTTGCTTGAGAGAGAAAGTGACTTTTGTATCTATTCCCTAAGTTTAACTTAGGAAAAACACATTAATTAACTTAATGTTAGCTAATGACTAAAGTGAACTTAAGATCAAGTGAGAGCTGTTGATCTTAAGTGAGGCTTTATATCTAATCTCAACCATTAATCGATTTGGAGATCTAGGGTTAGGGTTTTGGTCATTGAGATGTTATAAAAGGAATCCTAAGGAGAGGAGCAAACACACAATAACCACACAGAGTGAGTTGGATCTCATTGATTGGTTGGATAAGGAATTTCAACTAAGTGTTCAAGTAGAGAAGGTAGTATCCAAGTGCAATAGGCTAAGTTATATTTCTATTATTGTTTTAATCCTCAGTGGGCCATTTACCCAAGAGGGGATCTTAGGTAGAGATTGAATTTTTCAGTGGCTTGGAACATCCCCTTCTTACACTTTGATCAGTCTTCTTCTCATTATTTCACACTTTGATCATCACTGTCATAGTTATCATGATCATTGTCATTGTCATAATTTCCATCTAATTCATCATTATTATCATCATTGTCATCTAGGTCATTATTATCGATGCCACTATCATCATTGTCATCTCCACCATCATCGTCATGATGATGATGATGGTGTTTATGATGAAAATTATGATGATGTGATTATATGATGGTGATGATGATGAAAATCATGACAACCATTTCCATCATCCTCATCCTCCTCCTCATCACTATACTTTCCATCATTGTCTTGATTGTCAACATCATCATATATTGATGTTATTGTTAATGTCGCCATCATCATTGTTGTTTCCATTGTCATCACCACTATCATTGCCATCTTCATCACCATCATCCTCATTATCATCTCCATCATAGTCGAGATCATTTTTGTCGTCGTTGTCATCATCATCATCATCATTTCCATTCATGTCATTGTCTTTGTCATAATCATTGTCATTGTCATCATCATCATATACTCACATCTGCATCAATCTCATAATCATTGATAACATTATTGTCATCGTTGGCGTCATCATCGTCATTGCCATCATCATTGTCATCGTCATCATCACTGTCATAATTGTTGTCATCATTCATGTCATTGTCATTGTAATCATCATTCTCCATGTTACTAACATTTTTCTCATTCCCTTGGAACTAATAATGACAAAACTTCAAACTAGGTTCCAAACTAGGCACATTTAGCACCTAGAGTAGCATCCCAATCCAAATACATTTCCCTTATCCTAGGCTATGTAGGTGCAAAACTAGGCACACTCTGTTGGGATGGCTTAAAAGTAGATGCACATTGCACCAACTTTAGTGACAATTGTTGGGTAAATTCCAAAAATAATAAAATGTTCATGTGGGTTTTGATGGATTTCATAAAATGAAAAGAGGGAGGAGGTGGTGGTGGTGATGGTGATGTCAATGATAATGATATGGTGTGATTATGTGATGATGATGACAATGATGATGTTGATGATGAGGATTCCAGTTATGACAATAACAAGGATAATGTGACAAAGTGTCCTCAGACACATAATTTTATTAAAGAAGAAGGAAAATAATTACATCACAGAGATGTGAGGGCTAAATCTCGAAAGATTACCTCACATGGAAAACTCGATGGATTTAAATATCCAAAGAGTAACAACTAATTTACCGTTACCAAAACTAACTAAGGGACACCTCACATAATCACATGAGTGTGTAGATTCCCTTTTACATTTATTAAACTAAACTTCTAATTATTACATTTTGGATCATAATTCCTAACAATCCCCCCTTTGATCCAAAAATTCTTTTGAACAAATACCAAGTTCATTTCTAAACTTATCAAATTTGACCCTTCCAAGAGATTTTGTAAAAATATCTGCAGTTTGATCTTCTGATGGACAATACTTTGGCTTGATGATTTGTTTGACGACGAGAGCCCGAATGTAATGATACTTAGTATCCACATGCTTAGTTTTTGAATGAAAAACAGGATTTTTGGCTAACTTTATTGCTGACTGATTATCAATAAATAATGAAGTTGCTTCTTTCTGATCAACTTTGAGGTCTTGCAAAATCCTTCTTAACCAAACTATCTCACAAGCAGCTTCC
>LPNX010255754.1:344304-374511 GCA_001517045.1 Pseudotsuga menziesii
CAACCACGTTCCAACCAGACCAAGCTTCAACCGCATGCTCTGATACCACTTTGACAAAGTGTCCTCAGACACATAATTTTATTAAAGAAGAAGGAAAATAATTACATCACAGAGATGTGAGGGCTAAATCCCGAAAGATTACCTCACATGGAAAACTCGATGGATTTAAATATCCAAAGAGTAACAACTAATTTACCGTTACCAAAACTAACTAAGGGACACCTCACATAATCACGTGAGTGTGTAGATGCCCTTTTACATTTATTAAACTAAACTTCTAATTATTACATTTTGGATCATAATTCCTAACATAATGTTGACAATGAAGAGAATGAAAATGCTGATTATAATGTTATTGTAACACCCCAACTTAACTAAAAATATATATATTTAAATAAGCATATTAACTTATGTCTTAACTAGTTCAACTTATAATTATTAATTAAATAAATACATTTGAAAAACAAAAAGGGAGAGAGATTGCATTAAGTTTAATTATAGAAATTACATCTAAAATGGATTAATTAATTCAAGTAATATTAAGTGCACGGTGACCACTTGTTATTGATGCGAAACTCAACAAATTAGTTTAAAAAAATTAATATTAATTGTAAAAAAGGAGGTGGGGGGGGGTCAATTGGGGGTGAGGGGGTGTTGTTGGTTGCATGTTGCCTTGCTAGTTTTATGGTGCTATGAATGGTCTATTTAGGAGAGGGAGTGGTTTGGAGGCTTGGGGAGTTGTGTGAGTTTGAGGAAGTCATAGTATGGAATAGACTTAACTATTAGGGGATTGGTGGCCTCAACAATTAATGGGGGATTAGGTTGGGATTAGAGTAGCCGCCTTAAAAAGTGTTGCAGTATGTGTTGTTGATGGTGTTGGTAAATTTTTTAGATTCTATAGTTTAACTATAATTCGAGTCCACGGGTTCATGTATGTCTTCCTCTTTGATATATGTTTTATAAATGTTTGCCGAGTACTCTAATTGTGAAAATTAGCGATGTAGTTATTATTTATCTATTTGTTATTAATGTTGTAAATAATTGTTACTATGAATTCAAGTTCAAGAAAATGTGCATAATTAAATAAAGAAAATTTTACCCCTTAATGAATTCAAGGCTTCACATTTGACACCAGAGCTGTTTTTTCAACCCTAGGACCTATCAACCTCTTCTTATTTTGCAAAATAAAAAATTTCTACTGTAAAATAAAAAAAAATAAACCCAATCATGGTTCAACTTATATAATCATTGTGTTAGGTCATGGTTATGTATCAGGTCTTCTCTTCTAGAAGTCGATATTTGACTATATAGTCTTCTTTGTTTGGATGGGTAGACCACCAAACCTAATATGGACAGAAATATCTTGAGATTGGAGAAATTTGGGAGGAACTGGGACCATGGAAAATCATGGAATAATATGACCACCACATAGCATGAGGTTCACTCTTACTTGTAAACCATACAAATCCCGAGTTTGGATGTGGAATGTTAAATCTAGTATATGTTTCACTACTTTTTTTTTCCTTTTAAATTTGGAAACAAGTTATGAATTTTCCTCCAATTTATGTTTATTTTGCAAGGATGTTAAATGTATTGTATATTTGCACCATATTTAATAATATACCAAAGTAATTGAACCTTATCTATCTACATCCATAGTATTATAGATAAGTTTTGTTGTTTTTGAATAATTTGAACCCTTGAACACCTGTTGGCAAATTATGTCTGTTAGTGCTTAGCCCAAGCCAAACCGTTGCTAGTAATGGGATTGATGTCTCCCAATATATTTTTCAATTGATAATAATATGGATTTGATAGTCAATTAAACCCAAGAATGTATACATTCTCTTCATCTCTTTAACTTAAATTGGTCTCTAATAGCGTTGCAGGTCATGGGCATCGGGATTTAACTATCCATATGTGGGTTGTATTGCTCTGCATGGATGCTATTCCTTTTACCCATATAAATAAGCATGTGTGGTGGCTCTTAATTTTAAGAGTGGAAGAAATAATACAACTCCAATTTATGTTTATTTTGCAAGGTTGTTAAATGTATTGTATATTTGCACCATATTTAATAATATACCAAAGTAATTGAACCTGAGTCTATCTACATCCATAGTATTATAGAGAAGTTTTGTTGTATTTGAATAATTTGAACCCTTGAACACTTGTTGGAAAATTATGTCTGTTAGTGCTTAGCCCAAGCCAAATCGTTGCTAGTTATGGGATTTATATCTCCCAATATCTTTGTCAATGGACAACAATATGGATTTGATAATCGATTAAACCCAAGCATGTATATATTCTCTTCATCTCATTAGATTAAATTGGTCTCTAGTAGCGTTGTAGGTCAGGGGCATCAAGATTTAGCTATCCATCTATGGGTTGTATTGCTATGCATGGATACTATTCCTTGTACCCATACAAATAATCATGTGTGGAGGTGTCTCTTAATTTGAAGAATGGAAGAAACAATACAAATCCAAAGGAGAATTAAATTTCTATACTAGTTTGCAAGTGTCATCAATTAAATGATTGAAGAATTGTGTCCCTGCCAACCATTGGTAATGGTGTTAGTACTTATTCTGTCTCAACACTTTTTATTATTATAATAATTAATCTCTTATCTAGTATCTAGTATTGATACTCTCACATTGATGCAAATATTCTTTGCTTCTACTATCTTCTTGTCCATTTCATCACCTCAACTTTGTATCTGTACAAAAACTAGGGAAAAGTATGACGAGTGATTAAGTTGATTGGTCGAATATAGTCATGGATTGCTATTGGAAAGAATTCAGTCCCAAAATAACAACACTCCACTCCTCAATCACACTATTGAAATCTTCATTAATTTATAGTAAAGGCTTAAATGCTTATACTCTGTTGGACAAATGGATTAGCCATATTTTGAGGTCTCTTTTTTTGTTAATATATTTTGAGATTGAGTATTCTTTCACATAATGTAGAGTATAATGGTATAAGAATTTTAAGTATCATAAGCTATGAATGACCATATATGGCATTGTTAGTCCCTGAGGCATACTAGGTTGAAGGATAATATGCACCAGGGGATGACGAGGATCAAACTTTAAAGATGTTAGAGATAAATATGTGTAAGCTGGGATAATTTGTGTGCTTCTTGAATTTATTTACAACTTGAAAGATATGAATTGGATTTAAACATGTAACATCATTTCAGGGGAATATCACATAGCATAATAGGGCATGAATATAAATGGACATGACTTAGTAGATGGAAAACACTTTAAAGCACTGTAGGTTCTTGAAGAACAATTCTCTGTTATTTAATGGCAGAGAAACGTACTAATATTATTTACAAGTACAAAAACCATTATAATTGAAAACTTCATGTACAACCGGTTCACGTATGCATAAAAGAAACTGGACCAAAGGTCACACAAAATAAATCTTTGTTGAAAACTCCATCATTCAATGAAATACGCACTAAAAACAAAAATTAAGATGAATTACTTCTCAAGGATTTATTATTTCTCATGAGAAGATACATAGACTAGAATAGTAATGGAAAACATGAAGAAAATACTGTATCAGAATAAGAACTTCTTTGTTAATGCTCCATAATCATCTCTGAAACTCAAAATTACAAGGAAAAAGGGTCCATCGACTCAACAATCATAGAGGGGGATTCAAAAATATCGTCCTTGAATAATGAAACCATATTACATTATATGACCCTTTCGGGCCACAACATAATTCAATTAGACTTAACAGACTTGTAACATACTTTTATCTTTTCACTTTTTCTTTTGATTTACATATGATATTTAATGACCCTTTACTTTCAACTTTTATTCTCAGCCTTTCCTTTCCTCTTTCATTTGTCTGGTGATGTCTTTCCTCTCATGTAGACTTGAGGTTGCACAAATGGATGACTAGGAGGTATACCTGCTTGTCTATTTTGATGCATCATTTGTCTGTTTGCTTGACCTCTAGTTGGCATAAAACCCAAAGGGGTTGGTTGACCTGCAAATTGTTATGGAATTTGAGGCATCTGATGACCACTATGGTGCCGTGTTGAACTAGAAGTTTGTCCTAAAGTCATAGCTCTAGGTGGAAATATTATCTTATGGTATTTTCCCACAACTTACCATATTTTTCCATAGGGATACAATGCTCTTTCAAATCCTTCAATGCTATCTCAACTTCAATATACTTTTCATATGACAATGGTTCCAACTCCTTAAGTAAAGCTCTTAGTCTAATCCATATATGGAAATCAAGATTTAATCTTTCATTAACATGGCCACCACTTATCCATCCATCTAATATGTATTCTTGAGGAACTACATTCCTTTTCTGATTCAAGTTGACATGATATTCTTCCCTTGAATAAAACTCACCATTTCCATCCCATGGGTATGGAAATCCCAACTTGATAATTCCATTAAACACACATTTACTAGGCGGCTATATCATTAGCCAAAATGATCATATTATTCTCTCCTATTTAGCAGGGTTTCCTTTAACACCATTTTCATGTCCACCTTATCAGTTGGGTCCTATTATCAATATGCAACTCTTCTAGTTGTATCCTACTTATGATATAAGTAATCATTAATTTTTTCTTCCTTCCTTGGCATGTCTTGTATTTCTGTCTCCACCCTCTTTCTTTCTTCCGTGGCTGATTTATAGATCACAAGTTCATCTTGAATAACTTCACATAATCCCATTTGCTCAGAAATGTTTGAGATATTTTGTCCCACAAAGCATGCCGTCTTCTTTTGATTAATTGCTCT
Organism: Pseudotsuga menziesii; assembly: GCA_001517045.1. Classification (NCBI taxonomy): domain Eukaryota; kingdom Viridiplantae; phylum Streptophyta; class Pinopsida; order Pinales; family Pinaceae; genus Pseudotsuga; species Pseudotsuga menziesii. The sequence continues at coordinate 349,089 of LPNX010255754.1, forward strand.
CCTTTACTATCCAGATCAAGCTTTTTGGTCTGACTTTTTGATCTGCATCTTCAATATCCTCCTCTTTTTTGCTTATCTCTCCCTCTAATTCCAAAATTTGCTCATACTTCTTATTTATATCAACCTCCAACTCTTGGATATTTTTATCCTTTTCATCATGCTCCTGAGTTGGTGGATGTGTAGTGTTTTGAATTGGGACATCTTCATCAATGACCTCCTTCTTTGTTGGTTGCTTCTCAGGATCTGATTTACTCTGCTCAATCTCTGCTGTAGGCTGGATTCATTCTTGCACTTTTGAAACTAATGCTTGAAAAGGGACACTAGCACGAACGGATGTTTTTTGAAGCTTGAGGGATGATATTTTCCTATGTAAATCATATATTGTTTTATCTCTTGCCTCTGCTATATCCTTATAGTGTACATATCTGACATAGATTTTATCTTTCTCTCTTTACACTTGTATTATCTTAGTAGTTTGGTCTGGTTGTGTAGTGGGAATTTTGAACTGTTTTTTCAGTTGAGCTATCTCATTGTCATTTTTAGCTATCAAGGCTTTAACCTGTGATCCATCTGCAGGGTTGGATGCCTGTAATGGGGATTTCTCCCCTGTTACGGGAAAAAGCACCAGCCTTACGTCAATAGGATCGTAAGGGAGAGTTCATGGAAAACTAAAACAACAAACAAGATTAGTAACACAAAGCAAATATATATATATATATATATATATATATATATATATATATATATTTNAGTTATACCTTCTTTCTTGTAAAGTGGGCCACCATGGCCGTCTCGAAAGTGGTCTGCCTCTCCATAGGCTGGTTCTCCAGGTGGGTACGGAGAATGTCTCGACGTACTAAGTGGGAATGGTATGGAAACAAGATGGTGGAAAAAAGGTGTGTGAATACCTGAGAGCAAAAGGTGTCCCAACGCACTCACAAAATGAAATGGGAAAAAGGTTATTTTGGGAGAGCCCTTCATAATGTATTTATAGAACGATTCTAGGGTTTTTTGACCCAATGTGGTTACCCATGGTATTTTCCTATGGTTTTCTCTCTTTTAGGGTTTTACACCATTTTTAATGTTTTGGAATCTTTTTTAGGGTTTTTGACCCTTTTTTGGAGAGAGTGATGTTAAACCATAGTAAATAAAAATGTTTTGGACCATTTTTTGTGGAAATACAATTGTGAAGGTCAAAAGTAAGGGAAATATGGTAGGAATATGATGTATGTATGTGGTTTAGGCCATGCAGATCTAAGTGAACATTTTTTGTGTTAACAGATTGCCCCCTGATGTGTGAGGGTAGGAGCTCATCGTATGGCCGATATACATCATAGGATCATGGGAATAGTGGAGAGACTGGAGAGACCTTCAACTATATTAGGTTTGGTTGATATGTTGACCTTAATGGTTGGCGAAATGTTAGCCATATTACCCTCTTCAAAGGCGTTGGGTGTCGGAATGGGGTTCTTGAACCAATCGAATTTTCCATGGATGAAGTCTTTGGATTCAACTGAGTACTGATATGATGATGTATCCATAGTGTCCATGTGGGTGTGAAGAATAGGAAACTCTGGAGAATTCTATGTCGCATGACCTTGGATATCACACAACACGCAAGGAGGAGTTGGGAGAGGTTCAATCGTTGCTTTGGTGGCCTTGCCTCCAATATTCTTTAGAGCACGAGGGGCAGGCTTGGAGAGGGGAGGGGTATTTAATGGACTAGGAAGTGGGTGTGACACCATTGCAATGGGTTGGATGGGAGTCAACATAACCTGGGGAGTCGGGGGTGGGGTGGGTGGATCGAGGTACCACACTGGAATCCCCAACATAAAATTTGGTGGGTTTAGAGTAGCCATGACAGGCTTGCTCACGATGCCAGATGGTGGAAACAGGAAGGGAATCATGTGGATTGGGAATGAACCCCAATAGTTCGTCGATGACTGATTTTGAGGTTGTGACTGAGGTTACGATGTGGTTAGAATGGTACTAGATGTGATAGTACACAAATTTGATACTTTAGTCAGTGTAGGCGGAGGTGGTAATGAAAAAAAGGTGTCCATCATAGGAGTGTTGGAAAATATGCTCAGTACAATAGAAGACAAGGATGGAATGGACACATTTTCAATGGTGGAGTTGATACTCAGAAGTACATGTTCCGAGGTGGCTGGCCCCTTAGGATTGTAGTATGTTAACTAATCGATAGTGAAGATCTTCCCATCAGAGGGAACATTAGTAGTCGAAATACCATAGAGGCCACGACTCGCATGGCATACATGTAGATACGTCCTAGAAGGAGGTTATAGTAAAGTTGGGCATTGACAACCTCAATGTCAATCAACACCGTTTTACCAGCTATCTCAACAGGAAAGTTTGTTAGAATTCCTTGTGGCTGAGTGGAGTGGCCATTGTAGGCGCAAAGAGCGGTGCTAGAAGGTTGAAGGGTAGGGGACCCAAGTTTCTGCCAAACGGTGGTTGACATGATGCAGGTGGAGGCCCCTTCATCAATAATGCATCGATGTATGACCGAATTCCAAATTGAGATCGTAACTTGGAAAGCGATGGTAGACAACATCCTAGGTTCTCCTTGATCCAAGTAAAAGGTGATCAACCTGGAATTAGAGGGATCAACAACACTTGGCACATACAACAACGCTTTATGTTGCATTGGGAAAGTTTTAAGAACTTCCAAAGTGGACATGGCTGTAGGAGATTGGACCAATTTGTCAACCATGCTGTATTTGAGAAAGCTCTGGCAGTAACATTGTTTGCGACACGACACATAGGAAAACGTGGGGCTCTCGATGCAACATCTACAGGGGGTCTTGGTAAATGGAGAGACATGTAAGCACTAGCAGAGGTAGACGCCAATGATGGGTCAGTGGTTTCTGTGGTGGATCCATATTGGTTGTGCCGAGCTTGGAGGTTGACTTTAGACGACAACGTCATGAGGTGATGGACACCAGCCTCAGCAGGTGGGGCCACAACGGGAGTTGCGAGGGCAGGTGGGGCCAAGGGTTGGGTTGAAACCATCCCTTCATGTGGTAGGGGGTTTTGGAGCACCATAGGCATAGGACCCGGTGGTCCTGGGTTGGGCTGAGCCGGAGCATCCGTGTCTGAATCACGTTGTTGGTAATTTTGAAGGAGTTGCCGAACGTGAGTCATGTGGGGACACAGATGAGTGTAATGACCGTAGGTGTTGTAGATAACACACGGATGGTTGGTCTGTAATTGTGGGTTCTTCCCAGGTCGATTGGGATGCTGAAGATTATGTGTAGGAGGTTCGAAACCGTTATTGTTTGGAGGGTTGGCATGTTGGTCGCCTCCTTGGGGATGATTATTGCCTTGGTTTTTTCCTTGCCTTTTCTTTCCTTGCCCTTGTTAGTTATTGGAGGCAGGTTGTTTAGGAAGGTTTTGCTGAGCATAAACCTATCCTATAGAAATTGGAGGAGTCAGGGCCAGATCCGGGGTGGGTTGCATAGGTGGTGCATAATAGATCAAGGGACCCGGAGGGGCTACACACATGATCGCTTGGCCAGAACATGATTGTGCTGAACAAGTCAGCCCATGGACGTGATGAGTTGGTGCGGGAGGCGTGTAGGAGGCGGTGTCTCTAGACTGAGCCATCATATGTGAGTAATCGAGGGCTAGACTGGGTTGGAAAATATGATGGATTTTACCCGGGTGTGGTGGCATCATGGGAGAGGTTGCGTAGAACTGAGGGTGATGTGCAATAGAGCCAATGAATCCATTAGCAGCATGAGATTCCCCCGATGTGTCACGATGAGAGGTGTTGGCTCGGGGAGCATCGGGTATGATGGTATATAAATAATTAGATAGGGCGTAGATTAAGTCAAACGACTGTGCCTTTAGGATGGCCTCCTCCTCACTTTGGGGTCGCTCAGAGGTGAAGTCCTTGGTTATGGGTGGGAGTAAAGTTTTCAGAAACTAGTCAAGGAAGATCCTATCATCCAATTGGATCTTGCACAAGCTACGTCGATGTTGCTACTCATGGATGTGGTCCATGATGTGGGTAGATGTATTTTGGTGATAGGATAAAAGGATCTCTACTCCCTCAAAATATCAGATGGGTAGCTGAAAAAATTGAAGGAACATTGAGGAAAGTGAGGAGAAATTGGGGTAAGTGGCATGAGGCAGCTCGATGTACCATTTGGACGAAGAACCCATAAGTGTGCTCTGGAACAAACTCAATCTGACAGAGTCATCCACAATGCTGCTCATTGAACACCACAAGTGGAAATACATGATGTGGTTCTAGGGGTCCTCTCCTGCCTTGCCCTCAAACTTTGGGATGTTTGAGGGAAGTTTTGTAGGCATGGGAGGCCAGTGTGGTTGATGAATGATGGGGTCTTTTGTTAACCTTGCCAAATCTGGTAGGTTAAGACTAGCCATGAAAGGTAGGCTAGAGATGAGGTTGGATCGGGACGGACCAGTAATGGTGCCCGTGTTTATAGTTCCCATGCATGACTAGGGGTATATGAGGTTGACTTCCCATAGTGGGGATAGTCGGAAAGGACGTGGAAGGGCCATTGCCCCTAGGAATAAAAGATGGTATGGTAGGGACCATGGTAGCTGGTGTAGGTCCGCCACCAGTGGGTAACGTACCAACAACAATGTTTGTAGTGGAAATGGGCCCACTAGAAGGGATACCCATGATGATGGGTCGAACGGATATAGGTCCACTGCCAACTATCCCTCTGTGGAAGGGATCTGTATGTGCACCATGCATGGGGCTAGAGGAGGTGGTGAACAAAGTGGGTTCGGATTGGTAGGAATATGAATCGGACTTGGAGGCCATATGTGGCTCTGAAGGTGGTGAGCGATGTCAAATGGATTCAACGGTGATGGTTCAGAGAACCAAACTCAGGGGTGTGCCCCTTAAGCCGATAGGAGTAACGTGGTGGAGAAATGATGACCTATTTTAATGATGGGAAATGAATATGGACCTCGGGTTTAATCGACTTCCTAATGGTTAAAAAGGAGTCACTCAGCCACCAATGCTGTCTGATGGCTTACATATGGGTGCAATACCCCTCACTCCATGGCTCAAGTAAAATTGATAACTGATTTTCCAAAAATGAAAAACTCTTGGTTTTCCTCACGGGTGGGAACTAGTCAATCAGGTAGGGGTCGTTGCCCTTTTCGTTTGGCAGGTCCTCTCAATGGCCAGCTACTTCGCGGTTCATGTGGTACTCCTCACAATGATTTTTAGGGCTATGCCAAATTACTTCTCACAGTTAAGCAGATGGGATTTATATCCCAATCCGAATGTTATTATGTTAATTGATTCTTTTTAATGGCTATGCTTGGGGTCATGAATCGAGCGTGTTCACTTAATGGTGTGAGTGTGTGTGCATATGTCTGTAAAAATATTCCTTCCAACCTTGAAATGAATGAGTAACAAGGGTCTTTTTGCAGGAAACCAACAAGGGTATGTAATAGAGTAGGTTTGGACAGAAAAATAGGTATGGATAGAGGGCTGGGGTAGATAGGAGTCTAAACCAGGCACAAAAACTAGATTGTAAACTGAAAGTCGCGCCTGTCAAAGGAACATACATGATCAAGGTCATAGAGAATAGAGAGGCAGAGGTGATATGGATAGAAAACAACCAAGTTGTGCCTAACAGAGGATCAGATGCAACTGGGTCGCTCAGAACATGGTCACAGGGGCGACTGGGGTCACTTCGTCAGCCGAGACAGGTGCGATCTGGCTCTGTGAGCCAGTTCATATGTATTGGGGCCAAGGTGGTGACCTATATTGCACTTATCAACCTGAAAGGAGTGTTTGGGTCGTGACTTTGGACTCGATAGGTGCGACTGGTGTCAAACAGGAAAAAATAAAAAAAAAGACAGAGTCGACAAGGGGCGGGGGAGCACGCACTGACACAGAGGAGGTCCATATTGACCGTGTGGGGGACCGATTGGTGATAGCTGAAGACATAAACTGAATACGAACCTGTAGCAAGCCTACAAAACTAGGGATCTGAGAGGATCGACCAGCGGAGTCACTGAAACTGTAACAAGTATTTCTCCCCTGTTACATGCAAAAGCACCAACCTTATGTCAATGGAATCGTAAGGGAGATTTCATGGAAAAATAAAACAACAAACACGATTAGTAACACAAAGCAAATATATATACGAGGGATAAACTAAATAAAATACAAATAAACAAAAGTTATACCTTCTTTCTTATAAAGTGGGCCACCGTGGTTGTCTCCGAAGTGGTTCGCCTCTCCACAGTCTGGTTCTCCAGGTGGGTATGGACAATGTCTTGACATACTAAGTGGGAATGGTATGAAAATGGGATGGTGGCAAAAAGGTGTGTGAATACCTAAGAGCAAAAGGTGTCTCAATGTACTCACATAATGAAATGGGAAAATGGTTATTTTGGGAGAGCCCTTCACAATGTATTTATAGAATGGTTCTAGGGTTTTTTGACCCAATGTGATTACCCATGGTATTTTCCTATGGTTTTCTCTCTTTTAGGATTTTTACACCCTTTTTAGGGTTTTTGACCCTTTTTTGGAGAGAGTGAGGGTAAACCATAGTAATAATAATGTTTTGGACCATTTTTTATGAAAATACAATTGTGAAGGTCAAAAGTAAGGGAAATATGGTAGGAATATGATGTATGCATTTGGTTTAGGCCATGTAGAGATAAGTGAACAATTTTTTGTGTTAACAATCCCAAATCTATGATTTTGTCCTCAAGATATTTGATTGTACTTGCTTATATTTCGTAGTACAATTTTCCACTTTCCACATTTCTTCAAATTTGTTTAATGCCTCTCTTAGTTTCCTTTCTATTTTGGCTAATGCAATTAACTTAGTATAGATCATATCACTGTAGTTTTTGCAAAATTCCACTTTATATATCTTCCCAAACTCCTTCCAATCTATTGTATGCTCTATTGCCTTCCATTCACAAGTTTTTTGATGGCTTAGGCACCTTTGGATTTAAAATAGAGAAATTAAAAGTATCTTCTTTAGAATCTGCCACTCTCACGATTCTTTTATTTGCTAATGGCACTTGTTGTCTAGTCTCTGCTACCTTGTTTATACTCTTTTCTCTTACCACCCTATATCTTGACTGAAGATCCATTTTTTCCATTACATGACTTATTGTAGGTGATGTTTGCAATATCTTAGGCACTGTGAAATCTAGGTAAGAGTAATGGGTGTAATTAATTGGAGGTATTTCTGATATGACTAATTACTATGGAATTAAATCTACTAGTTCTCTTGGTAGCTCTTCCTCTTTATCCTACTCTAGTAGAGCTTGAATTGTTTCTTGAGGCTATGACTAATTACTATGGAATTAAATCTACCAGTTCTCTTGGTAGCTCTTCCTCTTTGTCCTACTCTAGTAGAGCTTGAATTATTTCTTGAGGCTATGTACTAGCCTTTTTAGTTTGTGGGCCCTTTTCAGCTTGATATAGATCCATATATGTAGTTTCCAATGCTCCTATTTTATGACCAAACATATGCTCTGGAAATATTTATTCGTCCATGATATTCTGTATTTATTGGACATCCTTCCATGTTTCCTTATTTGCTGTTTTATCCCAATCAATCCTAGTTACGCATTCGTATGCATAATTTTTTATTTTCCACCCTATTTTCTGATAGGAACTTATGTGGATTATAAGCTCCCCTTACAGACTTTTCAAGTTAAAATTTACTCAAAAATAATTCTCTATATTGGAGTGCATTCAATGATATGAATTGGAAAGGTCCCATGTCTCTGGGAAACATAAAAGACTTGTGTTGTCTGAAATGATTGAATTGCATTTCATCTGAAATAAATTGATTTCTAATGTACTCCTTATCCAACAATCTAATTGTGATGAAAACTTGGTGTTTGTATGGTTCTTCTTCAAAACCATATACCCTAATGACTGTGTAATATTCATATAAGAACTAGTCTCCTACTTTCATGTCTGGGATGAACTGTAATAAGTATTTACCTTCTTGGATCATTTTGGGAGGGTTCACACCATATATCAATATGTAGTCTAACTTCATTACTTTATTTGTAAAATCCACATATTTAGAATTATCAGGTTTTCGAATGAATATGCCATTCCAATCATATACATGAATCTCATTCCCAACATCATCAAATCTTTTCAGACCTAGACATTGGAAATGTTCATAATTTTGATGGAGAAACATGAAGAAAAGGAAGGATGTGTATCTAAAGAATTTCCTTGATAAGAACTCTTTTAATTGTTCATTCATATCTTGGGATATGAAACTGCAGGTATTAAGCTGATTTATAGTTCCCACTCCCGATGAATGGGTTAAATTGATTAAGAAACCTAAAATAACATCATAAACTACCTGATCATCTTCCTATCTGAGCACTATACATATTAGTGAAATGACCTTCTTAGAATCTTTAGAAAACATAAAAATATCATATGGGGGAGAGGTTTCAAGAATAACAACTCCTGGATCGAGGTGATTGTATAGGAATTGACTCCTATCAGATGGGTTAAAGGTTTAGTAGGAGATGATCATGCTCCTTTCATCAATTTCTTTCATGCCTACGAATTCTGGAAGCCAAAACATCTTTTGTAGGGTTTGGGATTTAATGTTGCAGAGGATTTTAGATTTATCAGAGTATAGGATTGCTTTATCACTGGGAGAGTAATGGGGCATGCACCAACTAATGCACTCATGGAAATAGATAGTGTAGTGGCATATAGATCTATCCAAATCAGAGTCTCATAAGTGTCAGGTATCTTAGTTTTCAATTGCTAGGGATTGTGATTCTATGATTGTTGCACTTAGGTATGAATTTGTCACAATGTTATCATAAATTCCAGCATGGTGGTCAAACACAATTTCTGATCTAGAAAACCTGGATCATGGAAGCTTAACCTTGGACTTTTGAAACATTTCGGCTGGTGCATTTCAAGTAGTTAAGGTAAAAACATTTTACTAAGTAAATGTAGGTTAATTTTATATTGGTAATGAAGTAACTTTGTTAAAAAAAGGAATACTGGGTGGATATGGCATAGGTATGCTAGATTGTTGGCCAGAAGTGATGACTAGTCGAATGCATGAAATCTACATGCTAGGAGCTTTGCTTTGAATAAAGAAAAATGATTTTAAAATGGATTATTTTCCCCCCTTTTAATGGTTAGGCTATTTGAAATTTTACATTTGGCGGCTTTTCACTTGCGCAGGACGGGTGACATTGAAAAGAGAAATTGGGGTCCACCAAATATGTGTACTTAGGTGACAGGTCTACATGGTTTCTAGCTAACCATGCTACTTTATGACCTTGGACAAAAACCACCTTGGTTTCCCAAGGTGGTAATTCCTGGTGGGATCAATGGTATTTGAAAATTCCTCAAGGAGGCGTGACCAATGAAAACATAACAGGAATCCTAGGTGGTTTTAAGTACAATGCACCCTCAAGATAAAAATATTCTAGTGCACTTTACCGATGCGCTATCAATGTGAGTTGTCAATATGCCACCGATCTTTTGATTAGCTCGATGACAAATTTGATTAATCTCCTTGTACTTCATCGACACACTGCTAATCTCAATTATAGATCTGCTTCCAAATATAACAATGATTTGATTTTTCTTATAGCACCTGATCTCTCCAACCTTCAGTCACAAGCCCATGGTTTTCTCTGTTGTGTTCTCTTGACATTTCCTATCTTAGCTCCCAAGGGATAACCATATGATTTTGTTGATATTTGAAGAATTTTTTAACTAATCATCCATGTGGAACCCTGATGTTTTCTTATTACTAATAGGTACATTCATAGATATTTATCTCTTGGTAAGATAGTTTCTCTTAGCATTGCCAAACAAAGGGATTGCTGCACCAATCACTTAGTCTCTACTTATTTATATTCTTTTAGATTTGGTCTATGGTGGTGTACTGGTATATCTTGGATGAAAAAAAATACAGGTAGTGTCATACTCAGTGTAAAGTGATACACCTTAATGTTGCATGGAGTCAGAAAAAAGTTGGATACAAGCACTGGAATAGGATTCCTCCATTTTAGGAGATAGATTTGTAAAAAAAGAGAACATAAAACTAAAACTACACTAAATTTTTATGTCATGCAAATTTGTTTCTTCTATGAATTAAACCAGATTTCGGTAAGTCGTTGACAAGATTCTCATATTATATTATGCTTGTAAAATTTTGTTGCTTTATTATTTCATCAACAAACCTTCACAAACGGTTGTAGATGAGAGTTGTAACATGTGAAATTAATCCTTATATGCTCATAAGTTTCTTGTGTTGTGGCCAAAAGTCACCATTGTACATTAGTACCTCATCCCTCACTATACAATCCACAAGAACCAATGTAATAGCAAAAGCTCATCTATCGTACAAGTTCTTCCAAAAGAATACACATTTGAAAGGTAGTTTAACTGTTTATGTCTTATATCATATTGTACTTCAAAGATAATGCGACGGGTTCACTTAGTCAGTCGATTTCCTTTATTTTCCTGGTGAAAAAATGGAGGGAAACTATCAACCCATATCGGACATGCTCTCCTCCCCTACATGTATTTCATACTTTATAACAAAGGATTTAAAATATCTAAAAAGTCCAAACCATTCAAGTGTGCTATATTTTCACATTATTACTCTTTGCCTTTTATGCAGATGGCATTTCTATGAAGGTTCTAGTGAAGTTTTCACTGCTTTGAAAAGCTATTCCATGCATATGAGTAGAGTCTCGATGTAATTTCTTGTTTGAATAAAATTTACTAGAAATATTAGTGTGTGCATATTCCATTATATTTGTGGCACTAGAATAACATGATGCATTCTTCCTCGCCTCCTCAATTCCCACACTTGAAGGCCAAAGTGTTAAATATATATATTTTTCTATCAAGGCAACTTTTATCATCTAAAGCTTGCGGTGTTGAAAATTTGATCAAACTTGTATACCAAAGAGAACTTGAACAATCCCATAATCTACCTAATAGAAAACCTAAAGAACTTGGTTTAGATGCAAGAATTGCATGGTGAGCACATTGTTGATGATTATTCGATGATCCAATAACAGGGTTTGTCTAGAATAATGATTTCCCAAAAAAAATTAAAGGAATTTTTGCATGGTAAATTGATGGAGAATCTTGTTGTGTATGTTGCACAAGGTTATCATTTTGGTACCAATTACCCATGCCATACTTCAAATTTTGTGTCTTAACATTTATTGTATTACTTCCAGAAGTAATAGATGGATGTGCATGAGATTTATCTTGTGGTAAAAAACTTTGCTTTTGCAACTCTAACTTTGCTGGTAGGATGTAGAAATACTAAGAGTGGATTTCATGACGAATTAGTGTTGGCGCAACCCTACCAACAAAACCCGGTCGACAGGGGTTCCCACTCTGTCAATGCTTGACTCACCACGATCTCCTTGAGCATCGACCAAGACAGGTTTTACCCTGTCCAGCAACACTCGCAAAGCAAATGAAGTCTCACCCGAGATGTTCGAGGGAGGGCTTACATAACCAAGTTTACATAGAATAGAAGAGGACTATGGGCATCAACAATTCATCAACTTATCTCCCAGATCTAACTAGTTACTTAATAATCAATAGAACCATTCATCATTTCTCTTTAAATGATCACATCATTCATTCCTAACAGAAATAACCATGTTGTTGCGCAAATAGATATAGAAATATAACATTATTCATAGGCAATAAACATCGCATCATAGATCCATGTAGCACACATTCACCATTGGATTCACAGAGACAGAAATACAGAAAGAGACAAAAAGATAACAGTATTTTAGATAAACCTTCATCTTCTTATATTAATTCCACGCAATCAACCACAGATCCAAAACATACAACAATTCAGTTGAAGTTCAAGCCCTCAATTCTCATTCTATGATGATCCTTACATTTACAATTCTACTTATATTTATAGGCTTGCGCCTTTACATTCATGGTCCACTTGAACAATTTTCTAACTAATTCTTAACTGATTCTACCAACTAATGACCAATATCCACAAAATATGGTCCAAAAGTGCAAAAAGTGACACAAAAATTCAAAATAATATATCCTCTTCCTTGCGCGTCGTCTTTCGCTTGCGTGGTGTCTTCTGAGACGCTGCGCAACTTACTTGTCCCAAAACCACTGCTAATAGGCCCCCAACATAATCTTCTGGCTCGCCCTCGAGCCACGTTAGTTGGACATGGTGTACTCATTGATTTTTATCTTGAATTCGTTGTACTGCTGAGTGATCTTTGTTACCTACCTTTTTATTTTATCAGCAAGGTCCTGACATCTGAGCAAATAATTATTTAAAGGGTTCTCCACCATATTTGCATTTACTTCCTTCTTACCCTCTTGCAGAGCCTACAGTGCATCGACTGCTTTTACCGACAATTGAGCTCCAATTTTTTGGAATCGTCGAGCTAGTTACTGTGCTTCCACTATCGCTCCTGAGCTTTTCCAACTCATTGCTGCAACTCCTTTAACTCTACAGACCGTGCACTCAAAACAATTGGTGGCATTGTCCTTAATGTCGTATTCAATGTTTCCAACTAGCCCTATGCTTCCTACAACTGCTTTGTGAGTTGCTCTAACTATTCATCTTCAATGACACTACCCAAAAATTGTGTCATCGCTTCAATGATCTTTTCGGCCTCTTGCTCCATTTCTTCAAATTGTGCCACTATCTCCTCGATTGTCCCCTTCCGTTATGCAATTTTCTTTGGTGGTGTGTCTAGGTAGACCAGAGCATTTAAAATAATGTTGTCTAGCTGTAGCTGCGCAATAAATTCTCCAAGTCACTTTGCATTTGCGACTGCATCCAACTCCGCAGTGCTTTCATGGATGTAATGACAAGCATCCATAATGGCCTCTTCCACTTGGCCTCGACTACCAAAAAGGTGCACCTTCTCAATAACAAGGCAATCAGTTTCTTTCTTCAGTTATGTGATTTCTTTTGCATTCTTCGTCTTTAGCTCCTCTTGTGCCTTCTTCAATGCCTCTATTTCCAGTGCTTTGTCTGCCGTCAATGTTTCCTTTGCATGGTGCAATTCCTCTACTGCTTTCTCCAACGTCTCCTCTTCCTCTTGCAACCACAAGTACTGGTTGCTGATATGCTTCTGTTGGTTGGCCAATTCCTGGTTGGTGACCTGCTGCATGTGTACTAAGGTTTGTGTGGACAAATTATTGATATCCACCGCAAAGCTTTGCAACTGCTGCAGTGAGAATTTCACATCCTCTCATCCAACATCAATCGCAGTCGAGGGAATTTGAACATTCCTAGTTCGTAGCTCGGTGCAATTTCTTCAACAATGGAGACTAGTTTGACTGGGGAGTCCCTCTCGCTCAAAATATCTACTGTGTCTGGGGTGCTCTGTGTGCCGCAACATTTCCCCATAGCTGTGAAGCACCCTCTCCCTCACTCTGTAACTCTCATAATTCTCTCAGCAGTGCTAGAACTCAATTCCGCTTCAACAATCCTTGCAACTCAACTTAGCACAGTGGTGCATTCAACCTGCATCGAGCACCTTCTTATAGCATCCAGTCGATCCATATTGATCATTACCAAATCAGCCATGGCCATCATGACCAAATCATGCATTAACTTCCCAAATCTGTCGTTGGTCCTGTCAACCCAACGGTCGGATCCACCATCAATATGCGTCACTTCTACAAGCGCCGCCGGTTAACTGCTTTAATTGTTCTATATTTATTGATGATTTGACTACATCGCAAACCTATAGATGTTGCGACAGATCATCCTAACTGTGATACTAAATCCCCTACTTTCACATCCACTTTGTCCTGGTGTATCCTTCTTTCGGCTATCTATTCCCCCCCCCTTTTTTTCATTGTGCAGTGCCTCAAGAACTATGCCATTTCGACCTTATCCTATAGGGCTTCAGTCGACTACCATTCACCAGTTTTGGTAGCATCGCTCCATCTAATTGATGCAGTTGAACATCCCCCCCGGAAGTAATGGAATTAACAAGATACATACCTAGCCAATGCATATGTTACTTACCTAGATGCTTCATGAACTTGATATCATATAACAACACCAAATCGCCTTACTGAAACTATTTGTTCTTTATGTGGAGATCATTCCAAGCCTTCTTACGATCCTACTCGACACACTGATGAAAACCTGCTATAAAGCTATCCTCTTCAAGCTGTAGCAACTATGCTGTGAGTTCCTCTAGCACTGCTTCATCATCCATGGTTTTCACTGCTGCAATGCGTAGACTGGGAATGATGTACTCTATAGGCATGACTGCCTCTTTCCCATATACCAATTCGAATGGTGTTTGCCTCGTCGATCTCTTGCAAGTGGTGTGATGTTCCCACAATACTACTGGAATCTTCAAATCCCAGTCATCTCGGTTAGCGTTACATACCTTTGTTAGTGCATGCTCTAAGATCTTGTTGAATGCTTCTACAGTTCCATTCTCCTGCGGATGATATGGGGTACTTTTCTTGTGTTGTATCTGCAGCTCCTTCATCAGTGCTCTTACTATGCGGTTGATGAAATGACTACCCTGGTCGCTCATTAGTATCCTTGGGCATCTAAACATTGCCACAATATTGTCAAATAGGAACCACGCTGACGTCGTAGCAGTGAAGTATACAATTGGTGCAACGTTCTCCCACCTCGTCAGATAGTCTGTTGCCGTGATTATATACCACGCACCGGTTCTCTTCCCAGGCAGGTTGATTGGACCCAAAAAATCCATAGCCTATTTATCAAAAGGCTTCAAGGTTACCTGAGGTACTAGTGGCATCTCATTCCACCGTGATGGTTTTCCAGTGCGTTGACAGACATCGTAGCTCTGCACATAATCTGTCACATCATTATGTAAAGTAGGCCACTAGATCCCTGCATGAAGCACCTTCCTAGTAGTAGCGCGACCACCATAGTGTCCCCCAATGACTCCCATATGTGCTTCTTCCAGTATCTACCCTTGTTCATGTGGTAGGACACAACGCCACAACATTTCATCTGGTCCAAGCTTATATAGATGTCCAGCAATCAACGGAAAATCAAAAGCTTTAACCACCAACTGCTTCTTTTGACTTGTTGAAAATTCCTCTGGTGCGATTCCTGTCGCAAAAAAATGGATTATTTGAGTGCAGTAGTCATCTTCCATGTTGAATCTGAATAACTGTGCATGAGGCAATCCTTCTTCGATATTGGTGGGCTCCTCCCCTGTCTCAATTCAGGACAAATGATCAGGGCCAGCATTCAAGCGAACCGGATTCACAATTATTTCAAAATCAAATTCTAGAAAGAGAAATAGCCAACGACATATCTTCCCCCCCAACATAGGCTTATTGACTAGGTACTTCAAAGTAGAATGGTCGGTGAACATCTTGAAGTGACCGCCTTAAAGGTAATGCTTGAATTTCTGCAGCGCATATACCATCGCTAGACCTTCTCGCTTTGTGGTTGTATAGTTTTTCTCAACAAATGACAACTTTCGACTAGCGAAAGCAATCGAGTGATCAAGATCTCCTTCTCTTGGTTGCACGAGCACTACCCTTAGCATGACAGATGATGCATTGAAATGGACATGGAACTCCTTGTTCCAGTTTGAGAACACAAGTATCGGTGCTGAATCCATCTTGTTATTTAGGGTGTCGAAACTTCCTTGACATTCTGGAATCCATACAAATGCAACATCCTTCTTCAATGGTTTCTCCACAGGGTCAGTAATCCTAGCATAGCCTCTGATGAATTTGCGATAGTACCCGGTGTGCCCCAGTGTCTCCCTAAGAATATTCACATTTTTTGGTGGTGGAAAGCTCAAAATGAGCACTATCTTCACATGGTCAACCAACAACCCTTTCTTGCAAACCGTTGTGACCTAACAATATCCCAAATGGTGCACATAAAATACACTTCTTGGAGTTCAACATGATATGATACAGTCGACATCTTTCCAGCATCAATCGCATATTTTCAAGATGATCCTTGATTAGACCATTCGCTGTTCAATCATCCATATAAACTTGTAGAAAATTCTGAATGAAATATTTGAATGCAGCGACAACAACTCGAGAAAAAATCGCAGGTGCATTCTTCAATCCAAAGGGCATCACTTTGTATTGGAAATAACCCCATTTAGTGACGAATGCCATTTTATGTCGATCTTCTTTTGTGATTCTTATCGGGTGATAACTAGAAAATACATATGTGAAAGAGTACATCTCCTGACAACCTACTCCTTCGAGTACTTCATTTATGAATTTTGTCGGGTCATGCATACATGCATCATTCAATTTTCTTAGGTTGACACAGATTCGAACTTCACCGGTTTTCTTGTCTTGGAAAACCATAGGACTGATCCATTTTGATTCTTCAACTGGCTCAATTATTCCAGCATCTAGCATCCTATCTAGATCAACTTTAACCTTCTCCTTATATCGTAGATTCAAGCGATATGACCTCCGCCTTACTGGTTTCGCATATGGTTTGAATGGAATCTTCATCTTTCCTAAATCATCTAGTATCCTTTTCATTTTCGAGAACTTCATTGAAAAGAGATCTTGAAATTCATGCAAGAAATCCATGGTCTTGGCCATGGTCTCTTCATCCTAGTAATCCCCAACACTGGAAAATTTTGGTTTTTCCTCTGTCCCAATGTTAACCTTTCTAATATTTAACGACTGATTCATGGGATCAGTCAGTATATCTGGTGCTACGACATCCCTACTCCCTTCTGTTTCTAGAATATTGATGTTCCGTAGCTCATCGTCATCCTTAGGTTCTCCCGACACATTGTAACATTCCATCATCGATTGCATGTAGCAATGCACATGTGGATCCACTGGATATGCAACCAGTACTACCTTTAATACCACAGCTCGGATGATTTGAAGTGCATTGTGGACATAGGGATTGGCATCCACAAAAATAAAGGTATGAGGAAAGCAAACCATCAACTCCTCCCAAGTGGTTATTTATCTGCGCGACTATGCTATTATATACCACGACCTTTGAGTTTCTTCCAAGGTGTGAATAAAGGCATGGACCCATTCATCCTTTGGTCACGATGCCCACAACGTCTGACATTCCCTTAGGTGACCACTGTGGTCATTCCGCCCATCATACCTCCCAGTAGGATATGTTTCTACGTCACCGAAGCGCACTGTCATCAACCATTGACACTGTGCCCATCCAGCAATTGTCTTTTTATGAGTTACCCACCATCGTGATGGGGTAGCCTTCAGTGCTTCCTCCAGTGCCAACAATCATTGCGGTTCTGATACCCTCTCTTCAAAATCCATTAAGAACACGAACATATCAGGTATTCCTTCATAAATTGGTAATTTGACAATCTCAGTCGTGACACAACACAATGACTGTGTGGTTAGACCACATTTCCTGAATGACACCTCGTGCATGCAATTTTTCCAATTTTCTAACGCATCTTCAGAATCAGAGGACACAGAACTAGTGCTACGCCAACCAAGTTCTCCATCAGTAGTTGGGTGGATGTAGTCCTCTGAAATGTTGTAAGCATGATCCCATCCCCTACCAACTTCAGCTTTCTCTGGTTCAATATATCTCCGTCCTTTGTTTGGATCCATAGGAGCGATGACTCTGATGTCTTTATTCTCAAATTTCATCATCCGCTTCTTAAAGTTAATCACTACCATACTATCATTGGCCCATCTGACCCCTAGCAATGTGGGATATGAACCTCCACCATCAACAACTTCAGTCACATCGAAATTAGCATAGGTATTCATACCTTCAACATCCACGACCAGGTTAAAATCACATCCGATTGGTTGTACTTTAGCCTGATTAGCCAATCACAACTGCATAGGGGACCAACCCAACGTCGGTCCCCCCATCTTCTACCAGGTCTGCTTTGTCAGAATATTCACGTTTGAGCCTAGGTCTAGAATGACCGAATCTACCTCATAGTCCTGAATATGAATGTTCATGTTCATCTCTTTTCCCATCTTTTTCTTATGTAAAGAATTCACCACGGAGTCCTTTCGCTCCTTACCCAGATAGTGCAACAAATTCTGAATTTCGACCAAAGCATCGGGATCTCTTGCCAGTGGCAAGCAACTCTCAAAGAAGTGATGCAAGGTACCATGATGCCACGATGGTCCTACCTCTAATGAAGAATAAAAAGTAGAGGACATTCTATAAATATGTGACTTACAAGGATTTCTTCCGATCACATCCTGAGCTTCAAATAATGTCTATTTTTCAGTTGCGATATCAAACGATGCCTTCTTTTTCCTAGCCAATTGAACTTGGGGGTGGGGCCCATCCTCTTCGGTCTTCACACCTCCGCGGGTGACAATGGCAACGTCAACATCCTTTGTTCTGGGCTAGGATGAGATCATTGCAACAGTCGATCCTTGATTTTGGTTCATCAGTGGATTCTGGTTCAGTGTTGGATTTTGATTCAATGGGGGATTTATCGGTTGATTCATAATATGACTCTGAAGTGGAACTTGATTCTGATCCTAGTTTTGCAACTGATTATGGTTTTGTAGCTGATTTTGATTCTGCAATTGGTTCTGATTCTGCAACTGAGGAACATTCCCGGCCTGCCATCTTGCGATTAGCTATGGGAAGTTATCGACAATATGATCAATTATGGTGTAATATGAACATGAACACTGCAATTGTGGGAAACCTCTTTGGTAATGTCCAAATACCCCACAATTGTAACACTAGACGGGTCTGCGACCTCCTCCTCCTCCTCTTCCAAAGCCTCTCCCTCTTCGTCAGAATCCTCCTTGTTGCTAGTACTGCGGTTGAGCCAGTTGTTGCAGTGGGGGATTCGGCTACTGCTGAATGTAGTGCACTTCCTGAACATACCATGGTTGCATTGGAGCTGTCGACATATGATGATACTGTGGCAGTTGTGTAAACTGTGGCTGCGGCGCAAACTATGGTTGCGGCTGCAATGGTATAAATTGCATCTATGGTGGTGGTGTATACTACAGTTGAGGTCAAGAGTTTACCACCTGAGGCTGTGGCTGTGATTGCTGTACTGCACGATGATCTTCACCCTTCACAAATTATGAGTCGTATTTCCTCTCCTGAAGCAGGTCATATCCATGACAGTCTTTATCTTCATTCCCCACAGATCGATAAAATGAACAATATAGGTTTCTGGCTTCGTCACCATATTCTGCATGTAGCTACATTATTCGTGTCGATGCCCATAGACTTGACATATGCGACACCATGGTACACTGCCACAACTTAGTGGGTTTGGTGCCCTAGATAGTAGATAGTTTTGGAAGTCAGGGAAAGTATCTTTAGTGTGTCCATTTGCGCAACAATGAGTGCACCAAATATCTTCACAATTATCTTTTCCTTTCTTAATGTCTTGAAACTGAAGCATCAAGTTCACCAGCTGTGCCTAAATTTGTTTCATACCAGCTGCATTCTCCCCAACAGGTGAAGCTTCTAAATTCATTACAATTTCCAGATCCTCACTCTTTGTCGCGATATTCTGTTGCATTAGTGGTTGTCAGATATGAGGTACCAATGCTACGATGAACCATTCTTTGTGCTAAACGTCGCTCATATCAAAACTAACTCTCGCCATCAGTGTATTAAATCTTTGATTGAAGTCCCAAACAGTCTAATTAGGAAACTGCTTAATCTCTTTTAACTTAGTAATATACTATGCTTCAGATTTGGGATTTCTGAATTCTTCAATTAGTCCCTTATTTAATTCATCCAACGTTTTTGCAGGGGTACCCATAGGAACTTGTATAAATTTCATGTACCAATCCAGTGCACGACCCCGAAGAGTAGTTTCCAATTGGCCTTTCTTGACATCATCATCAGTAGTTTGTCTGATTGTCCACATTGCTTCGCATAGAAACCAATACTGCTTGGTATCGTCAGTCCCATTTCCATGGAACAAAGGTAACTTTGTATCGTCGCCCACCATCTTGGGCCTTCTTCCTACAGATGCTGATCTACTACTAGAATGCTGCTGGAACGTCGGGTAAGTCGACGTGGCACTTATGTTTCTTCCCGAATATGTAGTGCATGGAGGCGTGGGTACGTTGCTGCTAGGGTTTCATATTACTGTTGTTTTGGGCATAGTATGGGTCTGATCGTCCTCTTCGTCACTATAGGGTCACTTCATCCTGTGTGGCCTTCCTTAACGGTCTCGTGTTTCTATCGCAACAGGACCTTCCCCTGTCCTCTTCCTCTTCTCTTATCGAAACCTTGCTCCTCCCCTTGTAATACCACTTTGTTCCTCGGCTTCCCTCACAGTCTCGTCGAAACTTACACCCATCTACCCCTTATCTTCCCATTCGTCTCCCCCAGTTTGTTGCGGTATCCATCACCTCCACACACTGGGGTTCTACTAATTGAGGTGCATATTCAGTATACCCTTTTCACAGACAAACATATAAAATGACAATTGTAGAGACAATAAGAACCTACCTTTGGGTCCGTTGAAACATTCCCTTTCCGCTTCGCTATAGGACTTGGTAGTGTCAAATGCGAATCCAATGATATATCCTTCTAGGATACTATCCAACCAGACCTCAACATCTCACGATGATTTGTTGTCAGTTTCCTGGAGCTCTTGGATTAATTCAGGGGTCCAGGATGTTGGCTCTCCTCCTTGGAAATTTGTCTTCTTATAAGTGAACCATTCCAACCGCTCATACAATATGATGGGAAACTAAGAGAAAACGTATTCATGAGGACTGTCGTGTATGTATCTCGGCAACCACTCATCACTCGTTAGTCTAGGGTTTTGATTTTCTGCTTCAGAAAATTCTCGTAGGTTATGATCAAACCAATCTTGAATCTCTAGTCGCGTCGGATGCCACATGTCCTCCTCCTTAGTCGCAACAAGGTCTCGAAAACAAAACCATTTGTTGGCGCAACTCAACCAACAAAACCTAATCGACAGGGGTTCTCACTCTTTCGATGCTCGACTTGCTGCGATCTCCCTGAGCATCGACCCAAATAGGTTTTACCCCATCTAGAAACACTTGCAAAGCGGATGAAGTCTCACTCGAGATGTTCGAGGGAGAGATTACAGAACCAAGTTTCTGAAAAATAGAAGAGGACTATGGGCATCGCCAATTCATCAACTTATCTCCCAGATCTAACTAGTTAATTAATCATCAATAGAACCATTCATCATTTCTCTTTAAAATATCACATCATTCATTCCTAACATAAATAACCATGCTACTGCGTAAACAAATCTAGAAAGATAACATTATTCATAAGCAATAAACACCGCATCATAGATCCATGTAGCACACATTCACCATTGGATTCACAGAGACAAAAAGACAGAAATAAACAAAAAATATAACAGTATTTTAGATCAACCTTCGTCTTCTCATATTAATTCTACGCAATCAACCATAGGTCCAAAACAAGCAACAATTCAATTGAAGTTTAAGCCCTCAACTCTCATTCTATGATGATCCTTACATTCACAATTCTTCTTCTATTTATAGGCTTGTGCCTTTACATTCATGGTCCAGTTGGATAATTTTCTAACTAATTCTTAACTGATTCTAGAAACTAATGAAAAATATCCACAAAATATGGTCCAAAAGTACAAAAAGTGACATAAAATATTCAAAATAATCTATCTTCCGCCTTGCGCGCCATCTTTCACGTGCGTGTTGTCTTCCAAGCTTTTGCAACATCCGCGATGCTGCGCAACTGACTTGTCCCAAAACCCCTGCCAACAATTAGGTACAAACCCTCTTCAATATTTCTCCATAATATAGATGAATGCATTTCTCTGTGAGAGTTCAAACTGATTTATGGAGAAACACCATCAATAGTTCATATAAATGGAGTAGAGGACGGTCGAATGAGGAATCCATTAGAAGATACAAAAGCAAAGAGATAGTTACTTGGTTGTGGAACAACACCTGAAAGGATTCCTTTGTTTGTACAAGCATAGCTACCACCTTTTGCTTGGATCTATAATTTGTTGAATATTAATGCCACTCTTATTGAACATGAGTTACAGATCTAGTAGAGAATGCTAGAAAAAAAATAGCTTCACCTTGGAAACTTAATTGTTTATCCTCATCTTTATGACAGTATTGAGATTATAGAACCTCATGCTTATTGTTTTTTGTCTTTCTTTCTGATGCCTTATTTTAAAGATTGATGATTAGATCTTGATGTCTCCCACAGTACCAACTCTAAACTTGTATTCATCTAGGTTATATTTGGATTATGCATCTTTAGAATTGATAACCTAAGAGACTTGCTAAAAAAAGTACCGTCAAATCTAATTAGTGTTAAGAATGGAGCTCCATTTAAGACTTTGGCATCCTTAATAGTCATTTTCAAAATTAGAAAGATTGAAATATTGGAAGGTAGATGCCACGTTTCTAATCCCAAAGAGTGTTACTTGTGTATGCAATAGTTACTCTTTCAGTCAAAAATATATGTTTCAATTCAATATTCAAGAGAACATCTATGCGCAACAAAAATTTCGAAATTTCATAGCCCTGGTTATAGCTTTTGAATTCATCTATAAGAGAAATTACAACTATATCTAGACAAATTTTCAAAATTTGTATGTTAACAAATAGGAAATAGAACTCTCTTTTCTATGTAATTAAAGGTTCTACAATACTTACAAATTCATCTTTTCCCAAATTGTTCTCGACCACTACTATTATATTTAACCCATTTTCTATTTTTATATTTAAAATATTTATTCAGGTCCCAACTTCTTATCATGCACTGCCTTTGCACCTTATCCAACAATATCTTTAGACCATAGTTTTAAAATTCAGTCTGATCCAAATTCGAATCGATTGGTTTACCGATTTGTTATTTGATCGAGTCAAATCAATTTCCAGTTTAGGTTGGAAAACTGATTTGGTACTGAACTGACCGATTTGATACCGAATTGGATGAATCGGTTGAATCAACCAATTTATGTCAAAAATCGGGCCAGTTTTCTATGAGTTTTTGTAGGACCCAAGCACTTGATTTAATGGTGGTTGGTTGGGTTTTTACCTATCCTAACCCTCTCTAACCCAAACTTAAGTGAACCTAAGTAATTTTCCCTCCTTTATTAACTTATAAATCAACGACAATGGGCACACCATTTCACTTTCAAGTTTAAACCTTGTGATTTTTGAAATGAACATAGTTGTGACTGTGAAGGTTGAACACTGGTGGAGTGAATTTTGAAGGTCACAACTTGTGGAGTGTACTATTCTCATGAGACCATTCATGGGAGTGGTTGAATGTGTAGACTTTCAAAGTTACAAACTGTGTAGAGTTTGTAACGAACATAAAATATATAAATATTAAAAATAATATTATGAGATAATTATTAATTAATAATTACTAATTATCAAAGAGTCATGTCCATAGGTTGAAAAGTCATGAATGGACATATATAAGTCCAACCATTGTAATTCAATCATATCAATTCATATCATCAATTTAATATATTATTATGGCTTATCTCATTTACCAAGTTTTCTCGTAATATTATTTCTACAAGCGAATAAATATTCGCTTCAGTGGTATCAGAGCCAACCCTTTCTCAGGCTTGTGCTCATTCTGGCTTTTAGCCAAGATTTCAGATTTTATCTAGTAATTTCAGAGTTTCTCTGTACACTTGGTCTTTGACCAGTCTTGGCTTCTGGCCATTTCCAGATTTCAAATTGAAAAAAAAAATATATAAAAATTATTATTGAAAAAATAAAAAAAATAAAAAAAAATCTCTGAAGAATACTGATTGAAGAAAAAAAATATATATTGAGAAGTCCACCATTTTGCAGCCCACCATCCGCCTGCAAAAAAGGTGAGAAGCAAAAACAAAATAAAAAAGAAAAGAGAAAGAGAAGAAGGAAGAATAAAAATAAAAAAAAGAGAGAGAAAATAATCTAAAGGAGAAGAACGTAAAAAGATAAAAATAAAAAAGAAAGGAAAAAAGGAAGAAGTAAAGAAGATCCCATAAAAAAAGGGAAAGAAGAAAACAAAGGCTCGTGGTTTTATAAAACAAGCTCATGGTTTTATAAAACAAACCCTTATTGGATATAGTGCATAAAGAAGTGAGATTTGAACTTGGGTGGGGAAGTTAACAATCATTCCTCCCAACCACCCAATCTACTCACATTTTACAAAACTTAAGGGAAATAAAAGATAAAAAAGGTGCATAATAATTGATATTAAAAAGCAAGTGAGATTAAACTTAGGTGGGGAAGTCAAAAGGAAAAACAAAATCAAAAGAAAAATTGAAGACCATCATCATCTAGTGTGGAAGAAATTAGATATCATGGAATCCGGTTTGCAAGCACAAATAGAGAAATTAGAAGCCAAATTAAAGCAATATCGAAGAGAGAATGAAGAATTACGAGACAAGAATGAAGAATTACGAGACAAAAATACGAAATCAGAAATATTGATTAAATTACGTGAGATGACAAAAGAGTGCAAGGAACAAATAATTTCCGATCAGAACAATCATATAGAAAAACTGTATGCCCAAATTAAGAAATTAAAAGACGAAAGTGATTTCAATCAGAAACGAACAAATCAAGATATAAAGAAAGAAATAAGTAATTACGAAGTAGAAACAATCCGCTTGAACAAAATCATTAACAACAAGGATGAAGAACTGATGCACATACGACAGAAATTAACAGATCAGGCATCAGTGGTCGACCAGTATCAACAACAGATAAAAGTTCTTCAACAACAAAATAGCGATGCTAAAAAAGAACACAAGCTGGAGATCGCAAGGAGTAATAAAATAATATCCAACAATTCTGAAGAAATTTTCAGATTAAGAAATCACAACAAAACCCTGATTACAAAAATCAAAAAATTGAAAAACAACAGCAAGAGGCGACAATCCGGTGAAGACCTAGAAGGGAAATTACTAGAAAAGCAAGAAGAAAACCAGTGTTTAAATAATAGTAATCAGGAACTACATAACCAAATCAAGGAGCTAGAAATTGAAAAACAATCGCAAGAGGAAAGAATCGAAAGAATTCCAATTCATGAACAATCTACTAAAGAACCAAGAAGCACAATCTAGGAAAATACATCCAAAAATAAAATCGAAGAAGTGAAGACAGTTCTCGTCACAGTCCAAAGGAAAGAAGAACAAACGAAACCTATACCTTACAGACATCCTAATTATAATCATCATTTTGACCAACGACAGGGTCAAAATGAATATTCACAGAAGACTTATGTGGATATGCGAAAATATCGACATACTAAGCAACAACCGAGACAGATCGTTCCACAAAAAGATCTCAGAGCTCCGATAAAAATAAATCTAGGATGGACCACAGGAGATGCTATGCGACAATTCTCTTGGGGAATCCGTAATTCGTATCGGCTCATCTCTTCAAGGGTCGCAAATACAAAATGGA